>CM075980.1:84664340-84870216 GCA_038087875.1 Malacoraja senta | reverse complement strand
ATTTCACCAAATAAGTAATATTTAGTGAAAATATCATTATATTGCAATATTTAGTGAAATAAGATCACGTGATTTACAATATATATTAATGATTTGGACGAGGGAATTGAATGCAACATCTCCAAGTTTGCGGATGACACGAAGCTGGGGGGCAGTGTTAGCTGTGAGGAGGATGCTAGGAGGCTGCAAGGTGACTTGGATAGGCTGGGAGAGTGGGCAAATGCATGGCAGATGCAGTATAATGTGGATTAATGTGAGGTTATCCACTTTGGTGGCAAAAACAGGAAAGTAGACTATTATCTGAATGGTGGCCGATTAGGAAAAGGGGAGATGCAACGAGACCTGGGTGTCATGGTACACCAGTCATTGAAAGTAGGCATGCAGGTGCAGCAGGCAGTGAAGAAAGCGAATGGTATGTTAGCATTCATAGCAAAAGGATTTGAGTATAGGAGCAGGGAGGTTTCTACTGCAGTTGTACAGGGTCTTGGTGAGACCACACCTGGAGTATTGCGTACAGTTTTGGTCTCCAAATCTGAGGAAAGACATTCTTGCCATAGAGGGAGTACAGAGAAGGTTCACCAGATTGATTCCTAGGATGTCAGGACTTTCATATGAAGAAAGACTGGATAGACTCGGCTTGTACTCGCTAGAATTTAGAAGATTGAGGGGGGATCTTATAGAAACTTACAAAATTCTTAAGTGGTTGGACAGGCTAGATGCAGGAAGATTGTTCCCGATGTTGGGGAAGTCCAGGACAAGGGGTCACAGTTTAAGGATTAAGGGGAAATCCTTTAGGACCGAGATGAGAAAAACATTTTTCACACAGAGAGTGGTGAATCTCTGGAACTCTCTGCCACAGAAGGTAGTTGAGGCCAGTTCATTGGCTATATTTAAGAGGGAGTTAGATGTGGCCCTTGTGGCTAAAGGAATCAGGGGGTATGGAGAGAAGGCAGGTACAGGATACTGAGTTGGATGATCAGCCATGATCATATTGAATGGCGGTGCAGGCTTGAAGGGCCTACTCCTGCACCTATTTTCTATGTGATAGGAGCAAATTAGGCCATTCGGCCCATCAAGTCTACTCCACCATTCAATCATGGCTGATCTAATAAGATGAAATAAGAGGCCCTGTTTTAACGCCTCTTCTGTCGGGGTTTTGCTGGTGGGTCTGCCCAAGACAGAGCTCCTCTTTGGAACTAACGCTCCTCAACACAAGCCCCGACAACAGTTCCATTGTCTCTCCCGCCCCCGCAACAATCATCAGGGTCTTCACACTGCACAACATCAACCTCAGCTGTGAATGAGAGGACACAAAGTGCTGGAGGAACTCCAGGTCAGGCAGCATCTCTGGAGAAAACGATGGTTGACATTTCGGGTCGAGCCCTGTTAGGCGCTCCCCCTCCTGGTCAACGTTATGTATTAACCTTTCTCTGTTTCTTTCCCGAGTGCAGGCTAAAAGGCTCCTGTACCCGATTGGCCAAGCTGCGTCAGGTGACGGGTGACTCATCTGAAGTATAAATAGCAGATTTCCCAGAATTCTGTCTCTCTTCGACGACCCTGCCTCGTGAGCTGATTGCTGTTGTGGGCTGTGGAAAGGCCTGGCCACATGGCATAGAACTTCGTGTAATTTCAACATTACGTAGTACCAAATATTGAATTGGGCTGTCCTTAGACGTTATCGGTATTTTGTTTCAGGGATAGCTTTCTTTTAGACAGGTTTAGAGCCTCAGGTTCGACGGTCCATCGCGTGGCTGGCCTGAGCACTTTTAAGTTGTTTGTTAATCCATTCATCCTTGTCTGGGTTGTTTGAATCAGTTTGGTTTTGGTGTGTTATTAAATAATTAAACTATTTTTGAACTTAAACCTGGCTTTGGAACTGTGTTACGCGGCTCTGGATTGCCTGCTTTCGGGGAGTCGTAACAAGCCCCCTTCTTCAGATCGACCCAAAGCGTCACCTGTCCAATGTTCCCCATAGATGTTGCCTGCACCGCTGAGTTACTGCAGCACCAGTAGCTCCTTGTGACATTAAGAACCATGCATGGTTGCACACAGGACTTGTTTTTATTTTTGCTCTAGTATAAAGGTTATTAATTTATTTTTAAAACTTTATTAATATCTTATCTGTGTATTTTCACAGGCCTGTTACTGCTGCTGCATTTCGACAGGCACATGGATTGGAAAGGTTTAGAGGGATATGGGTCAAACAAACAGGGAGGACTAGCGTAAAAGGGGTATCGGTCGACGTGGGCAAGATGGGCCACAAGGCCTATTTCCCTGTGTGTGGCTCTATGATTCTACAAGAGTATCATTGTCCCATTGTTGGTACACATGACAATTAAACACTCTTGACCCTACACTCACTGCATATTATCTAAATGAATGAATGAATGGATAAGTTTATTGGTCAAGTATATTCACATACAAGGAATTTGCCTTGGTGCTCCAAGCGCAAGTAACAACATGACATACAGCGACAATTAAGAATGACACATTAAACATTAATAATAAAACATTATCGTTTACACATGTGAATAAAATAAAATACCAGAGCAAAAGGAGGCTACAGATTTTTGGTTATTGAGTAGAGCTACTACTCGTGGAAAAAAGCAGTTTTTATGTCTGGCAGCTTTGACTGTCCGGAGTCGCCTTCCAGAGGGAAGTGCTTCAAAGAGTTTGTGGCTAGATTGAGAGGGGTCAGAGATGATATTATCCGCTCACTTCCTGTCCCTTGCAGTGTAGAGTTCGTCAATGGGGGAAGGTTGCAGCCAACAACCTTCTTACAGCTGATCGGACGATTCGCTGCAGCCTCCGGATGTTGTGCTTGGTGGCTGAGCCAACCAGACCATGATGGAGAAGGTGAGGACAGACTCTACGATGGCCGTATAGAACTGGACCATCATTGCCTGTGACAGCTTGTGTTTCCTCAGCTGCTGCAGGAAGTACATCCTCTGTTGTGCCCTTTTGACTGTGGAATCGCTGGTGGCCCCCCATTTAAGGTCATTGGAAATGATGGTTCCCAGGAACGTAAAAGACTCCACAGATGTGACCATGGTGTTGTTGATGGTGAGTGGGGTGAGGTCTGCTATCAATTCCACTGTCTTGAGAGCACTGAGCTCCAGGTTGTTACGAAGGCACCAGGACGCCAGCTGTGTCACTTCCTGTCTGTAGGCAGATTCCTCCCCATCCTGGAGCTGTCCAATCAGGGTTGTGTCATCCGGAAACTTGAGAAGCTTGACAGAGGAGTCAGTGGAGGTGCAGTCATTAGTGTAGAGAGAGTAAATGAGAGGGAGAGTACACCGCCTTGCGGTGCTCCTATGCTGAGGCTCTGCGGGTCCGAGATGTGCTTTCCCAGCCTCGCATGCTGCTTCCTGTCTGTCAGGAAGTCGGTGATCCACTGACAGAGGGTCAAGTCAAGTCACATTTATTTATATAGCACATTTAAAAAACAACTCTCGTTGGCCAAAGTGCTTTACATTTGTTATAAGATAGCACAACAAAACAAACTACATACATATATACATGTAGCCCTCACTCAGAGGACGTCAGGAAAGGCTTGGGAGTATAGATAAGTCTTTAGTCTTGACTTAAAAAGAGTCGATGGAGGGGGCAGTTCTGATGGGAAAGGGGATGCTGTTCCACAGTCTAGGGGCTGCAACCCCAAAGTAGCTCTGGCACAATGGTGTTGAATGCAGAGCTAAAAAATCAACAAACAAAATCCTTGCACCTAGACTGCTAGGTCCCCTGGCAGTCTAGGTGCTGGAGGATGAAGTGCAGTCCCAGGTTAACTGCGTCATCCACAGATCTATTGGCCCAGTATGCAAACTGCAGAGGGTCCAGCAGGGGGTTTGTGATATTTTTCAACTTGGCCAGCACAAGTCTTTCAAGGGTCTTCATGACTACTGAGGTCAGTGTGACAGGCCTGTAGTCCATTACAAACAGTAAATCTTGGGTACAGGGACAATAGTGGAGGCTTTGAAGTACGCAGGGACAGTATAGGTTTGCAGGGACTGGTTGAAAATGTCTGTGTAGACCGGTGCCAGTTGTTCGGCACAGAGCTTGAGGGTAGAGGGGGAAACATTGTCCGGTCCTGGAGATTTTCGGCTTTTCTGTCTTCTGAATGACTCTCCACCTCAATTTCTATTGTTGGTGATGGAGAAGTGGGGCAGACTGATGTTGGGCAGCAAGGAGGGCAAAGGGTCCAGTCTTGGCTGTGAGTCTGGCTGTGAGTAGGCATGAAGTGTTGGTGGGGGAGGGGTACCAGGGTTAGGTTTCTGTTTATCGAACCTGCAGTAGAACTTGTTCAGGTTGTTGGTCAGCTGGCGATTGTCCAAGAAGGGGGGGGGGGGTTTCCTCTTGTTGCCTGTGATTTCTTGCAAGCCCTTCCAAACTGAAGAAGCATCGCCAGCTGAGAACTTGCTCCTCAACTTCTCAGAGTACCTTTCCTTGGCAGCTCCGATTCCTCTTCTCAGCTTGTACTTGGCCTGCCTGTAGAGGTCTGCATCCCCGCTCCTGTAGGCCTCATCTTTCGACTGGCGGAGCTGTCTGAGTTCTGCCGTAAACCAGGGTTTGTCGTTGTTGAACCAGTTCCGGGTCCTAGTGGGAATGCAACTGTCCTCACAAAAGCTGACATATGATGTCACAGTGTCTGTATACTCATCGAGGGCTTGTGGTTGAAAAGCAATCAATATTGCATTTTCCATTACTTTGCGTGTTTGCTTTGTCAACCAGCACCTGCAGTTCCTTTTATCCTCTGACCTCTCTGTCCTGGGTCTCCTCCATGGCCACAGCGAGCAACACAGGAAATTGGAGGAAATGCACCTCATATTCCGCTTGGGCAGTCTACATCCTGGGGGCTTGAACATTGAATTCTCCCAATTCTGCTAGCCCTTGCTGTCCCCTCCCCTTCATCAGCCCTCTGGTTGTCTCCTCCCCTCCCCCAGCTCTCAGGCTCCTCCTCTGCCTTTTTTCCTTTCTTCCTCCCCACCCCCTATCAGTCTGAAGAAGGGTTTCGGCCCGAAACGTTGCCTATTTCCTTCGCTCCATAGATGCTGCTGCACCCGCTGAGTTTCTCCAGCATTTTTGTGGTACCTTCGATTTTCCAGCATCTGCAGTTCCTTCTTTAACACCTTTTATCTCATCTCTCTGCTTGATCAGTGCTGCTTGCTGTCATTTTGAGAAACACCTGTAGATCTCTCTGCTGATGCACCGTCTTCTGTGGTATGCACTAATATACCAACAATACCATGAAAGAGCCTAATTTTGATAGTAACATCAGGAACTGCAGGTTACAATTATTTATCCACAAAATAAACAAAGTTTTAAAAATAGTTTATTAGTAATGTTGTAGGTGGCTTAGTGCTTTGGTAAAAACAAAGCCTGGCCATTTTTCTGAAGACCAATGTATGCTTGTGAATATCCTGATTTTTCATTCTTAAAAAGTTAGACCACATTTAAATACAAATATTCATTATTCTACAAATTAGTAACATCTTTTCGTATGAGAATAGAAATCTATATAAAAGTGTAAGCAAATTAAAATATACATTTATGCAAATAACCAGCAGAGGTCTTTGCCCAGCTTATATGAATATGAATACATAATTTGCATTAGTAGTGAGACCTCCTAGGCCACGTTGCTCTACTTGCACAATGCTGGCACCAAACATGTCCTGGGCTTGACACCGCACCATGAAACTTCATTGTTAAAATCATCACATTCTGAACACAGACACACACTCGCTTTTAGACAGTGATTTGTTAGTTTTTTCCTACATCATCATCCCAGGCAAGCACGCTCTCACTGACGAACCTCCTGGAAAAGCCACGAGCGACACTCCGTTCAGTCTTCCCACGCCCCGCTGTGCTGCAGGGTTACTTTTCTTGCCGCGCTTCTTCCGTTTCCCAGTACTCCTCCGGAATGCATGTCCGTGCCCCCTTTTTCCGATTAAATATCTTTAAGCAGAACCGTGCAAAGATCATGTTGCGCCGTTCTTGAGCAGGATGCTTTGCAGGTCTTCTGGCAACGATACAATAATTGCTTCAATATGCATCTGCAGCTTCTGCAGTGTGTCTTGTTTCACAGGAAGGCATTGCTGTTTGGCCTGAAACTTCATTCATAAAATATGTATTAAGAACATCTCTTATTATTTTACAAATATTAGAGACATATTTCAACAATGAAGCATATATTGTGAGGAATGCGATAAAGCACAAAATATTTCACGGGAGTAACGAATTTCCTGTTATAATGGTATATCATGTTTTCCTAAACTTCTAACATGTGCACAGTAGAGAGCATACTGACTGGTTGACTCGTGGGCCTGGTTCGGCAACTTGAACGTCCAGGAGCGAAAAAGACTGCAAAAAGTTGTGACCACTGCCCAGTCCATCACCGGCTTTGACCTCCCCACCGTCGAATGGATCTATCGTAGTCGCTGCCTCAAAAAGGCAGCCAACATCATCAAGGACCCACACACCATCCTGGCCACACACTCATCTCAGCATTGCCATCAGGAAGAAGGTACAGGAGCCTGAAGACTGTAACGTCCAGGTTCAGGAACAGCTTCTTCCCCACAACCATCAGGCTATTAAACACAACGAATAAGCTCTGAGCTCTAAACTACAAAAGACTATATTATTATTTGTTATTTGCACTATATTTGTTATTTATTGAACTTTTTCTTTTTTCCCCCCGTTATATACAATGTTTACATATTTACATATTCTGTTGTGCTGCAGCAAGTAAGAATTTCATTGTCCCGTCCGGGACATATGACAATAAAACGCTCTCTCTCTCTCTACAATGTTCCACCTTAATTATTCCACAAGCATTTCACGTGCAAATTTAACTCTTCCTAATTTTATTTCCAAATATAAAGCATGGTGTCGTAATCAAACTGAAAAAATAAGTGGCCGAAAAGCTGCTTTGCTTTCAGTTATGCTTTAAAAACCATAACCATCAGTTAACTTTTTTTTTTTTTAAACAGAATTATTAATTTATAGGATGCGTGTATTAATTGCTCCAGCATTGGTTCTCCATTCCTAACGATGTTTGAGAAGGCATAAGAATGTAGCAGTGTACACGGATCGAATAAAAGGTAGACAAAAATGCTGGAGAAACTCAGCGGGTGAGGCAGCATCTGGGGAGCGAAGGAATAGGTGACTTTTAGGTGAAACGTCACCTATTCCTTCAGTGTGAAGAAAGGTCTCGACCCGAAACGTCACCTATTCCTTCGCTCCATAGATGCTGCCTCACCCGCTGACTTTCTCCATCATTTTTGTCTACCGTCGATTTTTCCAGCACCTGCAGTTCTTTCTTCAACGGATTCAATAAAGGTCTGATCAGTTTACATGCTGTGTGGAAGGTAATATTATGCTCAGTACCACTACACACAATAAACTACGAAATTGGGTCACAACATTGCTGTATTCCCTTAAATCGCCCGCCTCAGCGGCTTTCAGCAATGCAAAGCCACGTCACCTGTGCGTGTATCAAGAAACTAGAGTTGAAATAAAATCAATTGTGTCGATTTCCCGCCCTCCCCCCCCCCTCCCCCCCCCCCCCCCTACAAATTCTAAGAGTGCACATTTTATTCCATATCTCAAATTTGTGAATCGGCAGCAGACATTAAGAGCTGCAAATCCATTTCACCGCAAACATTTACATCAAGGGTCGGCAACCTACGGCCCCCGGGCCGAATGCGGCCCGCAACACAAAATCATCCGGCCCGCAGGCGGATTTTTTTCCCCGTAAGCATCCGGCCCGGAGACTTCCTTCATCTCCGGTACCTCCCGGGCCCCAGGCTGCGGCGATGCAAGGAGGGCTGCGTTGGCGGGCGCAATTGGGGAGCCCACCGAGCTCTGGCTGTACCGCATCCTGCGCAAAGCCGCCGGCACCTTCTGTGTCTGGGCTTCACTGTCAGTATCGGGGTTTTCAATAGGCCGGGGGCGAGTTTGTGTGAGTATTTGAGCCACCGCCTTCAGGACAGAGCCAAGGCAATGGTCTGTAGGTACGCCATATTGGTGAGCGCCCGTAACTAGGGGCCAGTACTCAAACATTGGTGGCATCCTTGAAGGGGTGGGATCTATGTAAACACGTGATTTGATGCCTGCCATCCGGGGCGGGATCCCATGTGTACACGTGATACATGTGGCCCGCCATCTGCTCACAGACATGCGTCCTGGCCCCTATGCAGAACAAGGTTGCCCACCCCTGATTTAATAAAAGATAACAGGTTGCATCGCGCTTTTGCATACCATTTTTAAGCAGCATGGCAGTATTTATTCATATCGTTGCATGATATTATTTATCACTATCACAGCCAATATAATTTTATTAATATTTCAGGAATTGAAAATGTTAAAATCAAAATTACACAATATTAGACTTTAAAGTAAATGTTGTTGTTTTTTCCTTACCAATTTCTCTTTCAACTTTAGCACTAAATCCACCACCTCGACCTCCGTGTGCTTCTGGATCCAGATCAGTAAATCCTGGGAAGAAACAGGTCAGATTGAAGTTAATCTAAACATGTGGTCTGATGCTTTTCACAGATCATCTCAATGGACAGTAGTCAAGTGCCTGTCGGACGATATTTTCGGCAATAGCCCGATAAGAGGTCGTCGCGGCGTGGTCAGGGCATGACTCATGTAGTGACGCGCGGCGTCTCCCTGCCGCCCTGGATTTTGGAATGTTCAAAATCGTCAGGCGACATCTGGGTGTCTTATCATGTCACACGCCCTGTCACACGCTGACGTACGCTGTCCTGCGGGTGACGTCCAGTGACGCGGGTATATAAAGCGCCGACTTATCCATTAAAAAGTTATCGGTCCTTAGATTTATTGTAGATAAGTTGATTTCCAATGGGATTATTATACTTCGTGTAACCTTCTTGTGAAGGCGGGTGACGCGGAGTGTCATAGCTAAACGTGTCAGTGGCGCGGAGTGTCGTACAACTTGACGGTCTTTAGTGCGTCAGTCACCGGAAAAAATCGCAAAGTGGGACAGGCCCTTAAGGATAGACATTGGTTTTGTTTAGTCAAGGGTGCTTAATTGTCATATGTACCCACAGCGGAAACATTGCAATTCTTACTAGCAGCAGCTCAGCAGGCTCGTAAAAACTCAACATACACAAATATCATTTAAAAAATTCAATAACTAACAACTGCAATACTAGTGCAAAAAACCCTCTGAAGTCCGCAGTGGAAGCAAAGACACTGATGCATATTCACTATCCAGGCTCAAAATGGCTACTCACGGACTAGGCCCCAAATATCTTGTTGCTGACTTCAGCGTTCTAGCACAGCGGCCAAAACTGGTTAAGGTGCTAGCCGCTTACATGCCTACCCTCATGACATGACCGAGAGATACAATACTAGTTGGTATAATATCGTACTATGATCCTCTCGACCTAATCAAGGAACAGCAAGGTCCACGTTTGATGTAGTCAAGAGAGAGTTAGATTTAGCTCTTAGGGCTAACGGAATCAAAGGATATGGGGAGAAAGCAGGAACGGGTACTGATTTGTGGATGATCAGCCATGATCACATTGAATGGCGGTGCTGGCTCGAAGGGCCGAATGGCCTACTCCTGCACCCTTTTTCCTATGTTGGCCAAATCAAGTCACTCCATTTCAATACTAGCTGTGATAATATTGCCTCACTATAATAGTCACGACGTAATAAAGGAACTATAAGGTCCACATTGACCTAATCAAGTAACTCCATTTGTTCTGATCATTAGAGACGCACAACCTCACATGAGGATGATGTCAAGTCAGAGAAAACCAGTATAAGTCAGAAGACAATGTGGGTAGGGTAGGGGTTAGAGAGATAACACCAAGTTCACTCGCCTCATGATGCACAACTTACTCATCTGCAACTCGTTGGTTTGTTTCATAGAAACATAGACAATAGGTGCAGGAGCAGGCCATTCGGCCTTTCGAGCCAGCACTGCCATTCAATATGGTCATGGCTGATCATCCAAAATCAGTAACCCGTTCCTGCTTTCTCCCCATATCCCTTGATTCCGTAAGCCCGAAGAGCTAAATCTAACTCTCTCTTGAATATATCCAGTGAATTGGCCTTCATTTTAGCATTGTAAGAGTTGTGTTTCGAAAACCGTTGTAAATTATAATCTCTACTGCAATTACTCCTCAGAATTAAATGGGCTTTGTTCTAAAATAACTGTGTTCAAACTGCTTCATTAGCTGGAAGTTTCTCCTCCTTGGTTGGGAGACCCATCGCTCAAGATAGTGATCATTGACAGCTTGATCCTTACGTATAGAGACTAAGGTTTCTCTTAGAAATATAAGTTGTTATAGTATAAAAACTCCCAAAGGTGAGAGTACTTATAGATGCTCTAAACAGATCATCAGTCATAAGAAATAGAAGTAGAATTAGGCCCATTCGGCCCATCAAGTCTACTCTGCCATTCAATCATGGCTGATCTATCTCTCCCTCCTAACCCCATTCTCCTGCCTTCTCCCCATAACCTTGGACATCCGTACTAATCAAGAAATCAGACAAGGCTTAACATCTTGACTTTAAGTTTAGGACTCGAAGGTGCATGCTCAATATCGCAAAGGAATTATAGGGCACTTGACCAAATATTTAAGTAGGAACTGCAGATGCTGGAAAATCGAAGGTAGACAAAAATGCTGGAGAAACTCAGTGGGTGAGGCAGCATCTATGGAGCGAAGGAGGGTCTGAAGAAGGGTTTCGACCCGAAACGTTGCCCGTTTCCTTCGGTCCATAGATGCTGCCTCGCCCGCTGAGTTCCTGCAGCATTTTTGTCTACCTGACCAAATATTTATTTGTCCGGATTGATGATAGAAGGGCAGACCATTTAAAAATGTTCCTCTGATCGCGATCATTGTACTTACTTTACAAAAAAAATCCGCCAGTTACACATCACTGCTGATAGGTTCTGAGGCTCACTACTCTATCCTCAACTGAGACAAATAAATATTTGGCCAACAGGCCTCCCATTCCTTAGATGACATGTCCCACCTTTCGTACATTGTAGAATGAAATATTGTTACAAGGCACGAAACACAGACTACGTTTCGCTGCCTTTGCTTGTACTCACTGCCTCACACAAAGCCTCCAAGTGCAGGGCCTCCAGTTTTTGTGTCATCTCCTTCCACCTCGACCTGAACCAACCGTCAAAGTTTGGCGATTTCAGGAACTGCCTTAAGGGTAATAGGAAACAGATATAACAAGTCACCAAAACGCAATGAATGACTGTGCATGCCTCTAAGTTTTATTTTTCTATGCGCGGCACAGTGGTGCCGTGGTAGAGTTGCTGCCTTACAGCGCTTACAGCACCAGAGACCCGGGTTCAAGTTCAGTGAGTTTATTGTCATGTGTCCCTGATAGGACAATGAAATTCTTGCTTTGCTTCAGCACAACAGAACATAGTAGGCATTGACTACAAGGCATTCTATAAATATATACACACATGAATCAATATACTGATAAATTGCAAATAACAGTATTGGCTAATAAAGTTCAGTGTTATGTCCGAGCCAGGTTTAATAGCCTGATGGCTGTGGGGAAGTAGCTATTCCTGAACCTGGTCGTTGCAGTCTTCAGGCTCCTGTACCTTCTACCTGAAGGTAGTAGGGAGATGAGTGTGTGGCCAGGATGGTGTTGGTCCTTGATGATACTGCCAGCCTTTTTGAGGCAGCGACTTTGATAGATCCCCTCGATGGAAGGGAGGTCAGAGCCGATGATGGACTGGGCAGTGTTTACTACTTTTTGTAGTCTTTTCCTCTCCAGGACGCTCAAGTTGCCGAACCAAGCCACGATGCAACCGGTCAGCATGCTCTCTACTGTGCACCTGTAGAAGCTAGAGAGAGTCCTCCTTGACAAACCGACTCTCCGTAATCTTCTCAGGAAGCAGAGGCGCTGATGTGCTTTCTTAATAATGGCATCAGTGTTTTCGGACCAGGAAAGATCTTCAGAGATGTGCACGCCCAGGAATTTGAAGCTCTTGACCCTTTCAACCATCGACCCGTTGATATAAATGGGACTGTGCGTCCCCATCCTACTCCTTCCAAAGTCCACAATCAGTTCCTTGGTTTTGCTGGTGTTGAGGGCCAGGTTATTGTGCTGGCACCATATGGACAGTTGCTCGATCTCTCTTCTATACTCTGACTCATCCCCATCAGTGATACGTCCCACAACAGTGGTGTCGTCAGCGTACTTGATGATGGAGTTCGCACTATGACCGGCTACGCAGTCATGAGTATAGAGTGAGTACAGCAGGGGGCTGAGCACGCAGCCTTGAGGTGCTCCCGTGCTAATTGTTATCGAGTCTGACAACTGTACATTATTGTCACCATGTACATGTGTATGGTGACAATAAAATGGCATTCCATTCCATTTCCACCAATACGAACAGACTGTGGTCTGAGAGTGAGGAAGTCGAGGATCCAATTGCAGAGGGATGCGCAGAGACCCAGTTCTGCGAGTTTGGTAACCAGCTTGGAGGGGATGATTGTATTAAATGCCGAGCTGTAATCGATGAATAACAGCCTGACATATGAGTTTTTGTTGTCCAAGTGGTCCAGAGCGGAGTGGAGGGTCAGCGAGATCGCATCCACCGTTGATCTGTTGTGGCGGTAAGCGAACTGCAGTGGGTCCAGGTTTTTGTCGAGGTAGGAGTTAATCTGCGCCATGATCAACCTCTCAAAGCACTTCATCACCACAGGCGTTAGTGCCACAGGTCGATAGTCATTGAGGCACGTCACCTTACTCTTCTTGGGCACTGGTATAATTGATGCCCTTTTAAAGCAGGTGGGAACCTCAGACCTCAGAAGTGAGAGGTTGAAAATGTCCGTAAAAACTCCAGCCAGTTGGTCCGCACAGGTTTTTAGAACACGACCAGGTATACCATCAGGTCCAGGCACTTTTCGAGGGTTCACCCCTCTGAAGGATTTCCCTGATGTCTGCCTCTGTGACTGAGACTGAAATACCATCACAGCGAATGGGGTTCGATCCCGACTACGGTGCCGTCCGTACGGAGTTTGTACGTTCTCCCCGTGACCACGTGAGTTTTCTCCGTGATCTTTGGTTTCCTCCCACACTACAAAGACGTGCAGGTTTGTAGGTTAATTGGCTTGGAATAAATGTAAATTGTCCCTACGTGTGTAGGGTAGTGTTAGTTTGCGGGGATCACTGGTCGGTGCGGACTCGGTGGGCCAAAGGGCCTGTTTCCGTGCTATATCTAAAAAAAACAACTACAAATGTATACTCAACTGGAATATTAAAGTCAGGTTGAGCATTCAGCATCAGAATGTTATGGTGGTGCTCAACAAAGACTTTAGCCCCTTCAGCTCACTCACACATAGTACACAAACAGGCCCTTCGGCCCACAATGTCTGTGCCGAACACATTGCTAATGACATTCAATGAAGTCATACAGTGTGATTGTGGTTGACACAAAACAACTCCGTGTTCTTTCATTGGCGCACATTCGCAATGATTTAATTTTAAATTAACCATTGAGCTAGCATCAACTAACTTTGGTGAAAGTCTAAACTTCCATCTCCCAGTGGATGAGGCATTGTTTCTAACTTCAACTCTGACAAGCCTGGTGGCTCTTTATTTATGCAGTGTTCCCGAATGCTCAATTCATCAACCTGCAGGAATCATATCAATTCAGCAAAGCCTGCTCTCCCTGGACCGCGTGGGTTTCTTCGGATGCTCTGGCAGTGCTTCCACACCTTACTTTTTTTTTCCTGAAATAGAATTCCAAATTACCAGGAATTTTGATGGTATTTCCCAGCCCGGTGAGCCTTCCCCAACTGCGCAGGCGCGGATGTCATCCCGCGGACCCCTTGGCGTCTCCCCGCACGTGTGCAGTGGGACCGGTATCCGCGCGTGCGCAGGTTGGGGGCAGCAGTCGCACATGCGCAGTCGGGGAAGGCTTACCGGGCCGGGAAATTTCCCGAAATGATTTAATTTCCCTAAAATTACCCGAAGACAGCCAGAATTTCACGAATTTCGGATAATTTCCTTCGAAGTGGAAACACTGTGCTCTGGTTTCCACCCACATCCCAAAGATGTGCGGGTTTGCGGGTTAATTGGCCTCAGTAAATGGCAGCGGGTTTGTGTGGAGTGGATGCGAGAGTGGGACAACATAGGACTAGTGTGAACGGGTGATTGATGGCCAATGTAGACTCAGTGGGCTGAAGGGCTATGCCCATGCTATATCTCTAAACTAAATAAACAGTTCTGGTTTGTGTCATTTCTCCTCGCATTTTCACACTTAGTGTCCGTTCAGGTAACACTCTTAAGCATCCAGCTGAGATCAGTTGAAAGTTTTAGACAATGAGGGAACATTTCTCCAGGTGTATAACCAATTGTTGGCACCAGCAATCACAACGTACCTGTAGAGACCTATCCAATCCCTTTTAACCGGGAGGTCAGTTGAGGTCCTGCTTTTTCCAGAGTTTTCATGAACTCGTCTTCACTGAATGGCTTCAACTGTGGAGGACTCTGGAACCAGCATTGACACACAAGATGGAAAGTCCAGGTTATATATACAAGCAGTAATGAAAAAGGGACAAGTTTCTGAAAAGTTGAATGCCCTCACTTACTTTCCATGGTGAGATACTCTTTTGCAAAGGCATCAAGCTGGCTACATATCGTTCCTGAAATATAATTTGTCCAGTCTATAATTGAGAACATATATTATGGCTTAAACTAGTTCCTAAAAAAAATCCTCAAAATTGAGGATGGTCTGTCTTTTCCCCATGGCAGGGGATCTAAAACTGGATGGACCGCACAGTGGCGCAGTGAGGGGAGCAGTTGCTCACCAGCGCCAGTGACCCAAGTTCAATCCTGACCTTGGGTGCTGTCTATATGGAGTTTGCACGTCCTCCCCCCCCGTGACCGCATAGGTTTCCTCCAGGTGTGGGAAGGAACGCAGATGCTAGATTAAACCGAAGATAGACACAAAAAGCTGGAGCAACTCAGCAGGACAGGCAGCATCGCTGGAGAGAAGGAATGGGCGACGTTTAGGATCGGGATTCCTCCAGGTGCTCCGGCTTCCTCCCACATCCCGAAGACGTGCAGCTTTCTAGGTTAATTGGCTTCGGTAAAAAAAATCGTAAATTGTCCCTAGTGTGTAGGATTGTAGCTAATGTACGGGGTGATCCATGGGTGACGAGGAATGGTTTAGAGGGATTATGGGCCAAACACGGGCAAATGGGACTAACTCAGGTTGGCACCTTGGGAATGAAGGGCCCCATTTACCAGCTGTATAACTCTGAGAGTTTAAAAACGAACATTTTCAATTGGGTTAACTTACTAATGGAATGATGAAGCTTTGAGTCAGTTCCAAGAAGTATCGTCTGAGAATTACACACTGTGCTTCTGAAGGGCGCTTTTGCTGTATACCCTGAAGGGAGACAAACAAAACCCAATGTGGATGGGCAATATTGAACAGATACTCAAACTTCCACCTCAAAACACACTTGCAAATTTCACCAGCAAGGTTAATTGATTTTGAACTGAATTTATAACTCCTGTGAAATCAAAGCAGCATTAAAAAGCACATCCAGGCCTGCATCATCCAGAGCACATCTGAGTGAGACATGCTAAATGAAGTGCAAAGTTGTTCTTTTTAATCATCAAAAAGACTCATGAACAGATTCTTCCTCTCTGTGTTCAGACTTCTGAACAGCCCTTCCATAAACTAAGGTATAGTCACAATCCTCCAACATTCCCCATTAGACAATAGTCAATAGCTGCAGGAGTAGGCCATTCGGCCCTTGGAGCCAGCACCGCCATTCAATGTGATCATGGCTGATCATCCACAATCAGTACCCCATTCCTGCCTTCTCACCATATCTCTTGACTCTGTTATATTTAAGTCCAATCTAGCTCTCTCTTGAAAGTATCCAGAGAACTGGCCTCCACCGCCCTCTGAGGCAGAGAATTCCACAGACTCACAACTCTCTGTGAGAAAAAGTGTTTCCTCGTCTCCGTTCTAAATGGCTTACCCCTTATTCTTAAACTGTGGCCCCTGGTTCTGGACTCCCCCAACATCGGGAACATGTTTCCTGCCTCTAGCATGTCCAAACCCTTAATAATCTTATATGTTTCAATAAGATACCCTCTCATCCTTCTAAACTCCAGAGTATACAAGCCCAGCCGCTCCATTCTCTCAGCATATGACAGTCCCGCCATCACGGAAATTAACCTTGTAAACCTACGCTGCACTCCCTCAAAAGCAAGAATGTCCTTCCTCAAATTAGGGGACCAAAACTGCACACAATACTCCAGGTGTGGTCTCACTAGGGCCCTATACAACTGCAGAAGGACCTCTTTGCTCCTATACTCAACTCTTCTTGCTATAAAGGCCAACATGCCATTTGCTTTCTTCACTGCCTGCTGTACCTGCAGCTCTACTCAATCTGTGGACTGAAAGGCCATTAAACAGGATCCACCCATTGTGGACACTGGACTTTTACTCTGGGTCTGTTACGCTACAGTGCTGTAAAACTATATTCCGCACGCTGGTATTATTCTCTTTGCTCTACCTTTTGTACTTGCATTTGGATTGACTGTATTTGTGTACAGTATTATCTGCTCTAATTGAATGAATGAATAAGTTTATTGGCCAAGGATGTTCACATACAAGGAATTTGCCTTGGTGCTCCGCCCGCAAGTGACAACATGACATACAGTGACAGTTAGGAATGACACATAAAACATTATCGATTAAACATGTGAATTAAATAACATACCAGAGCAAAAAGAGGCTACAGGTTGAGTAGAGCAACTACTCGCGGAATAAACCTGTTTTTATGTCTGGCTGTGACGGCTTTGACAGTACGGAGTCACCTTCCCGAGGGAAGTGATTCAAAGAGTTTGTGGCCAGGGTGAGAGGGGTCAGAGATGATCTTACCCGCTCACTTCCTGGCCCTTGCAGTGTACAGTTTTTACATCAAAAGCTTTTCACTTTATCTTGGGTACACGTGACAACAATCAACCATGACCAATAAAAAGTCACGCTAAAAATGATCGGACCATTTGCAATTTCAAGCTTACCTTCTGCACTTGTTTAATTATCTCCTCATCTTTGCCCAGGTATGTTTTATATGAAGTGTACACCCCTGCAGAATGAAATGTAGTGGTCACTGTAGTTTTTTTAAAAATTGATATCAGAAACGTTAATACACCTGTGCAAAGCAGCCATATCAAATTGCATTACAATGTTGTCAAGGAAAAGAAAACAGGTACATTCTTGCAATAAAAGAAAAACACACCCAAAACTCACTCCCCCAATTGTCTTAATTAAATAATGTTTCGTGGTTGAAGTTTATTTTCATTTTAAACAATCACTGATAGCCCTGTCCCACGGTACGAGTTCATTCCAAGAGCTCTCCCGAGTTTAAAAAAAAATCAAACTCGTGGTAAGCACGGAGAATGAACGTAGCCGGTACGTCGGAGCTCGGGGACGTCTCTTACCGCTAACGGCAGGTACTCGGGAAGACTCGCTAACGGCAGGTAAGCACGGGAAGACTCGTGAAGATTTTTCAACATGAATAAAAATGTCCAAGAGAGCCCCGAGTACCGACGAGTGGCCATTACCGTAAATCTCTGAGTTCGAATCAGGGCAAACTCGGGAGATCTCTTGGAATGAACACGTACCATGGGACAGGGGTTTGAGTCTGTAAAAAATGGCCCATGAACTGAAAGAAACTCCAATTATTTGACCATAAAACATTGGACAGTACAGCACAAGAACAGGCCCTTCTGCCCACAAGGTCTGTGCTGAACACGATGCCAAGTTAAACTAACCTTCCTGCCTGCGCATGATCCATATCCCTGCAGGGATCAACCCTGCATATCAACCCGGCACCAATCTAAAAACCTCTTAAATACCATGGTCGTGTTTGTCTCCACCGCCACCTGTCAGCGCGAGACCAAGCAAAGTCGGGACAACTTTCTAGGTCGTAGGTTTAAGGTTGGTTCAAAAATGTAAAAAGCATATTGTGATATGGATCCTGGCTGCAGTACAAGATGATAAGATGATAAGTTACGGTAATAATCAACTAGTTAACGGACTAGTAATCTTCGGTCTAGTGGACTGAAGATTACTTTCAGGATCTAGATCAATTGGGAAAGTGGGCTAAGGAATGGCAGATTGAATTAAATTCAGACAATTCAGAAATTAAAGCAACGAGTGGAAAGGATTGGGGATGTGCAAAGATTGGGGGAGTCAGTCTACCTCACAACAGAAGGGTGAGAAGTTGTACACTTTGATAACCACAGGGAAGAAGGATCTCCTGTGGCGTTCCGCGCTGCATCTTGGTGGAACCAGTCAGTTGCTGAAGGTGCTCCTCAGGTTGACCAGTGTGTCATGGAGGGGTTGAGCTGTATTGTCCAGGATGCTCCGCAGTTTGAGGAGCATCCTCCCAGCCAAGACCACCTCCCGTGAAGCCAACTCATCCAAGCATGAGGACAGACCCTCCAGGTATAGTTAACTCCAAATGGTCTAGCAACCACAGTGAACCTGTGAATAGGCTGCCTATTCTCTAACTTGTCGCACCTCTCAGATTTTGAAATAAATCACGTCCGGTTTTAGCAGCGATAACTTTCATATTTAAGATGTGGGCTCTTTACAATATTAACCCAATATTATTGAACTACTAAAATAAAAAAAATCTGCAGATTCTAGAAATATGAGGTTAAAAACAAGTTGCTGGAAATAATCAGGCCAAGTAGCATCTGTGGATGGAGACAAAGTCTAAGTTTCAATCCACAATGTGCTACCTGCTGCCCAATTATTTACTACTTTGTTTTCATTGTTAAAATAAAAATTGAAATCTGCAAACATTTACAAACAAATAATCATCAACTAATTTTTTATCAGTATCTGCAGTTCTTTCTGACACAAATTATCAATTAATTATACTCTAACCATATCAATGATATATATTACCAGGTTTAGAGTCCAAAGTCTTTAAATTTTTCAGTTTCTTCACTTTGACCTGCTTTGGAATATCGCCTGTAACAGAAACATCAGATCAGATTTGTTCAAGGAGTGAAAAATGAGTGCAGGGAGAGTGAAAGAAAGAAAAAGATCACAAATACACTCTCCAATTATATTCTCCAAATGCATTACAGTGCAGCAGCAAAAAGCTGCAGCTTAAAGCGACTCGACCCGAAATGCCACCTATCCATGTTCCCCAGAGATGCTGCCTGACCCGCTGAGTTACTCCAGCACTCTGTGAAACGTCACCTATCCATGTTCTCCACAGATGCTGCCTGAGCCGCTGAGTTACTCCAGCACTCTGTGAAACGTCACCTATCCATGTTCTCCACAGATGCTGCCTGACCCGCTGAGTTACTCCAGCGCTTTGTGTCTTTTTAAAGTTTTAACTCTATTGCCCGAGTTAGAAAGAGGAACCCATGTTTGAAGAGATAATAATTCTTTATTGGGTTCTATAACTGTGGCAATTGAAGACGCCAGAATCATGAATAAAACAGAGGGCTGGAAGAACTCAGCACGTCCGGCAGCATATGTGGATCGAATGGACAGGCATTGTTCCGGGTTGGGACTATTCTTCAGACTGAGGAAGGGCCCTGACCCCAAAAGTCAACTGTCCATTCCCTCCATTAACAGGGTAGTTAATCTGTGGAACTCATTGCCAGAGGGCTGTGGAGGGCGAGGCGGTGGATATTTTTAAGGCAGATATAGACAAGTTCTTGATTAGAATGGGTGTTAAGGGTTATGGGAAGAAGGCAGGAAAATAGGATTAGGTGGTAGAGATCAGCCGTGATTGAATGACGGAGTAGACTCGATGGGCCAAATGGCCTAATTCTAGTCCTATAACTTGTGAACTCCCCAGATACTGCCTGACCTGTTGAGATCTTTCAACACTGTGTTAGGTTTGCGGCAATTCATTTCTTAATGAAAACAGGTGGGGCTGGGGAGGTCGTCTTCAAGTCGTAGATGGGATTATGAATACTGATTAAGTTATGAGGAAAAACAAAACAGGATGCACAGGATGCAGGTCCAAAAAAAAAGTGGTCTCACCAAAATCAGAAAATATAAAGACCAGAGTAATGCAAAGACCAACAATCAATTAACTTTGTCATTTCCAAAATTAGTCTTTACTTTAGAGATACAGCACAGAATCAGGCCATTCGGCCCACCAAGTCTATGCTGACCATCGATCATCCCGTACACAGCACTATCCTGCACACTCGGGACAATTTTGAATTTTACCAAAGCCAATTAACCAACAAACCTGCACGTCATTTGAAGTGTGGGAGGAAACCGGAGCGCCCGGAGAAAACCCACGCGGTCACAGGGAGAACGTACAAACTCCGTACAGACAGCACCTGTGGTCAGGATGGAACCACCCGGGTCTCTGGCGCTGTGAGGCAGCAACTCTACCGCTGCCCTAATATTTGTAAAGCCAAGTGACGTGCAAGCAATGAAAAGGCAATCAACATGCCGCGGCAAAAACAACGGTGAGAAAGAGTACTTTTTGATCCTCTGTTGATCTTTATCTCAACTGGAGTATCACAAAATACAATTAAGCATTTATGTGTAGACGTCTTTAAATATTTTTATTATTTAAATCAAAGTATAATGAATGGATGCTGCAGGAACGCCACCCAAATGGCATCAGATAATGGCATCAGATAAGAATAAGGAGTAAGCCATTTAGAACGGAGACGAGGAAACACTTTTCCCTCAGAGAGAGTGGTGAGTCCGTGGAATTCTCTGCCTCAGAGGGCGGTGGAGGCAGGTTCTCTGGATGCTTTCAAGAGAGAGCTAGATAGCAGTCAGGGGATATGGGGAGAAGGCAGGAACGGGGTACTGATTGGGGATGATCAGCCATGATCACATTGAATGGCGGTGCTGGCTTGAAGGGCCGAATGGCCTACTCCTGCACCTATTTTCTATTGTCTATAATGTCAGTGCGTGGGTGGAACAGGGAGGCACATCTTAGGTGCGACTCTGTAGGTATGTGTGGAATTAAGGCTTCTCTACTATTTGAGGGCAATGTGGAGGAAGAAGGAAGAAAACATTTCAAATATGGAACGGCTGAAATGCAAGGATGTGCCCGGGATACCAGGCACGGCTCACAATCTTCCAGTGACTGATCCAGAAACTCAGACACACACAGAACAGATTACATGGCCGAATATCAAATTGGCAAGACATATTCATTCCACTGGCTAACAGACTAATTGGCAACGTACGCTTTGTGCAAAGTGATCCAATTGTTGAAATGCAGAATTTGACCAGAAACAACAAAAATCAGAAAATGGCAAAACTGGAGAAAACTTGCACTGTTTTAAAATTGAAGGTAAAGTGATCAAGATTGTTACTTAAAAGTGAAATCTTAATAGAGATTGTCAAAAAGAATATATCACACCAGGTTTACCTGCTGGTTTCATGTCTCCTATTCGAATAATGTGCGGCCAGTGTTGTAATGTTTTGGCAAAGAAAGGATTGGTCACACCAAGAATAACAGACGGTCTATATAACAACAAAGAGCAAACAATAACACAGCGTTAAAATGGTTAATTAAAACCACTGCTTTGCAGTCTGTTGGCATTGAACAGCCATGCACTCAAATATTAATCTGGGAACAGGTTAAGGCGATGGACAGGAGGTAGCACTCACGGGGCCTGGGTCCGAGTGGTGTACTCTTTGAATTCGCTGTCGTGGATGGTGAAGTAGGGCCGGAAGTCACTGCAGTATTTCAACGGTGAAACACAGCTGTCAACATCAAAAGAGACAATAATCAAGTTAATTTCCCCAGGAGGACATTTGTGCCCGACTTTTGTATTTTTTATCTATTTTAATAATGAATGAGATATTCTTAGGATGAGCAGGTTTAAGTTACTTTAAAAGCTTTGATCTGTTTTTTCGAATAACATTTGCCGTGATTTTCTTTATGCTCGGGTCATGCAACATCTTTGTGTTGAACATTTATCCTATTCTGACAAGAGCAGCTGCTTAAATATGCGCTTCAGCTCCGGAAACCTAAACCCATGCATTCTATTCATAGGTATGTTACAATACTTACCTTCAGCGGCGCTGCAATTCTGCCACTGGCCATGTGCGCGATTTTGGCGCCTTTGAGGGGGGGGGGGGGGGGGGCCGGGTTAAAACGTGGGTTTCTCCTACTTGTCCTGTATTATATTTCGTGCCAGCTTTTGCTGAAAAATCGTTCCGACGGGCGTTTTGTGTATTTTTTATTTTTATTCGATCGACAAGTTCAGCGCTGGAATTATTTTAAAATCAGCTTCGAAAGCCGTCAACGCCGACAACGGGGACGGATTTCACGCACGGGACAGGTAAATGAAAGCAGTTTATTTTATGTATAAAAGTGCTTCTTAAGAGGCCTTTAATTCACATTTTTTAATGCGAAACGGTGATTCTTTTCCCCAAACTAACGGCAGAATTTTTCATGCCGATACGGGGTTAAATTCACCGCAAATCAACGTTCCAAATGATCGCGTTCCAGAAAACCCCACTCGCAAGATGATTTAAATGCCCATTAATTTACAGGTATTAAACATTCAATTCCTTCCATTTGGCCTATAAATCCATGACAATGAGATTTAAAAATTATGTTATATTGTGAATTCTTGTGTGAATGTTATTTGGACACTTAGGCTATTTAAAAATGTTAATCTATTCTTAAGAAATTGATAGATGTTTAGATCTAGTAATTGAATTTTGTAATTAGCTACAATTAGGTAACTAACTAATTATATGCTTTAATTTCATGTCATCTAAGTAAGATTGTTTCATATTTGTTTCAGAATGCTTCAATCTATAATAACTGAAAATTTCTTTCAGTTCTCTTAATTTTTAAGAACGTTATGGGCTTTTGACTGTCCTCGATCACAGCTTTTGTGTTAAGTCAATGGAAAAGCAATAGGGAACAAGATGCTAATTTCCAAGTATGAAAATGGCCATAACTTTTTTAATACTGAAGATATGAAAGTGAATTAGGTGTCAAATTAAACGTCTTTTTATGCTTTATCTGATGGGATAAATTACAGACTTGATTTTTTAAATCTCAAAATTTTGTAACATTGCTACTATTCACCACCAGCTCTCTGCAAATTCATTCATACAACATGCAGAAATCACAAGTTACACCTTACGCCTTCAACTTCCCACCCACCAAAGCACGTACATATAAACTACAAAAGACGTCCAGTGAAACAAGCAGCCTTATGGTATGGTTGTCACTGTAGTTTATAATGTGCAGGAAAGAACTGCAGATGCTGGTTTAAATCGAAGGTACACAAAATGTTGGAGTAACTCAACGGGACGGGCAGCATCTCTGGAGAGAAGGAATGGGTGACGTGAAGACACTTCTGAAGAAGGGTCCTGACACGAAGCGTCATCCATTCCTTCTCTCCAGAGATGCTGCCCGTCCCGCTGAGTTACTCCAGCATTTTGTGTCTACTGTAGGTTATAAGCTGGATTGCAAACTATGAACATCACTGATCACATCCGAAACTCTCCATGGTTAGCACGCAACTAAAGCTTTTCACTGTACATCGGTACATTAAACTAAAACTAACTAAACTTGAAATTTATGTTGAAATTTAAATCTTGCCTAATTACATATATTGCTGTAGAAGTTGATTAATATTTACTGTTCCTTCACATATCTTATTAATACGTTCTTGGAATCAATATATTTGACAGAAGCTCTTTAAAAATAGATCAGTGAAAAATAAAAGTTCAATAACGTTGAATCCTTTGTCAGAATGCTAAATATGCATTAAAATCATTGCATGCAGCTTACTTTGTAAAAAGCTATACATCATTGTGAAAAGTTTATCATTTATTATCTGTAAGATTCCATTCACAAAAGGTATTACTTTACCAGACCAAGGCCAGAACAGTCTCCGATGACTCAGCAGGTGATGGTGCCATGACAACCAGAGGCTCCCCAAGCAACACAAGCTCCCAAAGCATCTGAATGTGGAAGAATATTGGACAAAAACATCTACAAATGAAAATAAAGGAAAAAAAATTACCACCTGATAAAACTTCCAAGTTTGGTCCAAGTTCACCATTGTGGTTTGGACGGCTGCCTCACAGCCGCAGAAACCTGGGATGGGTCCGGGCCTTGTGTGCTGCTTGCATTGTTCTTCCCATCACCTCTTGGCTTTCCACCCACTTCCCAAACGTGTGTTGCTTGGGTTGACTAGCTACAGCAAATTTTCCTCCGTATAGATTTTACAACATAGAACTGGTAGAGCCGCTGCCTCACAGCGCAAGAGACTTGGGTTCAAACCTGACCTCGGGTGCTGTCTGTGTGGAGTTTGCCTGTTCTCCCTGTGACCGTGGGGGGTTTCTTCCGGGGGCTCTGCTTTCTTCCCGCATCTCAAAGACATGCGTGTTATAAAACACAACACACATGAAACATGAAATTAAAGTGACGAGTGAAAGGGATTGGGGATGTGCAAATATTTAGGGGGGGGGAGGGGGGCAGGAAGAGGGGAGTCAGTGTCAGTCTACCCCATGACAGAAGGGGGAGGAGTTGGTACAGTTTGATAGCCACAGGGTAGAAGGATCTCCTGTGGCGTTCTGTACAGCATCTTGGTGGAACCAGTCTGTTGTTCTCTTTGTCAGATTCCGTGGTACATACCTGAACAAATCGACTTCATGGATTGTGGGAAGTGCAAAAGAGACCTGCGATTCAACCTAAAAGGACAAAGGATGACTGTCGGTACAATTCATGGCATGCTGTCAATCCGGCCTATTACACTGACCTGGATCGGCCTGCTTGTACCCTGACCACCCTCAATAACCTGTTGAAATCATTGATTATATATGTTCAAGAAGTAACTGCAGATGCTGGAAAATCAATGGTAGACAAAATTGCTGGAGAAACTCAGCGGGTACGGCTGCATCTATGGAGCGAAGGAGATAGGCAACGTTTCGGGCCGAAACGTTGCCTATTTCCTTCGCTCCATTGATGCTGCCGTACCCGCTGAGTTTCTCCAGCAATTGTGTCTACCATTGATTTATATAACAAGGCAGACAGATGTCTCAATGCTTTAAAGATACTGATTTAACAAACTGGAAACGTCCACATGTACTTATAGTATTTTTTTTAAAGACACTACAGTTAAAATTCCACCTACCATGAGAAGATTTATTCATGAAATTGATTGAAGCAGACATTTAGGTAATTGGACTACCACTGTGATTGTAACTTGCCCATTGTCAGTGAGGAACCTCTATGTTTCCATAAATGATATATTGATATATTGTCCTGTTGGACATAAATCAGAGACCCCCACCACCCTGGCCATGCTCTCAGTTCTCTCCTGCCATCAGGCGGAAGTAATAGGAGTTTGAAACTGTGACCACCAGGTTCAAGAATAACTTTTTCCCCACAACCATTGGGCTCATGAACACTAAACAACATAACCCTCAACTATGAACTTCTACGGACTGTCTTGGTTGAACTAAGGACTTATAGACAATAGGTGCAGGAGTAGGCCATTTGGCCCTTCGAGCCATTCAATGTGATCATGGCTGATCATCCCCAATCAGTACCCTGTTCCTGCCTTTTCCCCATATCCCCTGACTCCGCTATTTTTAAGAGCCCTATCTAGCTCTCTCAAGAAAGTATCCAGGAAACCGGCCTCCACCGCCCTCTGAGGCAGAGAATTCCACAGACTCACCAGTCTCTGTGAGAAAAAGTGTTTCCTCGTCTCCGTTCTAAATGGCTTACCCCTTATTCGTAAACTGTGGCCCCTGGTTCTGGACTCCCCCAACATCGGGAACATGTTTCCTGCCTCTAGTGGGCCCAAACCCGTAACAATGTATCTACGTTTGAACTAAGTCATTGGTATGAACTAAGGACTTATTACAGGCCTGTTAAGCTGCAGCAATAAGAACTTCATTGTTCCGTTGTCGGTACATGGCAATTAAACACTCTTGACTCTTGAAAGGAAAACTGATCATGTTTTCCCTGACTCTGCATTGCACAATGGCTTGAAATGGAAGTCAGTGGACATGGCAACCAAGACAACAACGGGACTAAGCTTGGTTCTGATCTCCTGTAAGTTTTGAAATAACTCGTTAACAACTGTGGGCAATACTGGGATGCAACTGGCATGCGGAAATAAACCCCAAAGCATCAAAGGGGAGGAAACTGGTTTGGTGCAAAGATGTGGTGAAGACACAAAATGCTGGGGTAAAGAAAGGGCCTGTCCCACTTTCACGGCCTAATTCACGACCTCTGCTAAGTTTGCCCTTGACTCGTACTCGCAGCATGGTCGTCACGAAGTCGTAGGTAGATCGTGATGCTAGTCGTAGGTACTCGTGGCATCAAGTAGGTCAGGGCGTTTTTTCTAGCCTGATGAAAAATGTCCACGAGTAAAAAAGGTCGTGAAAGTGGGACAGCCCCTTAACTCGGTGGAACAGGCAGCGTCTCTGGAGAGAAGGAATGGGAAAGTCCAATCTGTGCGGACACTAAGTTCACACAGTGCCTTTCTGTAAACATAAAAAGTTTTCCCAAGGACCGACGACAGTTTAGTGAAGGTCAAGCCTTGGTGAAATTTGTCATGGATGGGTGAGAATTCTTGACATGTATCGTGAACGGCATCTCCAGGAAAAACAAAATGAACAAAAAAAATCTGGTTAAACAAATGGATTTTTTTTTTAAATATTTGAACTGTGTATCATGTATAGAAGAAATAACAATTGGAAATGGTTTCAAATCTTACCAAAGGTGGCATGAACTGATGACCAAAGTTTTCAAACTTCCAAAGTCAAAGCACACCACGTTATTATGTGGACATAAATGCTGGAGAAACTCAGCGGGTGAGGCAGCATCTATGGAGCGAAGGAAAAAGGCAACGTCTCGACCCGAAACGTTGCCTTTTTCCTTCGCTCCATAGATGCTGCCTCACCCGCTGAGTTTCTCCAGCATTTTTGTCTACCTACAATATTTCAATGTCTGTAATGAGGTAGTCGGGAAGGAAATAGGCAACGTTTCGGGCCGAAACCTGAAAGGGTTTCGACCGGAAACGTTGCCTATTTCCTTCGCTCCATAGATGCTGCCTCACCCGCTGAGTTTCTCCAGCATTTTTGTCTACCTTCGATTTTCCAGCAACTGCAGTTCCTTCTTAAACGTTATTATGTGGAGTTTTTGTTTTGCAAGTGTAACTATAAATGCCACTGTAAATACAGTATCAGATCAACTACCCATTCCTTTAAACGACCGACAACACTGAAGGTTTCCTGGTAGCATCATTAATGAAAAATCCTTGTAAGAGTCCATAGTAAAATGTATCAATACTGTAAAAAAAACTTTGCCCCCCACTAATGCACCTTACCTCATCTGTGGACTGTATAATCTGTGTTGCGCCTGGTTTATCTTGCCCAGTGGGAATTCTAACCTATTAAAAATTGGATAAAAACAGGAACATTTTTGGTGATCAGACTGCAGGACCACATAACCTATATGACAATGATCTGCTTCTCATCGCAGGACAGCCAACCACTCCCTGTGCAACTCTCGGGAAGCCTGGGACTTGTGGAGGCTTACAAGCTCTCGAGATGAACTCAGCCATTTGCTAATTACACTCCAATAATGCATTCCCACCCGAGACTCAGGTTCGATCCTGACCTAGGGCGATGTCTGTGTGGAGCTTGCACCTTCTCCCTGTGGCCGCGTGGGTTTCCTCCGGGTGCTCTGGTTTCCACCCACATCCCAAAGACGAGTGGGTTTGTAGGTGAACCAGCCTCTGCAAATTGCCCCAAGTGTGTAGTGAGTGGATGAGAAGGCGGATTAACATAGAAACAGTGTGAATGGGTAATCGCCGGACAGCATAGACTCGGTGGGCCGAACGGCCTGTTTCCATGCCGTATCTCTAAACTAAATTATAAACTCACAGGCTAGGTGCCTGTTCCCCCAATTTCCCAGCAGTTGAAGTGGGAAATCATGCCAAACTACCCACAGCAGATTAACGCTGCAAGAAAACAAGGTGCGAGGATTGTTTTAAAAATGCAATTAATTGTTTTCAAATGTTTTCCATTCTTTAAATATTAATTGTTTCAAATTTCATTAAAATATGTTTTTTGCTGATTAGCTGTTGAATGGCAGAAGCATTCAAAGTACGGTGACAACATAATGCAATGTAATTATTAAATATATCTTACAAATTAAATGACAAAGCACACAAATTAGTTGCCCGTCATGGCCCATCACGGTGACCACCGACCACCGTGACGGGCAGTCACGTGGCGCAGCGGTAGAGTTGTTTCCTTATAGCGAATGCAGCGCCAGAAACCCGGGTTCGATCCCCACTACAGGTGCTGTCTGTACGGAGTTTGTACTTTCTCCCCGCGACCTGCGTGGGTTTTCTCCGAGATCTTCAGTTCAGTTTGTAGGTTAATCGGATTGGTAAATATTAAAATTGCCCCTCGTGGGTGCAAGATAGTGTTAGTGTGCGGGGATCGCTGGTCGGCGCGGACCCGGTGGGCCGAGGGGCCTGTTTCCGCATGGTATCTCTAAACTAAACTAAATTACACTCTCATTACACGATTGGGAGGATGGTGCAGGAGCCTGAAAATCATGTCCTCCAGGTTCATGAATAGCATCTTCCCAGCCACTATCTGGCTCTTGAACACCACACAGCATTAACCTCAGCAAGTACATTCTGCTATGGACTTGGTTCTTGGCTGCACTATGTACTCTGGTTTTGAACAGTTATAGCTAGCTAGTATTATTTTATTAATTTATAATATTATTGATTACTGTATATTTATATATTGTGTTATTGTGTCAAGGGACCCGTTAAACAATAACAAGTGCAAATGTAATTGTTCAGTCGCCAGTATATATACTCTTGACATAGTTGAGGTCATGGTATCTGCCCATTGACATTAAACAACTCCGACTGAATCAAGCCAGTAAACTTCCTGGTCAGATCATCAAGAATTTAAATAACCATAAGAAAAACCCCCAATTGTACTGATGGTGGAAACAAGGACCATATGAAACAACATTTAATATTTAAGGAATTAATCCAAGGTTAATCCCAAATAGGTTTTAAAGGCTGTACCTTTATAATAACCCCTGTGGTGGGGAGGATTAGAATTCTTCCTGGGATTGGCGCGGGCCAATGATCGATATCATGACAAACTGGAAAAAAGGAAAGTTAACATTAAATTATTGATTGTTTTCATAAATTCATAAGTGATAGGAGCAGAATTAGGCCATTCGGCCCATCAAGTCTACTCCGCCATTCAATCGTGGCTGATCTATCTCTCCATTTTAACCCCATTCTTCTGCCTTCTCCCCATAACCCCAGGCACCCGTACTAATCAAGAATCTATCTATCTCTACCGTAAAAAATATCCATTGACTTGGCCTCCACAGCCTTCTGTGGCAATGAATTGCACAAATTCAACACCCATAAAAAAATTCCTCCTCATCTCCTTCCTCAAGGAACGTCCTTTAATTCTGCGGCTACAACCTCTGGTCCTGGACTCTCCCACTGGTGGGAACATCCTCTCCACATCCACTCTCCCCAGGCCTTTCACTATTCGGCAAGTCTCAATGAGGACCCCCGCATCCTTCTATACTCTAGCGAGTGCAGGCAAACGTCAATCGCTCATCATATGTTAACCCACTCATTCCTGGCATAATTCTTGTAAACTTCCTCTGGACGTTCTCCAGAGCCAGTACATCCTTCACCATCTGTGGGGCCCACAGCTGCTCATAATTTTGACAGCGGTTACGTTTAAATTAGAATATTAAATGCAAAACAAAATGAAGATATATTTCTGTGTTCAACCAGATTGACATTTGTTTCACTTTGTTGCTCATTCTTAGTTGTAAAATTAGAATGTTCTTGCTAAACCAGCTGTCAAAGAGCAAGAGCAACGAAAACGGCAACGCCTGGATACTTGGCATTGGGATCCAATGAAGGCGTACAATAAAAGCTCTTGATCTTAGATACAGGGCCAAAGGAAGCAATTACTGGGAATTGACTGAAGACAAAAATGCTGGAGAAACTCAGTGGGTGAGGCAGCATCAATGGAGCGAAGGAAAAAGGCAACGTTTTGGATCGAGACCCTTCGTCAGACTTCCGTTTGAAAAAGGCAACCCAAAACATTGCCTTTTTCCTTCGCTCCATAGATGCTGCCTCACCCGCTGAGTTTCTCCTGCACTTTTGTCTACCTTCGATTTTACAGCATCTGCAGTTCCTTCTTAAACAACTGGGAATTGACTGCTCTCTTACAGGATTGAAGGAAATGTAGGCAATGTGCATCATTTATCTGCATCTTCTGGAAGGGTCACAGGAGAAATTACTAGGTTTAGGTAATAAGAGGGTCAGCATAGGAACAGGCCCTTCAGCCCACAATGTCCGTGACGAACATGACGCCAAGTTAAATTGATTTGCTCTGCCTGCACGTGATCCATATCCCACCATATGTCTATCTAAAAGTCGCTTAAATGTCACTATTGTATCCCACCACCCCTAGCAGTGCATTCCAGGCACCCACCTCCCTCTGTGTAAAAAAAAAATCTACTCCACATCTCATTTAAACTTTGCCCCCCTCACCTCATTGGTATGCTATAGACAATAGACAATAGGTGCAGGAGTAGGCCATTTGGCCCTTCGAGCCAGCACCGCCATTCAATGTGATCATGGTTGATCATCCCCAATCAGTACCCCGTTCCTGCCTTCTCCCCATACCCCCTGACTCCGCTATCTTTAAGAGCCCTATCTAGCTCTCTCTTGAAAGTATCCAGAGAACCGGCCTCCACCGCCCTGCGAGGCAAACAAACCATGCTCTCTGTTCTTTGAAAGTTCCATCCTTAGAAAAAGGTTTGAGGAGAACGTAAAAGAAAAATTTTCTTTAATTGCATTCTTCACTTGGCCACAACGCCAGTCATTCCAGCAGCAACCAACTTGCTGATTGATACACCAGGTATTCCAGTCTGATGCCAACATGACAGGACCAACACAACCATCATTTTAGTGATTATCAGCAGTGACATCAGCTGCCTTAGCTCTGGATATTACTCTGTTATTCCAGCTCATTTTCCCTTAAGATGTTCATCCAAATCACGCTGTTAAATTTTATTTGACTCAGTCAAATTTTATTTTATGGCACGTCAGTGAAATGCCTTGGGCTATTTTACTCCATTGATTGTACAGTAATTAAAACTTCCCCATCATCTTTGTTGCAATATTCTGGTCTACAATTCTCAAAATATATTGAGACACGAGGAACTGCAGAGTGCTGGAGTAATTCAGTCGGTCAGGCAGCATCTCTGGAGAACATGGATAGGTCTGGAAAAAGGGCCGCAACCCAAGACGCCATCTATCCATGTCCTCCACAGATGCTGCCTGACCCGCTAAGTTACTCCAGCACTCTGTGAAACGTCACCTATCCATGTTCTCCACAGATGCTGCCTGACCCGCTGAGTTACTCCAGCACTTACAGCAATTACTCGTACCTTAATTGCACTGTAGGATCCAATAAATCACAGCACCTTTGCCTTTTTTTTTGCTTAAACATATCTGCAGTTTTGCTCCTCAGCATTATTGGACCAAAAAAGTGCAGCTCGGGTACAAGTCATTGTTGTAGGCAACAATGGGTAAATGGGGAGCTCAACAAGCATCACCCCAGAAACACCACACCCAGGGCCGCGGAACTTTATTGAAAGTGGGGGGGCTGAGCGATCACTGATCACCGGCCTCGGGGGTACCCGGTGAGGGAGCAGAGCGACCGAGCGGGGGGGGGGGGGGGGGGGGAGGGTGGCACAATTATTATTTTTTGTTGTTGCTCGACCTCCAAAAACTGGGGGATATATACAGGCCATCCCCAGCTCAAAAAGTGGGGGGATATATCCCCCATCTCCCTCCCCCTCCCTCTCTCGGGGCCGAGTCTCTCCCCCCCTTCCGCTCGGCAGCTAATCACAGCGCTACGTTCACTGCCCCATATCTTGACTGTGAACCGCGCTGTGCTTGCCCGTTGAGCGGAGGAGGGGGAGGGTTTGGGGGGGGGGGGGGGGGCTGTCGGTTTCCGCCACGGCTGGTCGCGGTTTTGCTGCGCTCACTGTGCGCTTGTTCTGAGATTCTGGATGTTGGAGGTCCTCAGAAGAAGGGAAAAATACGCCTGTGGGCCAGATAATTTCGGGTTACGAAGCATGTCTCGCCAAAAAAGTGGAGGGGCTGCAGCCCCCCCAGCACCCCCCTCCCCCGGTTCTGCAGCCCATGCAGCATATAAATAAACCACACTTCTCACCAGCTTCCAGATAAGGCTCATTCTTGTCAAAATATTCTGGAGCAATCAACTTCAACAGGAAGTGGAAGAAGTTAACATATGGAAGTTTACTGATCAGCACCAGTGACTGGAAGAGAAAGAATATTCACTGTTAGTGGAAACCAGTAATTGTGCTTTCTTCAAGATAACAATTAAATCTTGTCCTTTTCCCAAAACCTTGATTTCTGCACTAAAGTTTAAAATATAGATAAAAATTCACCAGTTTCCAAATCAACATTCTAGTTAGTAAATACAAACATTTGCACTGCCCAAAATCTGAATAAGTGTCTTTATGCAGACAAGAATAATATGAACATGCATCCTCTATAATTTTAATGTTAAAATTTGTTAAAACTTATTTTCAAGAGAGTTACTGAGGGAATAAACTCAAAGGAGTCGATTGGAGAGATTAGAAAAGTGGTTTTGCTATTGGAGGAGAATGTTGTGACGTTTCTGGTCAACTCTTATCCAGTCCCAACACATGTACCATCGAATCTACCACGTGCACGGATTTGGGATGTGGGAGGAAACCCACAGATTAGGAGAGCATGCAAACTCCACACAGACAGCACCCAAGGTCAGGATCGAATCCGGGTCTCCGGCCCTGTGAGGCAGCAACTCTACCAGATACCCACTACCAAGATTATGTCAAAGCTTTATCTAGCTTCTCATTTAGATTTTTGGTGAGAAGCTTAAAGTTATGCTCTGAAATTAAAATGTATTGACAAACTAGAATATCAATACCCTTCTTGTATAATGGGATTAAATTGGCTTCTCCCTACTTCTTAACCAAGACTGGGGAACTGCTTGAAAGACGATGGAACTGTTCTTTTAAAATACATGTTCTTTTTAAATACGATCTTTTCAGAATTCCTCATCAGTTTGACTCAAATCCTGCTTTGCTCCTTTTTCCAGTGGAAAATTTAAGCCACATCAATATTGAACTTGTTTTGCAAGGCAATATGGAAAATGCATTAAAACACCTAGTTCAGCATGAAGTCTTGTGTACGAAGGACTAAGCTTTATTTTGCTGTATAGACACAGTCTGAAGAAGGGTCTCGACTCGAAATGTCACCCATTGATTCTCTCCGGATATGCTGCCTGTCCCGCTGAGATACTCCATCGTTTTGTGTCTATGTTCGGTTTAAACCAGCATCTGAATGCAGGTTCCTTCCTACACCTTTAGTTTGCTGGATCAAGTTTGCAACGAAGAGTAGATTTACGTCTTTTTTCACCAGCCAGCCACTTCTATCCCAACGATAGACACAAAATGCTGGTGGGACTGGGCCAGGTGACAAAATCAGCGGGATTGACTAACTCAGCGGGACAGGCAGCATCTCTGGAGAGAAGGAATGGGTGACGTTTCGGGATGAGACCCTTCAGTATGAAGAAAGGTCTCGATCCGAAACGTCACCCATTCATTCCCTCCAGAGACGCTGCCTGTCCCGCTGAGTTACTCCAGCATTTCAGTTTAAACTAGCATCTGCAGTTCCTTCCTACACAATTTTATCCCAACAATAGTTTCCCCTCAGAATGGCAACTCTTTGCCAATGTAAAGGCAAAATGTTGTAGTTGCCAGAAATCTGAAAAGTAGTTAGACAAAGCGGTGAATACCAAATTAAACAGCATCTGTACTAATATTGCAAGGCCACCAGCCAGCCAGCAGGGGGAACATGAGAATACTGGGCAACGTCAAGCATTGAAGTAAACAGACATTTTTAAACAGAAATTACACTAGTATTTCTTGCACCTTGTTAAAATAACTGTGTATTGTTCTTTTTAATGCAAGGCAAATGATTGATTACGTCACGTAATGTAGAATATTCATGATTTTATCTACTGCAGCAAATGCAATCTTCCATAAAACAATGGAATTTACCCATTCCTTCTCCAGAGATGCTGCCTGTCCCGCTGAGTTACTCCAACATAAGGTTTCAACCAGCATCTGCAGTTCCTTCCTACACAATGGGATTTTTTAAAATGTTTTTATTGCTTTAGACATTCCAAGACTATCATTGGAACATTGCTAAAGAAACTGCTCCTGGGAGATTTGAATATCAAACCTGTTCTGTAACTTGCAGACTGGTTTCAGCTTGCATCAGTCGTCTGAGCAAAGCCATTTGTACTCAATAAATACAAAGAAAATTTAAGATTAGCAGCGAAAAAATATCGCAAATTGACTAAGAGACAGAAAACACCACAGGGATTGTTTTTTGGGAACAGGAATTCATTACTGAAATCAATGATTTGGCTGATCGGACCAAATGTCATTTTCGCGGATTTAGTGACGACACAAAACTAGGCAGGGAGGAGGATATAAAGAGTCTCCATAGTGGATGTTGACAGGTTATGAACGAGGCAGTTGGAAAACGATGGGGAAAAATGTGAGGTTGTCTTTTTTGGAGCACGAAAAGTAGAGCAATTTTTAAATGGGAACATCTTGGGACATGATGATGTTTAAAAGGGATGTCTGTGCACCTGTAAACAGTTCACTGACAAGGTAAGTGAAGGTGTGAGTTGGTCGATAGATTGAGAACTGGCTTTACTGAAAGACAGAGGTTTGTGGTGCAAGCACCTTGTTCTGTCTGTCCGTGACCAGTGGAGTTCCACAGGGATCTGTGCTGGGACATCTGCTGTTTGTGATATATGTAAACGACTTGGACGTATATGTAGGCGTAAATATAAATTGCAGCCGACACCAACATTGGCAGAGCTGCTGACAGTGAGGAAGGTTGTCCACGTATACACGGGACATAGATCAGCTGCAAAAATGGGCGGAGAAACGGATGTTCTAATAGAGCATCAAACCAGACTTTTTAGAATAATTTGATTAAAATCAGATTGGGGGTAACTTATGTAAATATCTTGTGCAGCTTCACAGAAGAAACTTTGATTTTTAAACAACATTTGGACAGATACATAGATAGGGAGGGTTTCTGGGTCCAAGGGGAAATGGGACGAGGCCAACATGCTAGCTTAAGATAGTATTGACAAGGTGGGCTGAAGGGCCTGTTTTCATGCTGTAGACCTCTATGAGTAAGAAAGGGACAAAACATAAATCAACTCTTTCAACAAAGGTAGATAAAAATGCTGGAGAAACTCAGCGGGTGAGGCAGCATCTATGGAGCGAAGGAGTAGGTGACGTTTCGGGTCTAGAAACATAGAAAATAGGTGCAGGAGGAGGCCATTAGGCCCTTCGAGCCAGCACCGCCATTCATTGGGATCATGGCTGATCGTCCCCAATCAATAACCCGTGCCTGCCACCTATTCCTTTGCTCCATAGATGCTGCTTCACCCGCTGAGTTTCTCCAGCATTTTTATCTACCTTCGATTTCTCCAGCATCTGCAGTTCTTTCTTAAACTCTTTCAACAAGGTCTGTGCAAATGTTCTTTAAAAATGATGACAGGCAACAGCTCAGAACTGATGGGGGTTCCTTGTTAATTTATTCTTCTGCACCCAGCTCTCAAGTATGCTGCTTTCTTTTTGGTCTCGACCGTGAAGTAACATCAAAGGAGCCACCACTTTCTCATTTTAAGTCCCGAATCTTTTTTTAAATTCAAACTGATTCTTTAATAGCGTAATTTTCTGTTGATGAGTTAGGATGGAGGCAAGAAATATTGATGGATCCAAGTTAAGGGCCTGTCCCACTTTCACGACCTAATTCACCACCTCTGTCGAGTTTGCCCTTGACTCATACTCGCAGCATGGTCGTCACGAGGTCGTAGGTAGGTCGTGAATCCAGTCGTAGGTACTCGTGGCATCAAGTAGGTCGGGGCGTTTTTCTAGCCTGATGATAAATGTCCACGAGTAAAAAAGGTCTTGAATTAGGTTGTGAAAGTGGGACAGGCCCTTTACAGGTTGGGTATGCCTTGCTCCTCAAGTACCTACTGTAAGTGTGTTCACAATGAATTCATGATGACAATTAATGACAGAACTGTACATTGTAATTTGCCAACACTAAAAATGCAGCCTGCAAGCTGGTCATGCTTCTCAATGATACAAGGGATGAAAATATCCCCTACTGTTCACTGATCATTAAGCATCAGCTTGATATATATCGGTAGCACTCCAGGTTGTCACAGATGAGCATTCAACGTTAGTACTCAGCCACAATGCTGACGAACATCATGCAGAATTGAAATCAAAACCCGCCGTTCTGTTCAGCTGCACAGAAGCATTTTTTTTTCCAAATAATTGGCATGTTTGTCTTTTGTCCGACAAAGATATATTATCATTTTGTTGTTTGTCTGAAAAATCCAACTTGAAGAAGCATTTACCTTTTGAAAGTAACCTCTTTTTAATGATTTGTCACGAACTTGTCTAAAGTAAACATATCCATAGTAATGTGCAGAATCTGTCTGTTAAAATAAAGAAACATAAGGATGAGGAAGGAAAAGCAACACAATTCGGCGTAGTTGAGAGATAGAGCATGGAAACGGGCCCTTCGGCCCACCAAATCCACGCCGACCATTGATCACCCATTCACACTAGATCCATGCTATCCCACTTCCTCATCCACCCCCAATGCACCAGAGCAATTAACAGAAACCAATGAACCTACAAGCCCGCACATCTTTGGGATGTGGGAGGAATGCAGTGCAATAGACAATAGGTGCAGGAGTAGGCCATTCGGCCCTTCGAGCCAGCACCGCCATTCAATGTGATCATGGCTGAGCACCCGGATAAAAATCATGTGGTCACAGGGAGAACATGCCAACTCCACACAGACAGCACCCGAGGAGTTTGGGTTGATTGCATCTATGTATGGTATTATCCGATGAGAATGGATAGCCTGAAAAACAAAGCTTTGCACTGTACCTCAGTACACACGACAGTAATAGTAAACCTAAATCTAAAGCGTTGAGTGTACTTGTAATGTCCCCCCCAAAAGGAGGCGCAGCAGTAGAACTACTGCCTCACAGCGCCGGAGACCCGGGTTCGACCCTGACTACGGGTGCTGTCTGTACGGAGTTTGTACGTTCTTCTCTGTGGCCTGCGTGGGTTTTCTCCGAGATCTTCGGTTTTCTCCCGCACTCCAGAGACGTGCAGGTTTTATAGGTTAATTGGCTTGGCATAAATGTCAAATTGTCCCCAGTGTGTGCAGGATAGTGTTAGTGTGCGGGGATCGCTGGTCGGTGCGAAATCAGTGGGCCGAAGGCCTGTATCCGCGCTGTATCTCTAAACTAAAAAATAAACTTTGAAATGCATTTGGTTGTAGAATTCGAGTGAATTCATGGCACTCCACACAATAGAGTACGATTATCACATCTGAGGTGACACCCAACATAATATGTATGAGCCAGAGCAAGATTTGGAAGTTAGATTTTAATCAGTTATTACCTTTTTTATTTTAAAAAAATACATGAAAAATCACCAATCCAAACACGCACTATATGGTAACTGGAAACATTTCTAACCTTCAAGTAAACAGGAGCATCTCTATCATAAAGGCAGTCAAGGGGGTTCTTTTTGCTAGCTGACTGACGAATTCTGAAACAGAACTGTGTGTCTCCAAGACAACCTGTTAAAGACCAATGCAGACAGATTTATTACGTTTTACCCCCACTCTGCCAGCAACTTCCATACAATTAAAAAAAAATCCTAGTCAGTGCAATCTTTTTTATATCGGCTGAAATTATACAAACAATATTATCTTAAAAGGGAGTGGTATTGCAACTTTCTGCTGGCTATATATATTAAATTGGGATGAGAAAGCCAAAATACACATTTGTAGACTGGTTGAAGTGGCAAGATCGATGCGGAAACCATTAATAACGCAAAGATTGTTTTTGTTTAGATACAGCGTGGAAACAGACCCTTCGGCACAGTGTCAATGCCAGCCAGCAATCACCCATACACTAACTTTATCCTACACACTAGGGACAATTTACAGAAGCCAATTAACCTACAAACTTGCACATCTTTCGAATGTGGGAGGCAACCGGAGTACCGGGAGAAGACCTACAGTCACAGGGAGAACGTGCAAACTCCGTACAGACAGCGCCCGTACTGAGGATTGAACCGGGGTCTCTGGCTCTGTGAGGCAGCAACTCTACCGCAGCGCCACCGTGCCACCCCTGTGCTTGCTGGAAACAAATTGTTTAAGTTTTACAGTCTCAATTTATTGCCATCATTAATTAATATCCCCCATTGGTTTATAAAATGTGACTTCACTGAGATAGCATCAAATTGATAATCCACTGTGCAATTATTTGGAAGTCCCGCTAATCAAGCATCTGGCTCCAGCGGTGCTCGCTTGGAACTCACTGGGTTTTTACGCACCATGCTCTCCTGAAACTCTTTTTTTTTTTATTTTAATTTTAATTTATTAGAAGCAAATGTACAAGAGTAGAACCAACAGCATATAAACTTATACAGTTATTGTACAGCTTCAATTTTAACTTTTTAGCTTTGGATTAGCAGAGAAGAAAAGAGAAAGAACAAGAAAGAGAAAAAGTGAGATGTGCAAAGACAGAACCCCAAGACTACCAAAGTAGTGAATAAATGAAAGAAAAAAGAGAGGAATAGAAAAAAAAATAGAAGGACAAAAAGAAAAAGAGAAAGAAAAGTGGTGGTATACCTGCCTCTCGTCCCTCCCCACCCTCCTCACCCAACCCATAATTAGATTTAAATCCAAAGTTGTGTTGCGCCATACTATCCTTGTATGAAATCAATGAAGGGTGTCCATGTCTTGGAAAAATGATCTGGTTTTTCTGCCAAGACAAGTCTAATATTTTCAAGATGTAGTGTCTCGGACATGTTGCTCTCCTGAAACTCAACGGGACACTGGGAAATTATATTATCTTGCAACATTAAAAAAAAACAAATTAAAAGCCTGTTTCAGATATGAATAAAAATAACACCCCTTGGGTCCAGAAGCAGGAGAGGTGGAGAAAAGCAGAACGAGGAGTCACAGACCAAGGTTTGGAAGAAGCCATTTCAAACTGAGAAGAGGACTTTCCTCACCAAAGAATGGTGAAACTGGGGCATTCTCTGCCCCCCCCCCCCCCCCCGAAAGCAAATGTGATCATGGGAAACATTCAAGGAATTCGGTCAAGGAATATGGCCAGAGAACAGTACCAGGGTACTCGAAGGGACAATCGATCTATTCCTGCCCCCAGTTCCGACATTCGCATAAGGATCAGAGAGCACGGCCAAGGCGTGTTTAAGAAGGAACTGCAGATGCTGGAGAATCGAAGGTAGACAAAATTGCTAGAGAAACTCAGCGGGTGCGGCAGCATCTATGGAGCGAAGGAAATAGGCAACGTTTCGGGCCGAAACCCTGAAAGGGTTTCGGCCCGAAACGTTGCCTATTTCCTTCAGGGTTTCGGCCCGAAACGTTGCCTATTTCCTTCAGGGTTTCGGCCCGAAACGTTGCCTATTTCCTTCAGGGTTTCGGCCCGGAACGTTGCCTATTTCCTTCAGGGTTTCGGCCCGAAACGTTGCCTATTTCCTTCAGGGTTTCGGCCCGAAACGTTGCCTATTTCCTTCAGGGTTTCGGCCCGAAACGTTGCCTATTTCCTTTGCTCCAGAGATGCTGCCGCACCCGCTGAGTTTCTCCAGCAATTTTGTCTACCCAAGGCGTGTTTGGTTACTCAAGCCTCTAATTACAACATTCTTATGCTCCACTACTGATGATTAAAAGTACTCGTCAAATACACCACTGTTCATGAAATCAGAACTTGAGTTAAGGTGTAGTTCCCCATATAATTAACTAAATATCGTACAAGTCAAGACTGGAAAGTTACTCACTTAGCACAAGTTACATCAATGCCAATCAGACTTTAATAAATAAAATAGATTACATTTATATGTCATACGCCAGCAATTATAACTTAATGTCCCATGATCAAGTATTTCAACATCCAGCACAGCACAAGCTGTTGCAAGTCAGATTTACTGCTTTCTTTCTTTTGATGCAAACGCACAAATTCTTACGTGGCGAGTCATAAACCTACCCAGACCAAAAACAAAACGATCTTGATCACCAGCCATCTCCTTGAAATTACGGATGGATGCTGGAGGGCAAGTCTGAGGTCATTTCCATATTTAACATGCTCCACAAGTGGCACTACAAGGCACTTAGGCAATAGACAATAGGTGCAGGAGTAGGCCATTCGCCCCTTCGAGCCAGCACCGCCATTCAATGTGATCATGGCTGATCATCCCCAATCAGTACCCCGTTCCTACCTTCTCCCCATATCCCCTGACTCTGCTATTTTTAAGAGCCCTATCTAGCTCTGTCTTGAAAGCATCCAGAGAACCTGCCTCCACCGCCCTCTGAAGCAGAGAATTCCACATTAGCATTGATTGTTTGAAAGACACAGCAATGGAAACAGGCCCTTCGGCCCACGCCGACCCATCCATCAGCCGTTCACACTAGCTCATCCACTCCCTACAGACTAGGGGCAATTTACAGAGGCCAATTCACCTGTAAACCCGCACATCTTTAGGATGTGGGAGGAAACCAGAGCACCGGAAGAAATTCATGTGGTATGTATTACTATATTTGAATGTGCTGCGAGAAAATGGCAAAGATCCCGAATTGCTGTTCGATTAAATGAGTCAACTAATTGCTCACATCACACATTTCCCCCTATATTTAAATCTGCTTCTCTTTCATAGTTTCCATGTAAAATGTCTTACATTTAATTAAATATAATGAGTAAACGTACAAACTAAATCTCTATTTTGTGTTCTGTTAAATATGCAAAACGGTGGTTAAGTAAAGATTGTGGTTTTTGCTATTGTCTGCGGTACGTGAGAATTCTTCACATGCTCGGTTAGATTAATGTCAGCAGGGGATTCCATTGGCCCGATTCGGCTTCAGAAAAGAGGAAGCCTGTACCCCAAAGATTATTCGATCGCTGGCGAGGCTTCGAGGTTAGCTGTAAAGGCCATTGCTCAGCTACGTATCACAAAATCCATCTACGAAGCTTCAACTGCCTTCTTATAGTTTTGTCTGAACATTACATATCTATGACGCTTCAACCATATTTTGTCTCATCTTTACCTCCTGGGTTGTACCCTCTGCACATCTATACTATTACTAAAACTCTCATCTTGACCACTTCTGGTCTGCTTTATATTTAAATTTGCACAAAAACGCTACCCTATATCGCCAGGATTACTCGCCACCTTACTCATCGTTCTCCTCTGCTCCAAGCCACCAAGTTTTGTTCCGATCGGTGGAAGATTACAAAAGTTATGAAGGTTTAAAAAATTGTGAGATCAGCAGATGGTCTTCTCGCCTGTCAGCCACCATGAAGGTAACGCCCCTTCCGGCACCCGCTGTTCATCACCGGGCGGGGCGAGGAGAATAAAGCCCCGGAGGCGGGGCGAGGAGAATAAAGCCCCGGAGGCGGGGCGAGGAGAACAAAGCACCGGAAGTGAGGCTGAGTCCGCAAGCCGTGCGGAGAAGAACGACCAGCGAAGCGACCAGTGCCCACCGTGATCCCCATTGCACCCCAACCCCTTCTCCTCTGGTCCCCCTCGCTGGCGCCTGCCCCCTCCCCCGTAATCCCCAAGGCTCTTCCCCCGTCTTTTCTCCGAGCTCTCTCCCCCCTGCCCACACCCCTCCCCCCCCACACCCCAATCCCCCCCCCCCACCACACATCCTCCCCCTGCCCACACACACCCCGAGCTCTCTCCCCCCCTGCAGCTGCGGGAGGCTCTGGATGAGCCGGCCCGGCCCGACTCGGCCTGTACTCGCTGGAATTTAGAAGATTGAGAGGGGATCTTATAGAAACTTACAAAATTCTTAAGGGGTTGGACAGGCTAGATGCAGGAAGATTGTTCCCGATGTTGGGGGATCCAGAACAAGGGGTCACAGTTTAAGGATAAAGGGGAAATCTTTTAGGACTGAGATGAGAAAAACATTTTTTACACAGAGAGTGGTGAATCTCTGGAATTCTCTGCCACAGAATGTAGTTGAGGCCAGTTTATTGGCTATATTTAAGAGGGAGTTGGCCCTTGTGGCTAAAGGGATCAGAGGGTATGGAGAGAAAGCAGGTACAGGATACTGAGTTGGATGATCAGCCATGATCATATTGAATGGCGGTGCAGGCTCGAAGGGCCGAATGGCCTACTCCTGCACCTATTTTCTATGTTTCTATGACCCAGCATAGCCACAGCCAAGTCCGAGATGGCGCCGATCTCGCCAAACGGAAAGCGGAGATTCCCGGCGGAGGAGAACGACCAATGAAGCGCCCAGTGCCCGATGTGAGTCCCCATCGCACTCCTTCCCCTCTGTTCCCTCTCGCTGGCTCCTGCCCCCCTCCCCTGTGATACCGCACTCTCCCCCATGGCTCTTCCCCCGTCTTTTCTCCGAGCTCTCTCCCCCGCCCCTCCCTTCCACACACCCCTCACAACCCTCTCCTACACACCCCTCTCCCCCAAACCCCCCCTACCCACACATACCAATCCCACACACCCCTCACAACCCCTCTTCCCACATCCCCTCCCTGCCCACACACACCCCTCCCCCCCACAACCCCCCTGCCCCTCACATCCCCCGTGGTGACTGGGACCCAACAGGTCCCATTTAGTCTAGTATTAGTCTAAAGGTACCATTTTATATTGTTTGTAAGCTTAAAAGACCAGACTCTGCCGTTAACCACGTCAACCATCTTGGCACCATCTGCAAACTCCAACAACACTCCCTCTGGGCTTATTAACCATCACGCCGAGATACATAGTAAACAGAATCCATCACTGAACACAGTGGGACATCACTATTCATCACCAAGCAGTTTGTATCCATTTGTGCATTAACCAGCATCTGTAGTTCTTTGTTTCTACAGACCGTGGTGTCTTGTCAAAGGCTATCCTGAAGTCAACTACAATTTCTCTCATCATCCACAACGGGTAACTCCTCACAAGAATCTTCTAGGTCACCTTTTGAAATCAGTGCTGCAACATAGCACAATATTCTCCTTAGATATGTTGTAGTTTTACTTTTAATTGATGCCAGCATTTTTCTTCCTAACGGGCACATATTTACTTGGATTAGTCATTTGGGTTCATGGGCTTCACCAGCGGCTGGCCTGTCAGCAAAGATTATCAGCACGGGAGCTTGGAAAAGTCCAGAGCCAGCAAGCAGTAATTGGTTTTTCTGTTCGAGCTGTCCGAGCAATGAAAGAGAGGCAGGCTCCAGTGGAGCAGATAGGGTGAGAAGGGCTGCAGATAGGTGAAAGTGTGGGCTTGAGTGAGCAACAAGGTAAGATTTATACAGAGTGCTGGAGTAACGCAGTGGGTCAAGCAGCATCTCTGGAGAACATGGATAGTGATGTTTTGGGTTGGGACCCTTCTTAGTTGTCCAGCTGCAGCTCCCACAGATCGGTTGGAGTTTCAATTTCTGATCACCTTTTTCTTCTGCGTAGACAATAGACAATAGGTGCAGGAGTAGGCCATTCGGCCTTTCGAGCCGGCACCGCCATTCAATGTGATTATGGCTGATCATCCCCAATCAGTACCCCGTTCCTACCTTCTCCCCATATCCCCTGACTTCGCTATTCTTAAGAGCCCTATCTAGCTCTCTCTTGAAAGCATCTAGAGAGCCTGCCTCCACTGCCCTCTGAGACAGAGAATTCCACAGACTCACCACTCTCTGTGAGAAAAAGTGTTTCCTCGTCTCCGTTCTAAATGGCTTACTCCCTATTCTTAAACTGTGGCCCCTGGTTCTGGACTCCCCCAACATCGGGAACATGTTTCCTGCCTCTAGCGTGTCCAAGCAGTTAACAATCTTATATGTTTCAATGAGATCCCCTCTCATCCTTCTAAACTCCAGAGTGTACAAGCCCAGCTGCTCCATTCTCTCAGCATATGACAGTCACGCCATCCCGGGAATTAACCTTGTGAACCGACGCTGCACTCCATCAATAGCAAGAATGTCCTTCCTCAAATTAGGGGACCAAAACTGCACACAATACTCCAGGTGTGATCTCACTAGGGCTCTGTACAACTGCAGAAGGACCTATTTGCTCCTATATTTGATTTGTCTTGTTATAAAGGCCTTGTTAGGAACTGCAGATGCTGGTTCAAACCGAAGATAGACACAAAAAGTTGGAGTAACGTAGCAGGACAGGCAGCATCTCTGGAGAGAAAGAATAGGTTACATTTCAGGTCGAGACCCTTCTTCAGACAGGGTCTCAACCCGAAACTTCACACATTCCTTCTCTCCAGAGATGCTGCCTGACCCGCTGAGTTACTCCAGCTTTTTGTGTCTATCACCTTTTTATTCAGATTTTTTTCATTCAAGTCAGAATAGCTTCTCAAGAGATCTCAACCACCAAAGACAGTATTTAGAATCTTGCATTTTCGAGTAGCACATTAATTTGATAAGAGAGAAATAATAAAAAATACCTGAATTAGAGTCCGGGAAGGACAAGTAACAAATGCTGGTTTTCTGCAATATAAGAAAAGGCGATTTTTAACATTACCACAGTGCTTTCCCAAAAGTTAAAGTAGAATTTGCAGGTCTTCCGATACGAACCTCTTTGTCTGATAGTTTTGCATGTGGAGGATATATTACCTAGGAAGAAGCAACATACAAGTGCTATTAGCATCTTTACGCAATGCACTGAAGTTACTATAATGCCACAAGCTCCAATTATCTTATTTTACCCAAAGCACAAACTTCATGAAAGTAGACTCAGTCAGTAATTCAAAAAGGAGCAAATTCTATTTTATAATACAATTTCCCCCCAAAATGGGCAATGCATAACAAAGAACTTACTGAATATTTTCTCTTGTACTTAACATTCAAAGGCAGTCAGCCAGTGTACCATGTAATATTTTACAAGTTTGAGCTGGATAATGTTAACAAAACATATTATTACATACTGGAAAGATGTGCAAAACTGATACATAGACCTGAATTTTTTGTTTAGGGGCAAATAAACAGGACGGTGATTTAAAAAAAACACCAAATTGACGCATTATGGCAAGCTCCAAAAGTCCAGGACCTGTGAGAATACAACAGAAATTGGATCACCTCATCCAATTATGCAGAAGAATTATTATTCTAATGGCCAGGCTCCAACTATCAAATGAAAATTGGAACATTCAGTTCAATATAAATCATTTAAAAAAATCAAAAGAAAAGGAAAGATGATATTACGAGAAAAAGCAAAGAAAAATAAATAAACACTAATCTGAATTTTTTTTGCTTTACAATCTCAAACAATAATTGAAAGTTAGATATTAGACTTCATGCTATTAAAAAAAAATCCAGGTTGGTGAGGTAGCGGATAAAATACCAGATAGACACAAAGTGCTGGGGTAACTCAGAGGGTCAGGCAACATCGCTGGATTAAAGGGATGGGTGACGTTTTGGGTCAGGAAGAAGGGTCCCAACCCAAAAAGTCACCCATCCTTTTTCTCCAGCGACGCTGCCTGACCCGCTGAGTTTCTCCGGCACTTTGTGTCTACCTTCGGTTTAAATCAGCATCTGCAGTTCCTTCCGACACAAATTACCAGATAATGTTGTTACATTGCTGCTCAAGATAAAGACGATACTGGATGACTCCACTAATGTTAAAAAAGTACCAAAATATCGATTACATCTGCAGACAGCAAATAAGTTAAATGTCTCAACTGACAGCTAGCGCTGCTCAGCACTCCTATAGTACTGTGATGGATGGAGCATTGCCCTTCATCGTGTTTTAGTCTTTAGAGTGAGAAACATGAACAGTCTGTCTCTGAGACAGAAGTAATACCCATTAAACTGCAGTTCAAATAGTAATAGAGTTGCAACCATACACACAATTAACAATATCATATCTACAGTAATTATGGTAAGATCATAGACTTAAACTATCATTTAACTCCAGAAGCTCAACATTTTGTCTTGACATTAAATAAAAGCAGTTACATCTTACTTTTGTATGTTATTCCTTACTAGTGATACCTTAGTGTTTCAAATAGGATTACAGCTCCCAGATTATTTAACAAACAGGGTGTTGCATAAATTGCATAATTATCATTCAAGTTTGAGGAAAAGCTACTGCAATTAGCTGATCATACACAAGGTTCAATTTAAAAAAATCAAATCCTATGGAGGCAATCCTCATGCTGTGAAAATTGGAAGAGCTTTTGACAATGTACTCATACATTAGCTGCTATATTTAAAGATAGACACAAAATGCTGGAGTAACTCAGCGGGACAGGCAGCATCTCTGGTTTGAAGGAATGGGTGACGTTTCAACCATACACAGGTCCGGACCCCCAAGTTAAATCCTTCCGAACCCATGCAAAAATACTTGCATTGACAGATGTGTGAGGCAATGAATGAGGGTGTGGAATCATGTGAAAGACAAATGGCCTTATGACAGGGGCCATAAAATTAAATTAAAATTCATTTAAAGAGACAGCTCCTGATGGGGTTTGGGGGAGGGGGATTCAGAGACAGGGAGCTCCCTGCCGGGATCAGGGAAAAGGGAGCTCGCCGGACAGGGTTCAGAGACGGGGGAGACAGGGAGCTCCCGGCGGGGTTCAGAGGAGAGGGGAGTTCAGAGTCATGGAGCTCCCCCAAATTACAAATAAGATTCAGAAGGAAGGGAGACAGGGAGCTCCCGGCGGGTACAGAGGGAGGGGAGGGGATCATCTTCACCTGACCGTGACATTCGCACTACACCCGACGTCAAGACCTTCAAGACCAAGTTGGAAACAATCGATATTAAGACGCTGAATTCTAAGGCCCACTTTAATATTTAATTGCTAAATTTGCACATGACCCTCCTAACATATGCGACAAGCAGTGCTGGTGAGGGTACGTCAAGATACAGATCCCCCACAAGGGAGAGGGGTTCAGAGAGCGGGAGCTCCCGGCGGGGCTCGGCCGGACTCAGACAGACTGTGGTAACCCCCCCCCCCCCCAACCCAACCCAACCCCGCCGCCCCGACTCACTTCCACAGCCTGTCCCAGCTCCAGGTCGAAGCCCACCACGCACACACAGTGGACCCAGGCACCGAACCTGTCCCAGGGCAAGGCCGGAGAGGAGCCGGGATCGCGCAGGAAGGCCGGGCCGAGCACGGCAGCGGCATCCAGCAGCTGCTCCAGGTCGAGGTCGGGGCCGGTCAGCTCCCGCAAGGCCATGGCGGCGCCGCTCCGGCAGGCCCGACGTCCGCCCGACGCGATGACGCATCCCGCCCGAACTCCGCCCGACGCGATGACGTACCCCACCCGAACTCCGCCCGACGCGTTGACGTACCTGCCCACGCTGTACGTCTGACGTAATGAAAGGTGTTGACATTCCCTAACTCTTGCCCTCAGCTTCATTTGGGGCCCTCTTTCACTTTATTTGACACATGTGATGATACACAACTTACGCGAACTATCAGAATAACAACTTTACTCTCTCTTGTTTGTCCCCGCCTCACAGCTCTGGCCCATTGTATGAAACCAAGCTCCTGATTGGCGCATCCGCCCGCCCCGGAAGTCCCGCCCTCCCGCCACTCACGGCCCGCCATTGGCCGATCCGTCTGCCAGTCAGCGGCCGACGCTCCCGCCCCTCCCCTTCCCCCTCCCCCGGGTTGTCGCTGAGGCGATGGCGGCGCGAGTGAGCGGCCGCGGACGTGTTACAGGCCGGGGCCCGGTGGAGAGCAAACACCCCCGCGGACAATAGTTCCTGTTCCGTCCTCCTCCTCCTCCTCCCGCCGCCGCCACCGCCACCGCCACCAGTAACGGCCTGTCCACCTCACGGCTGCAAGGCGCGCTTTTCCCCTCCTCACTCCCTCCCTCCTTCTCCCTCCCTTCCTTCCCGGCCCGGCCCACAGCCCCCGAGGCTTTGCTGCGATCACAAGTTCATGACTTTGGACTCGGCCGTGAATCATCGAGCGGATCAAGCCTGAGGCCTAGGCTGTTGCCTTGGCGTCGGCCCGGGGGAGAGGCAGGCGGCCAGCGAGCCGGGCGTGTGTGTGTGTCCGCAGCCAGCCAACCAGCCAGCCAGCCGGGGCGGGGGCGAGGGGCCGGGTGGCCGGGGCCCGGCCATGAGCCTTTGAACTAAGCGTGTGAGGGGAATGCGGCGGTAACCTTGTCCCGCTAACTGAGGCGAAACCACCACCCCTGAGACAGAGACTGCTGCCTCTCGCCTTCGACTGACAACTTTCTATTTACTGGCATTTCTTTTTACCGTTGCAACATCTAAATGACGGTAAATAAACTCGGAGCCCGTGGAATAATCTGCAAACAAGGACAGGAGATGCGTCGAATTGCTGCTGATTTATCGAGATGGATGTGTTAATGGATGAAAGATGAATCTTTCCTTTTGTACAGAAATCGTTGGTGGATGTTGTGTGTAAATATTTTCGCCTGGATATCAAACCCGGGGTTGTTGTTTTTTTAAAAATCATTTATAATCTTTGAACGACGTTGTCAGTCTGGATCAGGAAGTAGCTGAAGGCGAGTTTGCCGTCTTCACATTGACTGAGGCTCGTCACCAGTCCCATATGCCTTCGGCATTCGCCATCTTCACCTGTCGGCCCAACTCTCACCCCTTTCAGGAGCGCCATGTCTACCTGGACGAACCTGTCAAAATCGGTCGGTCGGTGGCTCGCTGCAGACCTGCCCAGAATAACGCCACTTTCGACTGCAAGGTGCTTTCCAGAAACCATGCTCTTATCTGGTTCGACCACAAAACGGGCAAGGTAAGAATCCAACAGTTCCCCCCGTGTTCAAGTGGGAAAGTTGTTCGCAGACCTGCCGGTGGAGTGTTTGCTTGCAGTCGTATCCTCTCATTTTCTCGAGTTAAACGTCGCCTTTATTAGAATGAGTGCACATTTCGCTTGAGAGAGATTGACTCTCTTAGCTGACCGGTTATGAATTACTGTCAGTAGAATTCGCCAAATTGAAAAGTTTCTGAAAATGAATATCTACTAAGACAGTAGGTATTTTCATTGTTTATTTTTCTATCACAGTGTACAATATAATATTAGGTTTGGAAATTATGTTTAGAATTCTCCTCTGTGTGCATATCATGATTTTTAGATTCAACATTTCATTTTCATTTAATTTCTAAAAAGGATAGCTTTGAGAATATATTATAGACGATGGAAATTTCAAATAAATCCAGAAAATGTTAGGCATGTTGGGCAGCATCTGAAGAGAACCGAATTAATGTTTTGGGTCAGTTATCTTTTATTGGAGTTGTTCTGATAAAAGTGATCAATCTAAAACCTTATTCAATTTCTATTGCTGCAGGTGTGTATGATAACAGATCTTACACTTTAATTCGGTTAGGGTAGATATTTGACACAACTTTAGTGATGTGCTGTTACTTAGCATAGTGTAATGGACAGGCAATATAATATCTCAACAATTATAACCGTGACTTTTTTTCCTTGTATCTATCTTTTATTCTGTCAGTAGTTATTGCCCCGTGCACACTCTTCCATCTGTGGAAAACTGTCACTTCTGTCACGATTTGTGTTTCATTCACAAATCTGATAACGTAGGCAAGTCAGTTTAAAATCGACAGTTGGGACCGACAGACACAGTAAACTGGGTGGAAATTAACATCCACTTGAGCAATCGTGGACTAATGATTGTCTAGATAGATTGTTGAGGGTGAGTTGTGTTTGACCAACTGTTGTATTTTGTGATGTGATAACAGAGAGAGAGCACTAGTTCCTGGAATTGTAGAAATTTACAAACAATAACACAGTGGGGAAAATAGTAGCAAGTTTGGATTATTTTCTACCATTTGATTACACTATGACTGATCTCCGACAAGCCAATGTTCCCGTCTAAAACATTGTCCTATACTGTGACTAAAACTCTAACTTTGGTCTTGAATATACTCCATGACTGGATATCCATGGCACGCAAGGAGATCAACTCATTATGCAGGCCATAAAAAGGAGCAATCTTGCCCAATCGCACTTAGTGTCTAACTCCTTAGCATGGGGCGTAAAACATGCCAGAACTTGCAATCAAGTTCTTTTTTATTGCAATAAAGCTTTATATCTTTGCTATCTTTTTATTTAGGGAGATCCAGACTTGCGTCACCCTCTAGTTGAATTTATATTTCCTCTAATAATAAGAGCAGACAAACATAAGAAATGGGAGGAGGGGTAGGATATTTGGCACCTTGGGTCTGCTTCACCTTTCAGTTTAGTTTATTGTACGTATACCGAGGTACAGTGAAAAGCTGTTGCGTGCTATCCAGTCAGCAGAAGGACAATACATGATTATAATCGAGCCATTTACAGTGCAAAGATTCATGATGAAGCAATAAAGTTTCGTGCAAGGTAAAGCCAGCAAAGACCGATCAAGGATTGTTCGAGGGTCACCATTGAGGTAGATAGTAGTTTGGCACTGCTATCGGGTTGTGGGCAATATCAACAAAATTACTGTTGCTCTACCTGAACTCATTTTCCTGTACTGCCCCCAAACCATTGATTCCTTTAAATGCTAGAACTCTAGCTGGTTTAGGTTTGTTTTTGGTTTAGATTTATTATCGACTGTACAATGAGAAGGTTTGTCATGCACGCTATCCAAACAGATCAGTTATACTCTACATAGATGCAATCAGTTCAAACTCAAGTACAACAGATGGAGGAAAGGGGAAGATACAGAGTGCTGTATATCGTTCTCAGCATTGTAGCACATCCGTTCCTTCGACACGGTCCGATGTCCACATTGGGTGGCGGTGAATCAAACAGTACTCTAGTTAATGGAAGGACCTGATGTCAGAGGGGAAGAAGCTGTCCCATAGTCTGGTGATGCACATTTGTTCAAAAACATCTATCGATCTTTGTTTTGAATTCAGGCAGTAACTGAGTTTCATGTGACGTTAACAGTTTCAAAGATTTGCACCCAATGACTAGAGAAATTCATTTCATTTCTAAATGGCCCACGTGTTTATTTGGTGACTGAGACCTGAGACTTGTTTTAGACTCCTGAACTGCGAGATAAGTCTTTCCTGTATCAATCCTGTCAAATCCTGGAAGAATATTGTACGTTTTCACGAAGACACTCTCATTCTAAATTCTGGCAAGTGTTTACTACCCTCCATCTCCAAATGTGACAGATCTACCATCCTATGAATCTCTGCTGCACTCCTTCTAAAGAAAGTAATTTCTTCTTTGGGTAAGGGGACCAAAATTGTCTGCAACACATCAGGCGTGATCTCACCCAGGCTTTATGTAATTATAGTAAGACGTATTGTGTGCTTGATCCCTTTTTTTTTGCAGTAAAGGCTGATGTGCGATTTGCAATCCAAATTGCCTGCTTCCCAAGCATGTTCTTAGTGACTTGTGAACAAGGGAACGTGGGTCTTTTTGCACAATGTTTACCAGCAAGTCACCATTTAAAAAAATAAATCAATCATTCTGTTTTTTTGGTGGATAACCTCACATTATCTCACATTGTATTCTATGTTGTTGCCTATTTACCTTGTTCCGCTGTCAGCAAATTCACAATGTTATATTTGGAACCCTCAGCTAATATAGATTTTAAAGAGTTCAAGCCCGGGTACAGATCTCTGTGTAATTCCACCAGCCTCTGATTCCGACAAAGGCCGATTTGTTCCAATTCTTTGTCCGTACAGGCAGTGTTAAAACTAGTATTTTATCCCTCCGTTCACCAAAATCCAAACGCATTACATCCACTGATTCCCACTCAGACTTTTATATGTCAATGAGCAGAGAGAAAAGAGTACATTTTGAAATTTGTAGGCTCGTGGTTATACATTAAATACTTAGGAACAGATATACACGGATGGAATGGACGGGAAATGAGAGGCAAAATTCAGTTGATAAACAGGTGTGATGCATCTTATTACAAAGAATGAGAAAACACCATGTATGATTCAGAATAGTACAAACCTGGGAAGACCTGGTGATGTTTATGGAAAATCTTTGGTGGATGTAGGACACAGCACTTGATAAAACATGAAAGGTATCTGGCTTTAAAAATAGAAACATAATCATGTTAATGTTACGCTCGGCTTACCTAAGTATTTTGGTCATGCTGGAGAAGTCTATCCAACTCTCCTATACACTTCAGGAAGAACCAAGCCTCTGGAAAATACGCAAAAGAGGATCTGTGTGGGGGATGAGGCATTACAGTATCACGCTTAGATAGGAGAACTTGATATTGTTGCTGGAGACAATTAGCTCATAAGAGATTTGATAGATTTATTTGAAACTGGTATTGGTTTACTTCTCTACATCGGTGAGACCAAGCGCAGGCTCGGCGATCGCTTCGCCCAACACCTCCGCTCAGTTCGCACTAAACAACCTGATCTCCCGGTGGCTCAGCACTTCAACTCCCCCTCCCATTCCCAATCTGACCTTTCTGTCCTGGGCCTCCTCCATTGCCAGAGTGAGGCCCAGTGCAAATTGGAGGAACAGCACCTCATATTTTGCTTGGGTAGTTTACACCCTGGCGGTATGAACATTGACTTCTCTGATTTCAGATAGTCCTTGCTTTCTCTCTCCTCCCCCTCCCCCTTCCCAGTTTTCCCACAAGCCTACTGATTCCGCCTCTTCCTTTCTTTTTCTCCGCCCACCCCCCCACACCCCCCCCCCCCCCCGACATCAGTCTGAAGAAGGGTGTCGACCCGAAACGTCGCCTATTCTCTCCATTGATACTTCCTCACCTGCTGAGTTCCTCCAGCATTTTTGTCTACCTTTGGTTTATTATTGTCATGTTTACTGAGATACATTGAACTCTTTTGTGTGCTATTCTGACAAATCATACCATACATGAGTGCATCGGGCAGTGCAAAAGAAAGAAACATACAGTGTTACAGCTACAGATAAAGTGCAGATTTTGTTTTAAAGTGCAAGTGTTGTAACAAAATAGATTTGTAAGTTTGAAACTCTCTGCAATACCAAGTTGAGATACATCTGAATAGGATACTTACTGTGGTGATCAGTAGACATTGGTAAAAGTCACTGGAGATGTACAGAATTTATTCCTCAGTCTAATACTGAGTCCTCGCACTCTTAAGCTTGGTATGGTGTTCCAGCACAGTTACAACACTAGCACCTACCTGACAGTATGGAAAATTAGCTAGGTATGTCCACGATTTATTACCATCCAACCCAGTCTAGTGTCAATGGTAGCAGAAGTGATGGAAGCTGTTGTTTACAGTGCAACAAAGTGGCCTATTTGCTGATGTCCATCCTGGGTTTGGCCAGGACTACTTGACTCCCTCCCGCCTTGTGACAACCTTAGTCCAAACAGTGGAGCTGCACTACAAAGACAAGATGATAGTAATTGCACGTGAGGCAGCATTTGATCGCGTGTGGCGTCAAGGTGCTCTGGTGCAGCTAAAGTCAATCGCTCTCAAAGGGTTACCACTTCAGTGGTTGAACCCAGCCTTCTGGAGGGAAGATGGAAGTGGTTGCTGGAGGTCGATTATCTTAGCTGAAGATTATCTTGGTTCATCAGGTCGCTGTCCCTGGCTCAACGTCCTTCAGCGGTTAAGTCACCAACCTTCCTTCCAATGTTCCAAATGTGCCCAATATTCATTTTACATTGGAGACATGGATAGAGGGTACTTTCGGGTCGAGACCCTTTGAACTTCTTCAGTTTCTGATTTTTACTATGTTCTGTTTCATTCATAAGTCCTCAACAAATAAAGCATCTGTTGGAGCATGAGGCATAACCAAGACAACAACATCACAGACTGCTGCAAAAGTGCCAGGCAAACGCTTCCAACGAGTGCGAGACTAATGTTTACTGTAGATATTCACTGGGTGAATCTGCCAGCATCAATGTTCCTTGGATCACCGTTGACCTGAAACTCACCTATACTAATACACTGTTGCTGCCAGAGCAGATTAGAGCCTGTGTATCCCATAGAGAAGAAAGAAGTCACCTTTAAATAACCAAAGGCATCTACAAGGCACATTGTGAATATGATAGAATGTTCTGCATTTGCTTGTAGCAGTGCAGCTACAACAATGTAATCCAAGATAAAGCAGCTTGCTTGATTTGCACTATTTCAACCAGCTTGTATATTCCTTTCTTCCAACATATTGTAGAATGTTTACTGTGAGTACCATCAACAAAATGGCTGCACTTTGATGCCCTCTCTCTGCCTAGATTACTCAACAGCATGTCCGAAACCACCACCTCTGCTGCCAAAATAAGGGCTTCAGATAATTGAATACATAGATACATAGATACATAGAAAATAGGTGCAGGAGTAGGCCATTCGGCCCTTCGAGCCTGCACCGCCATTCAATATGATCATGGTTGATCATCCAACTCGGTATCCCGTACCTGCCTTCTCTCCATACCCCCTGATCCCCTTAGCCACAAGGGCCACATCTAACTCCCTCTTAAATATAGCCAATGAACTGGCCTCAACTACCCTCTGTGGCAGAGAGTTCCAGAGATTCACCACTCTCTGTGTGAAAAAGTTTTTCCTCATCTCGGTCTTAAAGGATTTCCCCCTTATCCTTAAGCTGTGACCCCTTGTCCTGGACTTCCCCAACATCGGGAACAATCTTCCTGCATCTAGCCTGTCCAACCCCATAAGAATTTTGTACGTTTCTATAAGATCCCCTCTCAATCTCCTAAATTCTAGCGAGTATAAGCCAAGTAATACAACCACCATCTGCAGGATCTTGAACTGTCATGTACTGTTCTGACTTGGAAAAATATTGCTGTTCCTTCAGAATTGCACGATTTAATTCTGGAATTCCTATCCAATAGAAATGTGTGAATGTTTTCACCAAATGGACCATTGTAGATGATCTTCCCAAAGGCAGTTGGGGATGGACCTAAAATGCTGGCCCAGATTCTGAAATATATATATTTTTAAAAGCCAGAGATTATTGCTTACTTAGCTCAGTCAAGGTACATTCCATAATTGCTTTAACAAAGGAGGTTATAAAACATTGAAGGGGAAAATGTTGATATTGGGGGGGAAAAGATATTCTCTCTCACTCTATTTTGCCCTCTTGCTCCTGCTCTCTCCCCTTTCCTATGCACGCATGCACACACGCCTTGCTTTTTATGCACCACATCAAGTGTGGAGAATAGGAGTTACAATTAACAGTTGGGGGTTAAATAACTTCTAGTTGAAAGAAAAGGTAGGAACACAGCTCAATCTAAAACTGTAGGGTCCGTCTCGACCCGAAATGTCACCTATTCCTTTACTCCAGATATGCTGTCTGACCTGCTGAGTTATTCCAACTTTTTGCGTCTTATTTTCAGTTAAAACCTGCATCTGCAGTTCCTTTGGAGAGAAGGAATGGGTGACGTTTCAGGTCTGAAGAAGGGTCTCGACCCGAAATGTCATCCATTCCCTTATCTCCAGATATGCTACCCATCCCGCTGAGTTACTCTAGCTTTTTGTGTCTATCTTCGGTTTAAACCAGCATCTGCAGTTCCTTCCTGCACACTGCAGGGCCCTGCTTTGGGTTTTGCTAATAATGGAGTAAAGACATGCTATATCTCTTCTGTTATTTCTTAGTCGGTTAAAGTGTAATGTCCAAATATGACTCTTGCAGATAGCATGTGATGTGTGCAAGATTAAATATGAACTTTGTTTGAACATACATTAGAAATTGGATGATTCATGATATGACAAGAATGGTAATATAGTGCCATACAACCAACATGGCCAACCAACCCATATACAAAACAATGCAATCTAGTAAAGCACAGCGTGTCACCACTTTTTCTAGGGTGGTGAAATTTACCTCATACTCTGAGTTCATACAGATAAAAGACTGAGGAGTTTGATCATTGTAAATAGGTGGCATATTTTCCATTAGGACCCATGAATGAGTGGTCTTGCAAAACATCTGATAGGTGATAAATGGAATACATCAGTGTATTTGGTTTCAATTTAATATAAGAACCTGGTTGGCCACTGGCTTCGTTGTCGTGGTTGTAAATTCTTGATCAAAAATAATAATTTCTTGGTAACATTAAATTCTGTCAGAGCATGAAAAACAAAGTGCTGGAGGAACTCAGTGGATCAGACAATGGACAAGCCACATTTCAGGTCGGGATGCTTCTTCAGACTAATGTCGGGAGAATGGTGGGTTGGACAAAGCCTGACACATTGTCAAAAATGAAGCCTTCCCGGTGGGGAATAGAGGTGTGATGACCAAATACTAACTAAATGCACTCTTCACATTATTAGCCATAATGAAAATTCCTATAACATGGGGAAAAATAGTAGTTGTTTCATCATTAATTGTAATATCTTTCAATTAACATAAAATTGACTTGAACATGTTGATGGAATTATTGGATTGTCTTTCATCAAAGTGCATTGTAAGTTTAAGAAAGTCCATTTCAAAAGGTTGGTGTGAATGCACTCCTGTATAACAGTATTTTATGTAAACCATGCAAAAATTCTGCATGATAAAGAATTTTAAGCGATGCATTTGCTGCCTACCTGTTGAATAAAACCAGCTCAGCATATGGTTAAACTTACTGCATGGAAATTTCAATTCCTTTGGCATTGTTAGACATTTGAGATTTGTGTTAATTGAACCAATAAAATATTACAAATACAGTCAACCCTCAATATTAAGGATCACTTTTTAAGGATTTCGGTTTTCATGCGGATTAAATCTGTTGTAACAGAGGTGTCCATCCGTATCGGGAACAGAGTTCATTGTTTCATGGCGTGACTGCTTGGTGAATGGAGCGAATCTTGTCTCAGTTTGTGTTCACCTTTCCTGTTTAGTGTATGCTTATTGGCTGTTTTTGCCAATATTGTACATATTTACCCCCACCCCCTTACTCAGTTTTTGCAAATAATTGGAAATAACAGATACCATTCCCCTCCCCCGCCCCCACTACGGTCCGTTACAATGAAAGTTTTAGAGTCATACAGCGTAGAAACAGGCTCTTCTGCCCAACTTGCCCACACCGGCCGACATGTCCCAGCTACACTCCATTTGTATTTGAAAAAGAAAATGCTGGAAATATTCAGCGAAGCAGTCAACATCTTTGGAGAGAGAGCATGAGGTAATGCGCTGGATTTCTCTGGTAAATGATGGATCCTTTGGCATTCATCCATTTTAAAATAGCAGCAAGTTTGGGATTTCTGTGCAGTACTGTCAAACATGGCACATCCAAATGTACTGAATGACAGATGGTGTTGCATCTGTCAATACATTCCAGTGCTGTTGACATTGTCCTGCATTGATGCTGGGGAATTGCCTCTCTAACCATGTGCACAATCTGAGTCCCATTGGGACTGCAGGGCTGTGCTTATAAGTGTTTGGCTGTAAATATTTTTAATGATGGATGGCATTCAATAAGCGGATTAACCTAACACCTCAAAGCATTGCATTGCTGGGTTCAGTCATAAGTCAATTAGAATGAACAAAGAAAAATAAGGATTACAAATATATTTTCTCCAATATGGCCCATATGTTATAGTTAATGATGGAGGGGCAATACTAACCTGATACATCCACTGTGCCAACCAGGAAATGTAACTTGGAATATTTAGTGTGCTTGTGTGAGAACAACAAAACGATTTCTCATGTTATATTTGTCAAGCTTGTCAAATTAAATATTCAAGGACTATGTAGCAAATCAAGATTCGTAATGATGTTCCTAAAAGAAAAATCCCTTGCACCTAAATGCATCAGCCCTAACTTTTCATTCGGTATTTAGCGGGTAAGTATCATGACTTCATTTCTTCGGATCGATTAGCTGAGGCATCGATATCCTTGCGTTTTGCCCACGTCTGCCCTTACTGGTAGTTTGGCTATGTTACATTCATAGCTTTGAAGAATCGCAATAGCATGGAATGAAGAAGCACTGGGGACCCATGAGTCCATAATCCCTGTTTCACAAGGACAGTGAAATGTATTTTTAATTGTTGTAATACATTTACAATTTAATTATATTTAAATATTTAACTCCCTGAAGTCTACTGTTTCAGAGCTTCATCCTTTGTCAATGATATTTAAGAACAGGCAGTCAGATTCATTAAGATAAGAACAATCCAACTGAAATCAGTCTAGCAATTCACAATGAGCAAAACCTGATGACTTGAAAAGGTTTTTGTTCAGTGACGTGCAAATTTAACCAGGAAAAAAAATCTTATCAGGTTTGTTGCAGTTTGAGTAGTTTTTAAAGTGGTCTATGAATAATTATTGGTACGCCACAACACTGCCTAGATTTTCTAAGGACGTTTTTTTTGTTTGTTCTTTTTTGATTTTGTGTTTGCTACATATCACATGGTAATTAGAGAATCACTGGGCATGTGAATACATCTTTTGATGTGCAGAACATAACATTCAGAGTAAATTTAGCTGTCATCTCATTTTCTTGGAACCTATTTTTTTTTTATAGGACATATTTAAGGAATAAATGTTCTAATCAAAACATTTTGCAGTTATATTACACATTTTGTATGTTACACATTTTGATTTTTGACAAATGTTCCTAGGTTTTCTTATAAGATTTAAAAAATCGATATTTGAAACTAAGAAGGATGTATTAGGAGGGGCCAAATATGGTGTTTAAGGGAAATCGAGTTGGGAGAAAAGTATAGGGAGGTCAGCTTGAAGATAGACACAAAAATGTGGAGTAACTCAGCGGGTCAGACAGCATCTCTGGAGAAAATGAATAGATGACGTTTCGGGTCAAGACCTTCTTCAGACTTGAAGTTGGAATTGGAGAACTTTTTAATGGAGTGTATATGGTTTGATGCTGAAATTTGAAATGCTTTGCTTCAAAGTGGGGCAGTGGATGAAAGGCAAGACTTGTGAGCTTTAGAAAATTATATAAGAAAGAACTTCAAGCTCCATCCTTGCTGTTGTGAAATTCTGCCCATTTTCGCTTGGGATTTTCTGTCCCTCCTCCTTACATACCCCAGGGTCTGAAGCTCCCTGTTGCACTCTTCTATTGTGACTGAACGTGGCTTCCTCAGTGCATAATAGAAATTGCACGATTACTTCTGGAGAATTTTAATCTGGTTCTTCTGTTCCTTTGTATTGAGCTGATGGAGGAGTAACAGGAATTTCAAAGGAAATCCCTCCATGGTATAATTGAATGCTGGCAAAGATACAGGATTGAAATTGTACAAATAAAGCCATGATATAATTAAATGGGGGTGGGGTGAGGATGTAATAACAAACGTATTTGGTTATCAAAATCTAAAATCCTGCTAATGCTGGAAATCTGAATAACATGTTGGTCAGCTTGGACAAGTTGGGCCCCAGTTACTGTTTTCATGCTGTATGGCTCTATGGTGGAAACTGCTGAAAATACTCCACAGGCCAAATAGTAACTGTGAAGTTAGAAATCCAGCATATTTAAAGTTTATTTAATCTTGGCAATACATTCAGCACAAATATTGAGGCATAAATATTGACCGTGCATGGTCTGTCATATTATTTGTTTACAGACCACATTTTTTAGCACAGTTAGCTCTGCGACTGAAAAAATTCAGTTCAAATCATTTGTGAATGAAGACCGCTTATCATTTTTGGCAATGTGTTGGGTAAAACTCTGGTTAATATTGATGTAAAATTGCCTTGAAACATGGGTGAGCTCATAGAAACATAGAAAATAGGTGCAAGAGTGGGCCATTCGGCCCTTCGAGCCTGCACCGCCATTCAATGTGATCATGGCTGATCATCCAACTCAGTATCCTGTACCTGCCTTCTCTCCATACCCCCTGATCCCTTTAGCCACAAGGGCCACATCTAACTCCCTCTTAAATATAGCCAATGAACTGGCCTCAACTACTTTGTGCAGAGAATTCCACAGATTCACCACTCTCTGTGTGAATTTTTTTTTATTGGTCATGGAGATGGACCCGTGCATGAATTCTGCTTTGCTTGAATGTGCATGTGAATAGTTTGTCAAGCTGCAGCAGGGCAGCAAATGATCTGCTTTGTGAGCACCAACTTGTTGCGTGTTGCTTGCGTATTGTCACCGCAGTATGCCTGCGGATGATTCATTCAAGGGAAAATTCTCAGCAGTACTTTATAAAATCTTGAAAACTAGTTGACATAACCTGCTTTTCAGCTTCTAAATAGTTGAGTACAATTTAGCAGCTATTTACAAGGTAACATTTTCTGGTACAAAGTAAACCTCAGTATGATTTTTATTTTCCAATATTCTCTTCAATGAGCCCAGTCTTGACAGTTGTGGGGAGTTCATGGACACTGGAAATACTCTTCTTTTTGGCCAGTTTACTGTCACATACTTTCAAGGCATGATGATGTATTAATACTATTGGAAATCCATAAACCTGAGCTTAGTTCTGTCTTTACCTGATATGCACAGTTGAATAAAAACAGTTTCTTAACTATATATTTTTTTAAACGACCTGGAGAGCCAAAAGGCTGCTGATGTTGGATTTTGGGCTGGGTTACTGCAAATAAGTGGCATCCTTTCAACTTGGGGTCTTTTCAACTTGGGTCAGGTAGGACACCTGGATTATGGATGCATAATCAATGTTTCAGGTCACATCTTATTTTGACAATTGCTGGATAGACTAGAATATTTTTGCTCGGCAGATGCAGTGCCCGGGAGAGAAATGGCACAACTTAGTTTCTTGATGAACACAAGGCTAATTGTGCGTCTCTCCTCTCTGCATTTTTTTTTACATCAGCTCAGTGTTTGTGAATTAGTGATTGAGAAAACATTCATCTTGTTCTGAACGACTCATTGCCCGGCCACTGGCGATATTTTCATCAAAGAATGAAGACCATCAAGATTTCTGTACGACGTGCAAATTCTTTATTACCAAAAGGCAATTTAATTTCTGCAGCCAAAAGCAATTGGCTTCAATTGCATTGTGCTCCTTTTTTGGAAGCTTGGGATAATCAAATTAAATGAAGCCTACCCCAAAGTGCTGGAGGAACTCAGCGGGTCAGGCGCACCTGTAGACAGAATGTATAGATGACATTTCCTTTCTTCACATTGATGGCATTGGAGGTCAGCTGATGTACAACCCAGTAGATGTCTCACAGCGCCAGCGACCCGGGTTGGATCCTGACCTCGGATATTGTCCGTGTGGAGTTTGTACCTTCTCCCTGTGACCACATGGGTTTCTTCCGGGTGCACTGGTTTCCTCCCACATACCAAGGATGTGCAGGCTTGTAGGTTAATCGGCCCTGTGTAAACTGCCCCCTGGTGTGTAGGGAGTGGATGAGAAAGTGGAATATCATAGAACTAGTGTGAAGGGGTGGTTGTTGGTCAGCGTGGACTCAAGGCCTGTTTCCATGCTGTATTGAGTTTTTTTATGAATGGCTGAGGAAAGCAAGTGCATTGTTCAAATCAGTAATGGAAACTAGTAATTTATCTTATTGTTTCTGAGACCTTGCTGTACGTACGATATTTGGCCGCCGTGTTCGGCTTGCGTTGTTTATCTCCACCCAATCAAATTGGTTAATCTCAATTAAATCATTCCTAAAATATATTATTGTCAAGGAAATGCAAACCTAATCCATTCAAATTACTCTCATAATTTACATTTAAATTGGTTCTGTGAGGATGAATCTCCAAGCTTTAAAGTGAAGATTGCAGATGCAGAAGGGGCCAAATCTGAAATGTATTATGCTTTTGCTAAGATATGTTAAAGCCTGTGAATCTAAATGTACAATGGACTGTAAAGAGTGGTGATACATAAAAAATGTATTCATTGGTCACACCCAGTCAAACCAGTAAAACAGAAAAGGTGTGTCTGACAGGTTTTGTGCTGTGCACCACTTGTATATAATTTGTACTTCAGCTGTGATTTAATGTGGCCATGTAGAGCATACAGGTGACCCTGTGTCACGGTGGAGGGCAGGGGGGGGTTTGTGTTTCTAGGCGTACGGGTTTGTAAGGTTTATGGGCCTCTGTAAATTGCCCCTAGTGTGCAAGGAGTGAATCAGAAAGTGGGATAATATAGAACTGCTGTTAACGGGTGATGCATGGACTCAGTGCTTCAATGCCGTGTCTTTCAATTCAAACATTGACCACATCATAATTTTCCATAATACAAAGCCCTGCCTTCTGTGCATATGTCAAGGCATGCAGGCTAACATACCAACATCAATTTCATGTTCATTTATTTACTTCTTTCACTTATGACAGTACATTTTATTCCATATTTAAAAATTTGTGATTTGTTAATTCTGCAAGAGTCAATTTCTGTATCTGAATGGCCATAATAGAGTCGTCGTCTGTACCGATTCCTTGTATCAGGAAAAAATATTAAAATGTGAGCTTCTGAGTTTTAGTAATGATTACAGATGAGATTAGTTTATCTTGGCTTTGCGTTTGATTCTGACATAGTGGGCTGAACGGTCTGTTCCTGTGCCATACTGTTCAATGTTCTGCATTACAATTCATTTGAATTTGATGTGGCTAGTTTACATGTGTGCAGGTGTTGAGTAGATTGCCTTGTTTATTGGCCATTGAGGGTGTGAGGGGCCCTCACTGACAGACCCTTGTTAAGAAGAAAAAATGGTTGGCTTTCACTTGTATGGTACTTCTCATTATTTCCAATTGTCCAAAGCCATAGTTACATCCTTGGTGTAAATGTTGTTGAACCGTTGGAAACTCAGCAGCCAAGTTGCATAAAACAAACTCTGTCCATCAATGGAGTAATGACTAGATAACGGATTTTCATTGCGGCATGAATGATGACCATACATTAGGTTTATGAAAGAATGGCAGAGGCTGGAAAAATCGAAGGTAGACAAAAAAGCTGGAGAAACTCAGCGGGTGAGGCAGCATCTGTGGAGCGAAGGAATAGGCGACCCTAGAAGGGTCTCGACCCGAAACGTCGTCTATTCCTTCGCTCCATAGATGTTGCCTCACCCGCTGAGTTTCTCCAGCTTTTTTGTCTACCGTGCATTAGGGATGATTCCCCTGCTCTTTGAAATATTACTGCTGGATCTTTTGTGTCCAACTGAAGGATCTGAAGGGCTTGGGAACAGCATCTGATTTTGAATGATAACTCCCCCCAGTGCTGCATTGTTAACTTGGGTTACAGTGCTCTTGAATACCAATCTTTTCATACAAAGGTGAAGCTGCAATTTATATGAATTGCAGGAAGTAAAGTTGAAATATCTAAACTATCAATAGCCAATTCGAAGACCTGTATCTGAAATATAAATAGGGCAGAGAATAACTGACAGATCTAGGACATTTATGTATAGAACTGCTAGATCACACTCGGTATCTTTTAGGCTAGGAACACATTGCAACACTCGTAATTGATATCGCAATTAATGTGAACCTATCTCGTTAAGCAGATATTAAGATACATTGACCTCTATTAAAATAACTTTGCAAAGGTTAATTAGACTTGCAATCTTTTTACCTAGAGCAATTACATGGGTTGTGTGTGCACTTCCAAGAGACGTATTTATACTTCCATTATTGATTTAGAATGGAAAATGCCTATGAAAACTTGGCACCGTAATTATTCCCCCAGACAGGTTTATTTGTATCAATGTAAGAAATATATGATGGACATATGAATGAATGAATGAATGAATGAATGAATGAAGAGGTTTATTGGCCAAGTATTCACATACAAGGAATTTGCCTTGGTGCTCCGCCCGCAAGTGACAACATGACATACAGTAGCAGTTAGGAATGACACAGTAAACATTAATAATAAAACATTATTGATTAAACATGTGAATTAAATAAAATACCAGAGCAAAAGGAGGCTACGGGTTTTTTGGTTATGGAGTAGAGCTCCGACTCTTGGGGGGAAAAAACTATTTTTTCATATATAACATGTCAACAAATAAAATCAGAATTAAATACTTAAAAGCAATTGAATTACATATCCAAACAAAACCTTTGTTTAAACAACGCGATGAAGTGGAATATTTTGCACTTTATGTTGGATGTACAAGGCTGACAGATCAACTGTCTGTCATAAGACGTGGTTTACATCCAACATAAAGTGCAAAATAGTCCACAGCATTACGTTGCTAAGCATCCCACCATTATCATTCCGTAGAACGCAGCTACAACACAGGAACAGATCCTTCAATCCACAATGTTTGTGCTGAACTTGATGTCAACTTAAATTAATTCCGCTGCCTGCATCTTAGCTGTATCTTACCACTCCCTGCCTGTGCCCATCCAAAAGCCTCTAAAGCACTACTAGCCTGTGTGGTTGCATTACCACCCTGGCTGCAAGTCCCAGGCATTAAACACGCTCTGTGTTTAAAGCAAAACCTACCCTGTGCATCTTCCTTGAACATTACCCCAATTCTTAGTAGGGATTGAAACTTTCACGACCATACTCAAGGTCTGGCATTTGCCATCCATTCTCTTATTCCCCTGGTTCCTCAGTAGATCCTGTAATCCTGCAGAAATGATCTGAATGAATGAATGAATCATCTAATCATAATTACATTGTCAACAGTTTTGATTCCACTTTGATCTTTCCCCTTTGGGTTAAGTAGCAAAATGTGGTTCAGATGGTGCAAAGCTATATCCCAAGGAAACACATGCTGACATGAGAATTGCTTTGCATAACTTGAGACAATACTTTAAGGTGACATACTGGGATTCATTTAAAATTGGATCACCATCAAAATACAAGGCTGAATCTGTTATGAATTCAGAAACTGTGTTCGTGAACTATTGGTGACACGAGACTGCCGATGCTGGAAATTTGAGCAAAATAAAATACTGGAGGAACGCAGCGGGTCCGGCTGCATCTGTGCAGGGAAATTCGTATTGAGACCCTTCTACAGACTGTTCACATGCACCCATGTTTTATTGTTGCCTTGAGAGTTACAACTTTTGAAATGCCGCATATTTTTGAACTTGTCAACCCTGCTCGAAGCACTGGAGAGCAATGTCCAAGGAGTGCGTTTGGAAACTGATTCTGAACCCAGCTGCTCTTTCTTCCACCAACTAATGTGGCCATGATAACTTATCCAGTGTACTTGAAGGATAAAATAAGGAATGGACAGAATTAATGAAAAAGCAGATTGCGTGCACACTGTGTGATGGCAACAGACCCTACAAGTAATGCACACGGGTTGGTTTGTAAGTTTGCAAATGACGCCAAGATTGCAGAGGTTGCATCAGTGAGGAAGGCCATCAAAATATACGGCATGATATAGATCAGCTACAGAAATGGGCAGAGGAATGGCAGATAGAGTTTAATCCACGTGTGAAGTGTTCTACTTTGGGAGGTCCAATGTAAGGGGAAAGTATACAGTTAATGTCAAATCCCTTAACAGCATTTATGTACAGAAAGATCTTGAGGTCCAAGTCCATAGCTCCTTGAATGTGGTAACACAAATAGACAGTGTAGTAAAGAATGTGTATGGTATGCTAGCATTCATCAGTCGGGACATTGAGTAGAAGAGTCAGGAGGTCATGATAGACAATAGACAATAGGTGCAGGAGTAGGCCATTTGGCCCTTCGAGCCAGCACCGCCATTCAATGTGATCATGGCTGATCATCCCCAATCGGTACCCTGTTCCTGCCTTCTCCCCATATCCCCTGACTCCGCTATTTTTAAGAGCCCTATCTAGCTCTCTCTTGAAAGCATCCAGAGAACCAGCCTCCACCGCCCTCTGAGGCAGAGAATTCCCCAGATGATGTGGTTTAACTGGATTTTGGTTAGGCTGCATTTGGAATATTGCATGTAGCTCTGGTCATTCCATTACAGGAAGGTTGTGGAGGCTGAGATTGGAGAGGGTGCAGAAGTACTTTACCAGAATGCTGTCTGGATTAAGGAGTATTGGCTGCAAGGAGAGGTTGAACAGACTTGGATTGCTTTCTCTGGAGCCCCAGAGTTTGAGGGGAGACCTGTTAGAAGAATACAAAGTTATGAAGTTATAGTATGGGGAGACAATCAGTCTTTGCCCCAGTGTGAAAATGTCAAAGACAAGAGGGCATCACTTGAAAGTGAGAGGGGCAAAGTATAAAGGAGATGTGTGGGGTAAGTATTTTTACATGGTGGTGGGTGCCTGCTATGTGCTGCCTTGGGTGGTGTTGAAGTACTTACGACAATGGTGATTAAAAGGTTTTAGATTGGTGAGTGGATATGCAGGGAGTGGATGGATATAGATCATGTGCTGGCAGATGACATGTGTTTAACAGCATCATGTTCGGCACAGACATTGTGGGCCAAAGGGCCTATTCCTGTGCTGTACTATTCAATATCTATGCACTTCATATCATTTTACCTGAAATGAGTTGTTTGGAAGAGCTGAAGTAATTTATTTTGGTCTATTCTTAAATTATTCAACGCGTCGCAAACTGCAGTCGAATTCCTGATGAGTTTTGGAATACAATTTGACAGAAAAGGCACCCGCATTTTACCAGTGTAGCTTCTAAAAAGACTGCTTCCTAATTTGGAGCATAGAGCATGCCATGTCATAATACACCAGCCTTGGTAACAATTTGTAGGTCATTTGTTGCTCTCACCCTGAAGAATATGAAGTATCACATTGTTCCTGATTAGTTGGCTCTGTATCCATAACTAATTGTGACACTGTGGAATTTATGGTTCGAGGCAATTCTTTATCACAACAAACATATTGTATACAAATTGGAAATTTCACCTGACACTCGAGTAGTGCACTCAAGTCAAGAGAGTTTTATTGTCATGTGTCCCAGATAGGACAATGAAATTCTTACTTGCTGCAGCACAACAGAATATGTAAACATAATACAAAACGGAAGATAAAAGTTCAGTGTGTCTATAGACCATAGATACACAATAAATAAACAGATAGAGTGCAATAATAATAATAGACTGTTATTGTTCAGAGCTTATTTGATGTTGTGTTTAATAGCCTGATGGTTGTGGGGAAGAAGCTGGTCCTGAACCTGGATTTTACAGATTTTAGGCACTTGTACCTCCTTCCCGATGGCAACGGTGAAATGAGTGTGTGACCAGGATGGCGTGGGTCTTTGATGATGTTGGCAGCCTTTTTGAGGCAGCGACTACGATAGATCCCTTCGATATTGGGGTCAGAGCCGGTGATGGACTGGGTAGTGGTCACAACTTTCTGCAGTCTTTTCCTATCCTGGACGTTCAAGTTGCCGAACCAGGCCACGATGCAGCCAGTCAGTATGCGCTCCTATCTCATTATTAACCCATAACCTCCCACTCAACATGCAGTTCATCGCTGGCAATGTCACACTGTTGATGAAAGCTTAAAGGGCCTGTCCCACTGAAGCCACCTAATTGGCGTGTTCAGGAGACTCTGCGCTCGCCACATGTTGGTAGGTGGTTTCTGGTGAGTCTCCTTCATGGTCAAGAGGATTTCCCGCATGGTGGTAACTATTCGCGGCCTCAGTATGATCGCGCTAAATTTCTCAACATGTTGAGAAATGTTCCGCAACCAAAAGTTGGTCGCCATGGAGAAAATCGCTACTTTTGATGTCATAGTGCAGTGGTAGTGGGGTAGCCGTTGTAGGTAGTTGAGGTAGTTTTAGTTAATCTCCTTTGCTGATCGGGCATTTTCATTGGCTCATTGGGGGGGGGGGGGGGGGGTGGGAACGTAAGCACGAGTTTTCAGAACCAAGGAAAACCGATCGGTAATGTTAAATGCCCGCTAAACTTCACAGCTGTGTATCTCTGGCTTATTAAAAGTTGTCTGGCTTCTTAAAAGTGTCTCCACTCCTTCTCCCCCCCCCCTTCTCCACCCCCCCTTCCTCCCCCCATTCTCTCCCCCGTTCTCACCTTCTCTCCCCCCCCATTCTCCCCTTCTCCCCCCCCCCCGCACTTTTAAAGGACTTACCTTATACTGCGCTAGCTGTCTTTAACTTTCCTATTCATCGCTGTGGAATTTATGTTTCGAGGCAATTCTTCATTCCCACATTGACCTTTCTGTCTTGGGCAGACACAAAATGCTGCAGCATCTCAAGGGTGGAAGAGCACCTCGTATTCCGCTTGGGTAGCTTACAATCCCACACTACGAACATTGAATTCTCCAATTTTATGTTACTAACCTACCCCCACCCCCACCCCATCCACTTACTGCATCCCCTTTACCCTGTGCCCCGCCTGGATACGCACCCATCCCCCCCCCCCGTCCACTTTCACCGATATTCTTTCCACTGCCTTCATAATTCACACCTCTTATATAATGCTTTTTTATCTTTTAGTCTCGCCCTTGTCCAACCATCGTCCAATCAAAACCCTCCTCACCTTTATCCACCTATCATTTTGAGATGTTTTGTTTGCATTCATCAATGATATAACACTATGTAATGGATTTGACTCACTTGGAAGAAGACAGTGCAAAAACAAACGTATAACATAAATATACAAATTGGAAAGTATTTCCTGAAGGACTGCTCAGAAACCATGATTACTGCAGCAACAGAGAAGAGAGATCGAAGACGAGCTTCATGAGGGCCAAAGTTTGCTCATCTATTTTGGTGTTTATGAAAGCAGTTTGTCGTGATGACCATGCATAAATTAGTGGAGCATGTATCTTCTCAAGACGAGCAAGCTGCCCCATCCATATTTTTTACAAGTGAACCTGAAATAAATAATGCAGGGAACACCACTAGATGAAGTTCCCCTTCAGGTTGCACCCTATGCTGTATGGAAAAGATACCATCACTGGTCTAAATCTTGGAACCACCTGCCCAACAGCACTGCAGGACTTCCTTCACCTGCAGTATTGTAACATTTCAAGAGGCAGCCTGCCACCACTTTGTGGAGGACAATTAGGGATATCTAAAAATACTGGCCATGCTCAGATCCCCAAAAGGAAAATGTAATGACAGGGTATAAGGGAGCAGACAAAAGCTGGATGTACAGGGCCTGCATTTAATGACAAAGTCTGACTCAATTTGGATTGTTGTAACAAGAATAGTATAGCAGCATAGATGCAATGTTCATATCTTGTTTTATGAGAATTAGAAAATCAAACATGTGAATTGTATAATTTCTTTAAGATGGAGTTTTCCCTCAGAAGCAAAACTACCTCACTATTTTTGCAAATAATTGCTACTATTGTTTTTTAGAACATAAACTCTGTTTCTCATTCCATACATGCTGCCTGACCTGGATTTATTTCTGTTGATGAGACAATAGATGCAGGAGTAGGCCATTCGGCCCTTCGAGCCAGCACCGCCATTCAATGTGATCATGGCTGATCACCCCCAATCAGTACCCCGTTCCTGCCTTCTCCCCATATCCCCTGATTCCGCTATCTTTAAGAGCCCTATCTAGCTCTCTCTTGAAAGCATCCAGAGAACCGGCTTCTGCCGCCTTCTGAGGCAGAGAATTCCACAGACTCACAACTCCCTGTGTGGAAAAAGTGTTTCCTCGTCTCCATTCTAGATGGCTTACCCCTTATTCTTAAACTATGGCCCCTGGTTCTGGACTCTCCCAACATCGGGGGTTGTTTTTTGCCCTAAAAAAAACACAGTTACCAAATTGAAAATAAATATGACCACAAAATATTATCCCACAGATTAGATTGACTAAATCAATCATCATTGTTGATCCTTTAAATGTTGACACCTCTGCCAATGGGGATGCCTTATTTCTCTATCTACTGTTCTCATTTGTTTTAAGTAGCTCTGTCAGATCCCCACCCAACTGTTTCTAATTCACGCAGAACAGTTCCAGCTTCTCCATTTGGTCCATATTAACACAATTTCTCGTGCCTGGAATCATTCAGGTAAATCTATTCTGCATCATCTCCAAGGCCTTGACATCATTCCAAAAAATGAGAGACAGGACTGGAAACTGTAGCCCACGTGGCCAACTCAGCATTTTATAAAGATTGATGTCTGTCTTCATCCTTGCTCGATAATTGAAAAGCATTTTGAAAGCTCAGCATCCTTTACATAGATACATAGAAAATAGGTGCAGGAGTAGGCCATTCGGCTCTTCGAGCCTGCACCGCCATTCAATATGATCATGGCTGATCATCCAACTCAGTATCCCGTACCTGCCTTCTCTCCATACCCCCTGATCCCCTTAGCCACAAGGGCCACATCTAACTCCCTCTTAAATATAGCCAATGAACTGGCCTCAACTACCTTCTGTGGCAGAGAGTTCCAGAGATTCACCACTCTCGGTGTGAAAAAGTTTTTCCTCGCTTTGCTTTTAATCACTTTCTCATCCTGCTTTGTCACTTCCAATGAGTCATGCACACATATCCTCAAAGCTGGATAAAACTGGAGGAGACTGTACCTTCTGATTTGCATCCCTTGTGGTACAGTCTCCTCCAGTTTTATTTGCCTCTCTTCATTCTCTCTTCCAAAGTGTAATATTCACAAATTTTCTGCATTTGATTTAATCTGCCATTTCATATATCCACCCATTGCACTGGCTAATCTACATCCTCTTGATGTCTATTGCTATGCTCCTCAGAACACCCTGAACTTCCAAGTATTGTGTTGTCTGCAGATTTGGAAATTGGGTCCTAAATACCCAAATCAGCCTCGTTGATAAATGTTAACAAAAGCAGTAGCCCCAGTACCGAGGAACTTCCGTGTATATTTCCCCCTCCAGTTACACAAAAAAACACTTTTATTATTATTTATTTTTGTTTCTTGTCACATGGCCAATGTTCTGCCACTTTTATTTCAGGGGTTGAAGTCTTAATGATAAGCTTTTATGGAGCTCTATATCAAACAATGTAGTTAGTTAAATGAATGAATGAATACGTTTATTGGCCAAGTATTCACATACAAGGAATTTGCCTTGGTGCTCTGCCCGCAAGTGACAACATGACATACAGACAGTTAGGAATGACACACAAAACATTAAACATTAATAATAAAACATTCTCGATGAAACGTGAATCAAATTAAATACCAGACCAAAAGGAGGCTACAGATATTTGGTTATTGAGTAGAGCTACCCTACTTGTGGGGGAAAAAGGCTGTTTTTATGTCTGGCTGTGGCAGCTATGACAATCCGGAGTCACCTTCCAGAGGGAGGTGATTCAAAGAGTTTGTGGCCAGGGTGAGAGAGGTCAGAGATGATATTACCCGCTCACTTCCTGGCCCTTGCAGTGTACAGTTCGTCAATGGAGGGAAGGTTGCAGCCAATAATCTTCTCAGCTGATCAGACGATTCGCTGCAGCCTCCGGATGTCGTGCTTGGTGGCTGAGCCAAACCAGACCATGATGGAGAAGGTGAGGACAGACTCTACGGTGGCTTTGTAGAATTGGACCATCATTGCCTGTGGCAGATTGTGCTTCCTCAGCTGCCGCAGGAAGTACATCCTCTGTTGTGCCTTTTTGACTGTGGAGTCGATGGTAGCCCCCCATTTAAGGTCCTTGGAGATGATGGTTCCCAGGAACTTAAAATATTCCACAGATGTGACCATGGTTTTGTTGATGGTGAGGGGAGGAGGAGCTCTCCTAAAGTCTACTATCAATTCCACTGTCTTAAGAGCATTGAGCTACCAACGCTTAAAATGTGGATCGGAAGCATGTTGGACACCGCACATCTTGAGGAAATGCGATTCCTCCTAATAGATAAATCAGACCAATTCATAACGAGTTGGTCTCCATTTGTCGTCTTTTTGGAATCATATGGTGCAACACAATTGTAAAAGCTAACTGTCTCAGGACTGGGCGAGGGATGGTCAAGATTATAAATAATGATCTCCTTATTCCTTTTTTTTTTTTTTTTACTCTCTTTTTCCTATTTTCTTTTCTTCAACTTTCTTCTTTCATTCTTTTTTTTTCTTTTTCACACACTATATATCTCACGTTTTTCTATCCTTTATTATCTAATTTCTTTTTCTTATTCTTTATTATAATAAAAAAAATAAGAAGCTGTACATAAAATTTATTATGAAAATATATATTAGGCACTTTGGTGCCATACGATTGTACTTCTAATAAAATAAATTAAAAAAAATTAAAAGAGCATTGAGCTCCAGGTTGTTGTGATGGCACCAGGACTCCAGCTGTGTCACTTCCTGTCTGTAGGCAGATTCCTCCCCATTCTGGATCAGGCCATTTAATCAATTTTAAAAGACAATTTAACCGATCTTTATGGTATTTCAATGCATCCCATTAAATTTCTTTAAAACGTATCCATGAGCAGTAGCCATACTCAACAGCCAAAAGTCTGTAGCCTCCTTTTGCTCTGGTATTTTATTTTATTCCTCATATGTTTAACTTATAATTGTTTAATTGTCTACTTTATAACGTGTTGTTATCCTTGCGAGCAAAGCACCAAGACAGATTCCTTGCATGTATACATTCTTGGCTAATAAAATGTATTCAAGTCACTTCAATAATCTTTGCAATTTTCCCATTAACTGCGTGGAATCATAGAGGTACAATATAGACACGGACTTTCATCTCACCATATATATGCCGACAAGTGCACCAATCATCACAAATACCATTTGCCTGCATTCATTCCATATGCCTCGGTCGTCGGTCGTGGCTATCCCTCGAGGTCGAAGATGATGGTCTACGTTCTGTTGTTTTTATGGACTCTCAGGTGGCTTTGCAGCTCATAGAACGAAGACGCCTGTGTGTGTATTTGTTTGCCGTGTACTTGATGTTACACTCCAAGAAGCACACGGTCCATCACAAATCAATCAACTCATTCCAATGGCAAGGGAACCAAGACGATTGGAGCTGATAGATCTGTCGCAGCCTTCATCCGCCTTCACAGCTGTTGAGTTCAAGATAACTTTGTCCGCCTGGTCCGCCGTTGAGGTTTTGTAGGTTGGATCGTTCTTAGTCTGGACCCTCATCCTCGACCTTACCGCCATGGGTGGCCCTACCAGAAGCTGGTGCTTCCGACGGCATTGCTCTAGGAATCATGGGGTCACGCAAGCCCCTTCACCACGACAAGGTAAACGATCTGAATATGCCTCGACATCCTACTACAACTATGTCGGATCCTGGCAAGAATATGCCTGGAATGTTGTCTAACGTCTAATCTTCCAAAAGAATGATATGATTTTGACAAGATGTGCAAGATTAATTCCTGGAATTGAGGGGAGGGGGTTGTGCTCTGAGTAGCTATTAAGCAGACGAGGCCTTGTACTTTCTGCAGTTTACACGAATGGAAAATAATTGAAATATGCAAAATTCTTCAGGGGGTGACATGGTAAATGGAATGATGGTGTTTCCCCAGTGTCCGAAACCAAACGTCACAATCTCAAAACTATAAAGCATTGCCATTTGGGGCAGAGATAAGAAGAAATGACATCATCCAATTCACGATGGAACAGGGCTCATTATGCTCAAGGCAAGGATTTCTTAAAATTTAAGGGAAGCGGGTATGTGTGGTTAATGGGTCGAAGCAATATGATCAGCCATGATTTTATTGAATGGCAGAACAGGTGCAAAGGCCAATTAGCCACTTCCTTCTGTTTTTTATGTTCTTGTGACTTCAATCTGTGAAGTTTATGTACTTGGATATTACATAGTATTGTAGATGATTTATCCCATCCCAACCCCAAACCATTAGTTCCTGTGAATTTTGCTTTCTGTAATTTCTTTTTTACATTAGAATTAATTCAACTTTACCTTGTAAATCAGTATGAAGAACAGTTATTTTTAGTAGAGTTTGAGCAGCTGTAGTCCACATACCTTGCATCTGGTGCCCACCAGTGTCCCTCTGTGAACATATGGATTGAAGGCTTCGAATGATTAGCATTTGTGTACAAGATTTAATCTGCATGCTCAGATTGCCTTGCAAAGTGGTAGCTTTCATTGGTTGCTTTCCCCTTCATTCTTTTAAGTATTTTATGACACTGTGCATGTTTGCTCTTTCCAATTCACATGTTTCTCATTCCCCAGTAAGCCTGCCCCGTCAAATGTATCTGTCTTCCATCTCTCCGACTGCTCTCCTGAATCCACGAGGCTCCAACCTGGTCTGTTTTGATTGTTCATGCCCTTCCCACCTTCCCCACCCCAGCCCCTGCATCCCCTTACTCCATTGACCATGTTCTGTTTTATAGTATCATGTTTCTCAGCATCACCAGACACTTTCCCCTCCCCACTTTCCCCTTCTGGGCAACTTCTGCGCACTTTCAACCAGACACCCCTGGGCAATTTTCTGACACCTGTGTTCCCTGTGATAACTGCCCTCTGTTCCCTTGGTTATTGCATTTCTTGCCTTGCTTTCTGACTCCTTCACAATGCCCTCCTAGATACTTCACCTTCCCTGCTCCCCCCCCCCCCCCCCCCCCCACCCTGCACTCTTCACACTCGCCATGTCCTCCCCAGCTTTCTTGTGACATTAACCTTTGGGCAGGGCAGTCGTACAGCTGGTGGAATCGTAACATTTTCTCTTCCAGATTTGTTGAATTTGTCCTTCTCCTCAACCTTTCCTCTGTTTACTCCAAGTCAAGTCACTTTTATTTATATAGCACATTTAAAAAAACAACTCTCGTTGGCCAAAGTGCTTTACATTGGGATAAGAATAGTATAACAAACAACAGTGGTTCATAGATTAAATACAAACATCACTACATACATACAGCCCTCGCTCAGAGGACGTCAAGAAAGGCTTGGGAGTAGAGATGAGTTTTTAGTTTCGACTTAAAGGAGTCGATGGAGGGGGCAGTTCTGATGGGAAGAGGGATGCTGTTCCACAGTCTAGGAGCTGCAACCGCAAAGGCACGGTCGCCCCTGAGCTTATGCCTAGACTGCGGGATGTTCAGCAACCCCAAGTCGGCCGATCTAAACACTTGAGAAGTTCACGGGTTCTAGATCAGGTGCCCTGCTGCTCTGTTATCATGCTTTCAACATTCATTGCCCAGAAAATGTTAGCTTACGGTGATGTTAGATATCCCTTGCAGTAAATTCTGGCTTCGTGGCTGATAGAGAATCCCGGCAATGAGGTGTAATTGATGTTTTAGAGAACATGCGTGTCTCGCATTGAAGGAAATGAATACCAAAAGCTGCTAATTTTGGCACAGAGCAAACCAGATGACAAATCTGCAATCAGTGGTTTCACACAAGCCTCGAGTCGCTGCGGAAGTACTGATTAACGGTCAATCTGTCAGAATCTTCTTAAAAACAGTGTCTTCCCTTTTTGATATCCAATTGGAAAACGCTTTAAAAGATCCTTGAATTTGTTTAAACTGTGCAAATCCTGAAAATTGCAGCAATGCTGAATATCTTTTCTACCGCAACCCTTTTGCCACCAATTGAGAAAAATATAGGGGCCTTCCTTACCATCTTTAATTATTGTGGTGTTTTTATTTGAAAATTACCTTTATTTTGCAAGATACTCTATGGACATTTTTTTAGTACATTGGAATATTACTGGTAGACAAAAGTGCTGGAGAAACTCAGCGGGTGCAGCAGCATCTATGGAGCGAAGGAAATAGGCAACGTTTCGGGCCGAAACGTTGCCTATTTCCTTTGCTCCATAGATGCTGCTGCACCGCTGAGTTTCTCCAGCATTTTTGTCTACCTTCGATTTTCCAGCATCTGCAGTTCCTTCTTAAACACTTGGAATATTACTGAATGTTTGAATTGTGGAATGTGATAACTAGAATGCTGACACTGAAAAATATATTTTTTAGATGTCTTCAATTAGTGTACTGTGCAGCATGCCATTGGAATTGCTTTCTTGCACTTTGCATTGATAGGACTTGTTATATCTGAATCTTGCAATGTCACTTCTCACTTTGTTTTGTGTAGTGCTGGCACATCTGAACCATTGTTTAGTCCCGGAACATTGTGTTGGTGCCAGTCAATTAATGAGTTATTTGTATTGTTTGTGCAGTCAAGTCCATTTTTTCTACTTGTCGGATCTATCTGCCACAATCTAAATGAATATCGATCAATAATTTTTGTAGAGTTGAAAAGGGAACGTTTTTTCCACAACGTGATAGAGGAGGGAGAATGTGTCTGATTGTGGAATGTTGCTGGAGCTGGTAGAATTGTGAAAGATGATCCATTGAATGCACAGTCTCTGGGGTGGACGTTGAGAATTGGAGAATGCTATTGTTCTTTTGTAAGGGCCTGTCCCACTTAGGCGATTACAGGCGACTAGGCTGTCGCCAGGGTGTCGCCTGTATGGTCGCGAGTCGTCTCCTCAGTCGCCCAAAGAGTCGTAGCGTCTTTCTGGTCACCGCTGGATTTTCAACATGTTGAAAAATGTTCGGGGACAGTCGGCGACAGTGGGTTTGACCCCAATGAGTGTAGCTTGACCTCTCCTAGCGTAGGTGCTGTCGTAGTTGTCGCCAGGTTAACCTAGGTTGTCGCCAGGTGACGTAGGCCTATCGCCGGTGCTGACATCGTTTTTTGTTGTTGTTGTTAAAGTAATGATTCTATTTCAAATTTTATATCGAAGGGGGCTCCAGTCGCCGGTTTTTCGGTGACCTGCTACGACTATGACATTCGCCAGTGGTCGCCTAAAAATAGCCTAAGTGGGACAGGCCCATTCGGGGTGAGGGGGTGAGAGCAGAAAATTGGGCACTTTCGGCGTGGTCCCCTGCAGCAGATGAAAGCTTCACTTCAAGAAGTGAAAGACAATTGAGAGACACCTTTGTGATTCAAAAAATTGCAGTTGTCGATGTGCCGGAAAGATAGTGGTAGGGAATTAGATGAAGCTCATTGCATTTTCAGGGTGCCAGGTTGAACTCCAAGTGTGATGTTATGATGTTACCAAGCAATGATTCAGTGGAGTAAAGCCAAACACAATTATTTTCATATAAGTAGAAAAATATGGTTAAACAAATAGGGATAGACTCATTCAAACAAAAATTTATACAGCTCACTTGGGTTTGTCCATGATATCAAATACAATTAAAATTCTTTGCTCATTTTAATGGAATTTAAAATGAGATTAACTAGGACTGGCTAACAAAGCAGCGTTGCAGTTCATGACTCAAGCTGTTGAAGTTAACGTCGTGAGTAAACATTCAAAGCCGACAGGAACAAACTTGATCTCAGAAGTTGGATTGGATGAGAGGTAACAGTATTGCAGTGACCTTGACAACCACCTGTCCCTGTTTCATGGTGGCAAAGCTGGCCTGCATCTCTGTCGTATTTGTTGTCCATGATTAACAATGGAATTAGAATGCGAGAATGAGAGAGAAACTGTGAACAATAGTAATTGTTGCGAATTCCAAAATTAAGTTTTTCAATTTAGAAACATACAGTTTAAAAAATCTTTTTTTTCTCGTGAAAAAGTTGTCAGATTCGAGGCTCCAATCTCAGTTCCCTGCAAGTGGCATCGCAGTTAGGCAGGGTGGTGAAGATGATGTTCGGCTTGCCTTCATTAGTCGTGGCTTGGAGTACAAGTGTTGGGACGTCATGTTGCAGCTGTATAGCATGCTGGTGACTTTGAGTATTGTGTGCAATTCTGGTCGCCCAGTGAAAGGAAGAATGTCATTAAGTTGGAAAGGGTGCAGAAACGAGTCACAAGGATGTTACCAGGATTGGTAGTCTTGAGTTAAAGGAAGAGACTGGTTAAGGGCCTGTCCCACTTGGCGATTTTTTTTCGGCGACTGCCGGCACAATTGACTGACGTATCAGGTCACCGAAAAATTTGCGGCGTGATGATGTATTGACGCGCGGTGTTTTTTCAAGTGTCACGACTTTTTTTGTCGCTGCTGGATTTTGAAATGCTCAAAATCTTTTGGCGACCCTGATATGACGCCGGCAGTCGCCGAAAAAATCGCCAAGTGGGACAGACCCTTCAGGCTTTGGTCTTTTTTCCCTGGAGTGAGAGAGGCTGAGGGGTAACCTTATAGTGGTATCTATAGGCATGAGGGACATTGATAAGGACAAGGGTCGTAATTTCTTCTCCCAGTTTAGGGAGTCTCGTATTCTAATACAGTATAGACAAGTTGGGCTGAAAGGCTTATTATACGCTGTGTATCTCTAATTGTTAATTTTAAATAATGTGGCAACTGATCCTTGCTATTTTGTAGCAGTTAACTGTTGGGTAACAGCAGTATCTTTTGCAAGAACATCGCATCATCTGAGATGGAAAGGCCATTTAAAAATGAGAGAAGAGTTGCAGCATTGAACCAAACAGCAGTAATGAACAGCAAAATATCACACAGGCAAGAAATTGAGCAAGTCAATAAAGACCACTGATGTAAAATATTTCAAACATTAAATGAAATAGTTTTAAATGTTTCCTTACCATTGATATCTATAGATTATATCTTTACCGTAAAGGTAAAAAAATATTTAAAGTCTGCAAGCAATTTTTTGACCATAAGTCTGAGTTGTAACAGGCTTTATTGATCTTAACACCAATGGATAAAATGGGAGACCTTTGAAAAATAGCCTGGCAATTTTCAGAAACAAACTTGTGATGTAAGCCAATTTAAGGCCAGTATATTTAAAATAAGGATCATTGTTGACCAAGGCTGCTTTTAGAAAAAACCTGCACAAAACAAAAGTTGTTCGATTTATTCTCTTGTTGTGCAGGAACTTGATAGAATTCAGAGAATTGCTATTGTGTTATGGCTGTGATCTAGCTTTTAATTCGCATTTGATTTTATTCGAGCAGTGAGCATCACTGACAAGTACAATATGTATTCCTGAGCTCTGAATGCTCTTGAGATATATCCCCTATTTCCATATGAGAGCTAAAATTACATTATTTGCCCAAAGTGTATCTTATATGTGACAATTAAGTATGCACAGTGTTGTAAAAAGGAACTGCAGATGCTGGTTTATACCAAAGATAGACTCAAAATACTGGAGTAACCCAGCAGGTCAGACAGTCTCTCTGGAGAAAATGGATAGGTGACATTTTGGGTCGGGACCCTTTTTCAGTCACTTTTATTTATCAGGTGTTTACAGTGGCTGTTTTATACCATGTTTCTGATTTTTATGCATTTTTGCTTGAGGTGACAGTATAGCTATGGAAATAATTTCAATCATTTTTTATGTTCACTGCTACCTCTTCCTATTGATCAACAATGTGGGTAGACACAAAATGCTGGAGTAACACAGCGGGACAGACAGCATCTCTGGAGAGAAGGAATGGGTGATGTTTCTTCAGACAATGTGGTGCAGTCATTTTCAAACTTGTTTTCTGAATCTGACCTGTCTGGTATTGATTATTTGAATGTGTTTTGCCAATGAATAATAAAATGCTGGTATTTTTTTGTGGTTTTGGCTGTGCATTTTACTGGCTCTAACAAGATTATACATGAGAAAGCCCAAGCATTTTTGCTGGTAATCTTGTCATAAGGACATCCTGGTTGGTTGCTGTTACTGAAGCAGAATGTTTCCCTGCCAAGACACACATACAGCTTGAAAGAATGCTCCTCCTTCAACGTTATACTTCCTCCACTATTCTACTCCTGACTCCTGAAACCCTATACACAGTTCAAATAGAAAATGTCAAAAAGTATTTTGTTTCTAAAAGAAAATGCATTTGTTAACTACTGTTATTTTTAGTTTTAAAAGAAAAATGTGGGGCAAGTTTAGTACCAATGATGCACATCTGAGCACATTCTCCTCTAAATGCTTAAATTTTTGAAGTAGAATTTCTTGTTTCTATGGATACAGACCAGTCTTGTGTAAAACAAATATGGTTTCACTGAAACCCTGAAAAATCTCAGCAAGTCTTTTCCTTTGTTTTCCAAGCTCTTGCAATAACGGCTGATATACTGATTGCGATCCTGTTCACTGTACCTTCATGTTTCTATCCGTCTCGTGACACGTTGCAGAGTTCATTCTGTACACCGATTATTATTGGCATTTCATTTGAAAAATATATTGTTTTTTGTTGTGTTTCAAGAGAGAGCTAGATAGGGCTCTTAAAGATAGCAGAGTCAGGGGATATGGGGAGAAGGCAGGAACGGGGTACTGATTGGGGGTGATCAGCCATGATCACATTGAATGGTGGTGCTGGCTCGAATGGCCTACTCCTGCACCTATTGTCTATTGTTGTACTTCCCATCAGATTTCAAAACCTCACATGTTGTTACCTTGTACTCTAAGTACTCATTAACCTGATTGCATCCCTCTGTAGACTCAAGGAGGCACAAGGGACTGCAAAGATGCTGCTTTACAAAAAAAAAAGACACAAAATGCAGGATTAGTTCAGCAGGTCAGGCAGCATCTCTGGAGAACGTGGATAGGTGACTCGTTGAGTCAGGACATTTTTCAGACGTATTTTAATACCCACCCTATCCGATCCAAAACGTAACTTACCCCTAATTTGGATATCTGGGTCAAGAAATAATACAGGTTGAACACCGATTTTTGCGGCACTCTCGGTTCCTGAACCTTTCTGGATTATACGTTTTTCTGGACCAACAGAGGTCACGTGATAATGAAACGACAATATACCCCTGTGCCCGCTAGTGACTCTCCGTCAGCATCTGGTGTTGAGTGTGTTTTGAGATGATCGTAGCAGTACATTGCTGAGTTTTCTCATTAATACGCGACCTCTCATATCTAACTGGTTAAGATTTTTTGTTGTATCATCAAACAGCATCTCTCACAGGTTGATAAAATTAAATCGTGAATTGCAGTCTGGCGATTTTTGGAATTAGGAGTTGATTAAACACAGAACCTTATTCAGTGCAGTACATTCTTGGTATAAATGTATTGTTTTAGCTAATATATGCAAGGGTAATGCAATAAAGCTTTGTTGCTGAATTGTCTACTTTAAATATAATTCGTACATAGCTTTGATGCTATTTGGGCAGTCACAAATCTATTTAATTCTGAAGATGGATGAAATATTTTGCCAATAGCATTTGCAGATTGGTGGAATTCGTTTAAAAATGACTAATTTTTGCTTTCTCTCCAGTTCTATCTACAGGACACTAAAAGTAGTAATGGTACGTTTATAAACAGTCAGCGGTTGAGTCGGGGATCGGAGGAAAGCCCGCCATGTGAACTCCTGTCAGGGGACATTATTCAGTTTGGCGTAGATGTGACGGAGAACACCAGGAAAGGTATGAGCGCAAATTCAACATTATATTTCTGCACAACTGCTCTGCAACTCCCATGTCCCCACACAAATAAAAGTCATCCAGAAGATTTGTTACATCTGTCGTTTGTTCCAACTGTGCTGCTTTGCGATCAGTTATTAACACCAGTTAGTTTTATTGAGGTTGCAATGGTCTTGCCACTGGTGCTTCCACCTCATGACACCACCACTCTGTATATGAATTCATGTTTGTTTGTTTATTTTGTAATTGGAAATATATAATTCAGATTTTTGTCAATCATTTGTCCATGAAGTACATGTACCATCTCATTATTCATTTTTATTGATGTACAATACAAAAAACACTGCGGATCAGGTAGCATCTGTGGAGAACATGGATAGGTAATATTTCTGATTGGGACCCTTTTCCTGAAGGATTCCGACCCGAAACATCACATTTCTGCAGAGATGCTGCCTCATCTGCTGAGTTGTTCCAGCTCCTTGTGTCTTTATTTTTATGTAGCCATGGGCACTCACATGGGCCTTCGCTATGTCTGTCTTTTTGTTGGCTCCATTGAACAATCTTTGTTCCTCACACATTGCCTCCATTCTGTAAAGCCTAGGGCAATTGTTATTGTCCTTTCATTCCATCCACTCCACCCCACCCCAGTTCAAAAGCTAACTATGTTGCAGTTATGACAGGAAAGGAAATAAGTGACACGTCTTTATAGCTAATGCAATAGAGCGAAGAGGAAACAAGTCTTTCTTAATCTCAAAATTGTGTCGAATGCAAGTCTGTGCATGAGGAAGAAGCAACTTGATTGTTGATTTTAATAAGCTGCAATGTCAAAGTATTCCTTTTTAACTGGATGGTTACAGACACATTTTAAAGCTCAGTTAGATGTACTGTATTGATTTGAACTATATATATATATATTTGTTTCTAGTTACACATGGATGCATAGTATCTACTGTCAAGCTGTTTATGCCAGATGGTATGGAAGGTCGTCGACGATCTGAGTAAGTATGCGTCACTTTGTATGTACAAGGCCACAGATTTTCCATTTTGGCCTAGATGTGATGGAGAGCACTGGGTGCTTTATTAATTATCAAACAAGTAGGGAAGAGCAAATTGAGTATATTGGTGTTCAACCCCCGTCATCCCCCCCCCACCCCTCCAGCCATATTATTTCTTCTGGCTTCACAATTCACGCATCTTCTATCCTTATCTCCCACTTTTAGTCTTTTCATCTCTGGCCTTTGTCCAAACATCTGAATATCAAAACTAAAAACCTCACCTGTCCAGTGATAGTATCCACCTATCACTTGCCAGGCTATGAGCTGCCCCACCTCTCTTCCAGCTTTCTCCCCCATCTCTCCCCCCCCCCACTCCTCTACAATCAGTCTGAAGAAGGGTCCAAAATGCCGCCTATTCATGTTCTCCAGAGATACTGCCTGGATTACTACATTACTCCAGCACCATGTGTCCTTTTTGAGCACTGAGGGAAGTGTGTTTGAACATGTTGTTTCAATAGAACTGTCCTTATAGGTGTGTGGGGTGTTTTGCTTTCTGTTTTATTTTTTCCCTAAAACAATGTTTGTCATAATCAATTCTAATATAATAACCTTTTTTATATTAAGTTTCAAGTTTAATTTCTACATTCTTGCAGCTTTGGGGGAAGTAGTACATAAATACAATCAACCTCAAACATAATCGGTAGAGTAAAGGGGAAAATACAGAGTACAGAATATGGCTATCGCAGTCTATTCACCATTGCCAATCTTCCACCATAGGTTCTAGGAGCAGAATTTGGCCATTCAGCCCATCAAGTCTACTCCGCCCAATCATGGCTGATCGATCTCTCCCTCCTAACCCCATTCTTCTGCCTTCTCCCCATAACCCCTTGACATCTGTACTAATCAAGAATCTATCTATCTTTGCCTTAAAATACCCATTGACGGCCTCCATAGCCTTCTGTGGCAAAGGGGAAGCACAATGGGATCTGGGGGTCCTTGTTCATCAGTCTATGAAAGTAAGCATGCAGGTACAGCAGGCAGTGAAGAAAGCGAATGGCATGTTGGCCTTTATAACAAGAGGAGTCGAATATAGGAGCAAAGAGGTCCTTCTGCAGTTGTACAGAGCCCTAGTGAGATCACACCTGGAGTATTGTGTGCAGTTTTGGTCCCCTAATTTGAGGAATGACATTCTTGCTATTGAGGGAGTGCAGCGTAGGTTTACAAGGTTAATTCCCGGGATGGCGGGACTGTCATATGCTGAGAGAATGGAGCGGCTGGGCTTGTACACTCTGGAGTTTAGAAGGATGAGAGGGAATCTCATTGAAACATATAAGATTGTTAAGGGTTTGGACATGCTAGAGGCAGGAAACATGTTCCCGATGTTGGGGGAGTCCAGAACCAGGGGCCACAGTTTAAGAATAAGGAGTAAGCCATTTAGAACGGAGACGAGGAAACACTTTTTCTCACACAGAGTTGTGAGTCTGTGGAATTCTCTGCCTCAGAGAGCGGTGGAGGCAGGTTCTCTGGATGCTTTCAAGAGAGAGCTAGATAAGGCTCTTAAAAATAGTGGAGTCAGGGGATATGGGGAGAAGACAGGAATGGGGTACTGATTGGGGATGATCAGCCATGATCACATTAAATGGCGGTGCTGGCTCGAAGGGCCGAATGGCCTACTCCTGCACCTATTGTCTATTGTCTATTTCCACAGATTCACCACCGTTTGACGAAAGAAATTCCTCCTGATTTCCTTCCCAAAGGAACATCCTTTAATTCTGAGGCTATGAACTCTAGTCCCAGACTGTCCCACAAGTGGAAACCTCCTCTCCTCATCCACTCTATCCAAGCCTGTCACCATTCGGCAAGTTTCAATGAGGTCACCCCTCATCCTTCTAAACTCCAGCGAGTACAGGCCCAGTGCCGTCAAACGCTCATCATATGTTAGACAATAGACAATAGGTGCAGGAGTAGGCCATTTGGCCCTTCGATGTGATCATGGCTGATCATCCCCAATCAGTACCCCGTTCCTACCTTCTCCCCAAGTTATATCTGCTTGCATTTTGGAGGAAATAGTACATTAATTAATTATTCAGTACATTCAGATAATTAAATTGCTGAGACTCAACATGTGTTTAAGAAAGAACTGCAGATGCTGGAAAAATCGAAGGTAGGCAAAAAATGCTGGAGAAACTCAGCGGGTGAGGCAGCATCTATGGAGAGAAGGAACAGACGAGGCTTCGGCCGAAGCATCGCCTATTCCTTATTTCCGTAGATGCTGCCTCACCCGCTGAGTTTCTCCAGCATTTTTTGTCTGCCTTCAACATTTAAGTATCTCGCTCCCATAATTTAAATACATGTTTATTTGGTCTTTCCAGCGATCTATAATTTTTTGAGTTGCAATGATCAAAGTTTGTTTTAAAGTGTGTATGTTTTATCTTATGTATTTATATGATGCATAATATTTCTTGTTGTAACGACTGTTATTTCCTAGATAATACTCCATTGTTCTACCTGGTTGACAATGATAGATTTTTTTGACCTGATAGATTTTCACCAAAGTATACTTGCAATAAGTGAAGAAGTTGAGCATACTGACCTCCGCTCAGCCCGTACTAACCAACCTGATCTCCCGGTGGCTCAGCACTTCAACTCGCCCACCCATTCTGAATCCGACCTTTCTGTCCTGGGCCTCCTCCATTGCCAGAGTGAGGCCCAGCGCAAATTGGAGGAACAGCACCTCATATTTCGCTTGGGCAGTTTACACCCCAGCGGTATGAACATTGACTTCTCTAAATTCAGATAGTCCTTGCTTTCTCCCTCCTTCCCCTTCCCCCTTCCCAGCTCTCCCACAAGCCTACTGTCTCCACCTCTTCCTTTCTTTCCCCCCCGGACATCAATCTGAAGAAGGGTCTCGACCCGAAACGTCGTCTATTCCTTCTCTCCATAGATGCTGCCTCACCCGCTGAGTTCCTTCAGCATTTTTGTCTACCTTTGATTTTTCCAGCATCTGCAGTTCTTTCTTAAACATAGTTTTCATAATTAGATTCAGACGTTATTCCTGCAGATAGAAAAATGTCTAATGTCACTCCATTGTTTAGAAGGGAAATAATGGGTGTTGAATCAACACAGTTCCCAAAAGAATTATGAATCTGTGGAATTCTTTGCCTCAGAGGGTGATGGAGGCCGGTTCTCTGGATACTTTCAAGAGAGAGCTAGATAGGGCTCTTAAAGATAGCAGTCAGGGGATATGGGGAGAAGGCAGGAACGGGGTACTGATTGTGGATGATCAGCCATGATCACATTGAATGGCGGTGCTGGCTCGAAGGGCCGAATGGCCTACTCCTGCACCTATTGTCTATTTTCTTTTTGAAATCTATAGGGTTGAGAAAGATTCCAAAACGCAAATCAAGGAAGAGGCGGATAGTTCTCTCTGTGTCCTGATCTTAATTTTATTTACCTTTGTCCTTTTATAAAAATACAGAAGGAGGTTATGTTTCTTTGTTCCTTTGTGATTTCTACTTTTTATTTAAACGTAAAGGCCATTAGGATCATTTGCTAAATTGAGTTCTGTTATTGATGGGACCAAATCCGCCCAGACTAAAGCATGCTGTCATGATCACAAGGCAGCTTAGCTTTAAAGTGTTCCTGGAAATAGTTAAAATAGTGTAGTGCTTAAATATAAATGATGTATGAACTTTTGCTCTTGGTTCAAGTTCTCTGATCCTTGAAAAGCGTTATTCATTAAATAGACAAACAGTATTAATCAACCTTGTGCTTTTCAGAAAAAAATGTCTGCCTCTTTTTTCCCCCCACTCTCACCATAGACAAAAAGAGCACATTGTACTGCTGTTGAGGACTTCTCAGTCGCTGCAAGATACCTTCACCAGCAGCGACACATACATATGCAAAGACATTTATGGACTTCAAGCAGAGATGCACATTTATGGAATTGTTCAGTGATTAATTTTTGCTTTGACTCTTGTTTTTGGGTGTATCCACTTTAATATTCTTCACTGGCACAGAGAGAAATAGAAGTCAATTTATTGTTGAAGATTTTTTTTAAACTTTTATCTTGCGATTTGTCTTCTAGTGTCATCCAGGCTCCTCTCCCACTTCCTATTGAAAAGGTGAGTGGCTCTTTTATAATTTGGAATATTTATTTCCATGTTAAAGAAATGTCTCAGGTGTTTCATTGAAATATAGTTCTGATAGGCATATATAATAATAATAATAATAATGGATGGGATTTATATAGCGCCTTTCTAATACTCAAGGCGCTTTACATCGCATTATTCATTCACTCCTCAGTCACACTCGGTGGTGGTGAGCTACTTCTGTAGCCACAGCTGCCCTGGGGCAGACTGACGGAAGCGTGGCTGCTAATCTGCGCCTACGGCCCCTCCGACCACCACCAATCACTCACACACATTCACACGCAGGCAAAGGTGGGTGAAGTGTCTTGCCCAAGGACACAACGACAGTATGCACTCCAAGTGGGATTCGAACCGGCTACCTTCCGGTTGCCAGCCGAACACTTAGCCCATTGCGCCATCTGTCGTCCCAATAGGCAAACAGATGGCAGTATATAGTTCTGAATATTAATATCAATATAAAGTTTTAAAACGTGTTATTATACGTGCAGTGGATTGAAAAGCTGTCTGTAAAACAGGCATGCTCCAATTGTAATGGAGTGTAGCACAGCTGCATTTAGTGAATGGAATTCTTTTGATGCTAACAGTTCACTCAACTAAATTATTTTATTGGAAAATAGATGTCCTGCATAAGAGCAGTTATGCTGTGAGTTGACAGAAAATATCTACCTTGGTGAGGCTAAATGGACACATTTGAGTCATTTACAGTTGTTTAAGAAGGAAATGCAGATGCTGGAAAATCGAAGATAGACATAAATGCTGGAGAAACTCAGCAGGTGAGGCAGCATCTATGGAGCGAAGGAATTTGCGACGTTTCGGGTCGAGACCCAAGGATCGCCTATTTCCTTCGCTCCATAGAATCTGCCTCACCCGCTGAGTTTCTCCAGCATTTTTGTCTACCTTCGTCATTTACAGAGTCACTTACTGCCAGGTTCAGTTTATGACAAGCTGCTTATCTTGCTCACGCTTTGTATTTCTCTGCATGGTGTAAAGATTCAAGGACATAATGGCCTGTGTTTTCCAGGATAATCTTAGCAGTTTCCTGCATACTACTTTCATCTACATGACATTGCTATGTCCCAATGTCATTATGGTGCCCTGAAATGGGGGGACTATGTATAAACACTGCTGTAATTTCGACATGGTGAAACCAAAATGTATAAAAATGGCCTTTATTAAAATCTGACAATAAGCACTTTACCCACATGTGATTTTTTCAATTACAAATCTCAAATTGTGGAGTACAGAGGCAAATAAATAAATGATGGGTCTTTGTCCCAAACATTACGGAGGGCACTGTACACAACTCTTACTTAAGAATGTTTTTCTCCACAGCACTTCATCTTAACATTATGACCTCTCGTTCTGACTTTACTGCCGGAGAAACAACTCAGTCAAGTTTCCAAGTAGATTGTTTCAGTGAGATCTCTTCTCCAGAGAATATGGGCCCATTCATGTCAATTAGCCCTTTCTGTAAGCAGTTTAGTGAACCTTTTTCCTCGGACATGTGGGCAATGAAAGCCCATTACTCTGGTTTAGGTGTTGCCAGAGCTAGTTCGATGTCTGTCATAATTACATTGGCAGCATTCTCAACTCTGAGTCAGAAACTAATGAGCCTGAGAATCTAGTGCAGGAAAAGCCAGTGCAGTAAAAAGGAAGCACTGTGTGGTCAGAGAAGCCAACTGCCAGTGCGGTTGTATAACAATGATTGAGAAATAAGTGTTGTCATCATCCCGGATCAATATTTATCTCTCAATGAACATGACTTATCTTGTTATTTGCTTTTTGTAAAACTTTATTTGACACGAATTGCCTTTTGATTGTAACAAAACTACCTTATAATTATTTAATCAACTTTGTAATATTTGCAGGTCAAGAAAGATGCTACCTTAATGTAAGATCTTGCATTCTCCTGTGGGTTTTTAGACCACCCTCTTGCAATAAAGGCCAATAAATTGTTTACAAAAACTGGAAATGCTGGAAAAACTCAGCAAGTCGGGTAGTATTTGTGGAAAGAGAAGTGGTCCGTGTTGTGGGTCAGTGACCCTTTGTCAGTTTTGACTTGCTGAGTTCCAGCACTTTTATTTCAGATTTCCATCGTTTAAAACAAATATAATCCACTAAACCATCCCTTTCCTCTTCATTGTTGCACCTGGATGTTAACTTCATTTGAATAGAAAGAACCTAAGAATTACTGATCTTTTTTCTGAAAGGAGAAGAAATGTAATTGTCGAGTGTAATAACAAATCTTTTGTAATATTAGGTGGAGAGAAACCGAAGGGATTAATAGAGCAAGAGAGCTTGCTCATCCATACTCCAACCCTGTTTTGATTAAACTGCAGATACACAACACCTTGTTCACATACCTAATGCCCATGTGAAGGTTTACAAGGTTAATTCCCGGGATGGCGGGACTGTCATATGCTGAGAGAATGGAGCAGCTGGGCTTGTACACTCTGGAGTTTAGAAGGATGAGAGGGCATCTCATTGAAACATATAAGATTGTAAGGGCTTGGACACACTAGAGGCAGGAAACATGTTCCCGATGTTGGGGGAGTCCAGAACCAGGGGCCACAGTTTAAGAATAATGAGTAAGCCATTTAGAACGGAGATGAGGAAACACTTTTTCTCACAGAGAGTGGTGAGTCTGTGGAATTCTCTGCCTCAGAGGGCGGTGAAGGCCGGTTCTCTGGATGCTTTCAAGTGAGAGCTAGATAAGGCTCTTAAAGATAGCGGAGTCAGGGGATATGGGGAGAAGGCAGGAACGGGGTACTGATTGGGGATGATCAGCCATGATCACATTGAATGGCGGGCGGTGCTGGCTCGAAGGGCCAAATGGCCTACTCCTGCACCTATTGTCTATTGTTCTATTGTCCATACTTAAAGTGCTGGAATACCTCAATGGGTCAGGCAGCATCTGTGAAGGGTCTGCCAGAATTCATGTTAGTCAATGATAATAGGTCAACGATGTCAGAGCTGTTTTTCTGCTTTTGCATGCCTGCTAATAATGCAGTCTGTCGCAGTCCAAGAAATAATGTCCAATGCGCTTGCGAAGCCATGTCTTGTGATATGCAGGGATAGAAATGCCTGCTTATGACTGTTGGGTTTTTTTTCCCGGAGTTTAGGGGTGTTCCCAGGTTACAGTGGGGCTCCCACTGCTGAGAGCTGTCTGTAACACATAGTTTGCAAGTTGGAAATGTGAGGTCACCCGATGATATATTTAAATAAAGACATAGGCCAACTAAGGCAACGTTTAGTTTCGTTTAAAGATACAGTGCAGAAACAGGCCCTTCGGCCCACTGAGTCCGCACTGACCAGTGATCCCCGCACACTTACACCATTCCACACACACGAGGGACAATTTTACCAAGCTAATTAGCCTACAAACCTGTATGTCTTTGGAGTGTGGGAGAAACCGGAGCACCCGGAGAAAACCCACACGGTCACAGGAAGAATCTACAAGCTCCATACAAGCAGCACCCGTAGTCAGGATCGAACCCGGGTCTCTGGCGTTGTAAGGCAGCAACTCGACTGCTGCACCACCGTGCCACCCAGGATAGTTAAGCCAGGATGTTTAACTCAACTCCTCAGATCTCTCTGCAAGATGCAATGACAATGTCTTGTTGTGAGTTCCACATGGCGGAAAATGTCGACAACCTTGCAACAGCCACCAAATCCATCCCAATGGTGTCCCAAATGCGTGATTATATGTACAGGCTGTCTGTAGTCAGGCATTCGTATCCTGGGGACGTCCTGTACTATTTGATGATTGGCCACTGGTAATTGTGTGATGTTTTGGGATACGTTTTAAAAAATAAAAAAAAATCATTCCTGTGGCTGGAAAACCTGTTTTGTCTTTCTCATCCTCGTGGAAAGGGTTACCTGTTAACTGCGATGACATGACATAACACTGAGCAGACGAACTGAAGGCCTCTTGGATTTATGAAAAGGCCTCATTGTCTGCTGCTCCAATTGCATAAATCACCCGTCAAGTGTGAGCGGACATTTTGCTTCAAGCGTTTGACAAAGTGAAGGGATCAATATATTCCAGAATATGTTGGAGTAACACAGTGCATCATTCCAGGCAAAGTTTTCCACAGTGTGGCTTGCTATTCAATGGAGGGAGGAATTTTTAATATTCCACATGAGTTTGGTAGAACTGCTGAGCTGTGGGGCTAAAGGAGTGTTGTTCAAATATTTTATTGTAATATGACATTCACTCTCTTTAACTTGCCCTTGAAAACTCAGATAATGACTAAGACCCACACCTGCCACCTTGGTTGAGATAAACGCACAACCGGGCACGGAAGATTGAATCTGGGCTTTTGTGTTCAGTTCAGCTTCATAGTATGCAATAGTTTTATTTCAAGTACCAGCAGGAGCTGGTTCGTGTACGTTTGACTGGTAGACATTCTGCTAGATTCATGTTTAAGAAGGAACTGCAGATGCTGGAACAATCGAAGGTAGACAAAAATGCTGGAGAAACTCAGCGGGTGAGGCAGCATCTATAGAGCGAAGGAATAGGTGACGTTTCGGGTCGAGACCCTTCAGTCTGAAAAAGAATGAAAAATGGAAGTTAAGTTCAGTTTAGTTTATTGTCACGTGTACCGAGGTATAGTGAGATGCTTTTGTTGCATGCTATCCAGTCAGCGGAAAGACGATACAAGATTACAATCGAGCCATTTACAGTGTGAAGATGATATAATAAGGGAATAACATTTAGTGCAAGGTTAAGCCAGCAAAGTCCGATCAAGGATATTCCGAGGGTCACCAAAGAGGTAGATAGTAGTTCCGCACTGCTCTCTTGTTGTGGTAGGATGATTCAGTTGCCTGATACCAGCTGGGAATAAACTGTCACTGAATCTGGATATGTGCGTTTTCACACTTCTGTACGTTTTGCCTGATGGGAGAGGGGAGAAGATGGAGTATATAATTGGGATCTTGCACATACTATTTTGTAATCAAAAATATCACTATTTAAAAACTGGTTCCCTCAATAAGAATTTTACACCACACTATCAAGGCAGAATAGATAATGAAATGCACAGGAATTTAAGTAACTTTGTTGGCAAGAGAAACATGCCTGAAATGTTAAACTTGTTTCTTTCACCAAAGATGCTGCCTAACTGCTGAATATTTTATACATTTTCTGTTTCACATTTCCAACATCTGCAGTGTTTTGCTTTAAAACAAAATGTGAGACTCAGCAATGAAACTCTTTTAACCTTTCAGTACTTGAGTTTGTGTTTAGTTTATTGTCACGTGTACCGAGGTACAGTGAAAAGCTTTTGTTGCGTGCTATCCAGTCAGCGGAAAGACAATACATGATTACAATCGAGCCATTCACAGTGTTTTAGATACATGATAAAGGGAATAACGTGAATAAGTTTCCTCGCACTCCTTTCAAATGGTTAACAAGTGTCCCCTTTCCTTCCCCAGGTAGCTGCTAATTCTCCCAGTATGTACTCTCAGGAACTATTCCAGCTGTCACAGTATCTACAGGTAAAACCTACCAGTGACTGTACTCTTCGGTATTCTAGCGATATAACTTATTTGGTTTTTATCCTGTTAACTAAGGAATCTGTCATCGACTTGTTTGTATTTATTACAACGATTTATCTTTTCTGATGTATTCAGTGGTGGAGCTAAGTTTTTATGTTTTATATATAGCATTTAGGGATTTTGAGGTAATATTTCATAATGATTTGCAAAGGCCACATGAAACCTAACAGGAATTCTAATTCTAAGCAGAAATAATAAGGTTGTGGATCAATCACTGAGGAACTCCAATTTTAAATAAAGGAATGCCAGAGGCGTGATTGATTTAGGCACCAAAATTAAATTGGCATAAATCAAATGAAGAGAATGTCAGCTGATGCTTTAGGAAATGTGGATGAGCAAGTAATGATTGTTGACCAAGAAACACGATCAGCACAGTGTAACACAAAAACAACGAGCCTCAGTATAATTCAGCGCTTCTCATGGATATGGGCAGGAAAATATGCAAACTTAAATTGTTTGTTGTCAACAAGACGGTTCATGTGTGCCGAAGGAGAGCAGAATGTGAAATTAATACGATGTACATGGTATTCTGCAAATCTGAGCTACTAAACCAGATAAGGGAGTAGTATCCACATGAGATGAAATTAACAATTGAAAAGCTGAAAATAGTGACTGAATAGATGAAATGGGATAAAACCTTTGAGCAAAGGGATTAGTAATTAGGATAAAGAAAATTTATTTTAGGTTTTCTAGATGAAGGTTATGTAAAGGTTATGAAGTATTTGGAGTATAGAAAATAGATTAATAGTGTGAGGTTTGGGGTGGCACAGACTGAGCAAAATAAAACTCCTGTCTCTCTCTTTTCTCTCCGCACTTTTAATTTATCTTGCATTGATTCTTTTAGTTTAGTTTACTGTCACATGTACCAAGATGCAGTGAAAAGCTAATTTGTTGCATGCTGTCCAGTCAGCGGAAAGACTATACATGATTACAATCAAGCCATGTACAGGTACAGGATAAAACTAATAACGTTCAGTGCAAGATAAAGTGCAATTAAAGATAGTCTGAGGGTCTCCAATGAGGTAGATGGTAGGTCAGGACTGCCCTCTAGTTAGTGATAGTTCAGTCGCCTGATAACATCTGGGAGGAAGCTGTCCCTGAATCTGGAGGTATGGTTTGGAAATGTAGACTTCTGTACCTCTTGCCTGATGGTAGAGGGGGGAAGAGGGAGTGACTGGGGTGAGACTGGTCCTTGATAATGCTGCTGACCTTGCCGAGGCAACGTGAGGTGCAGATGGAGTCGAATGTTGCTGATTTCTTTTTCCCAAATATCAGGAGGCCTTGCACCGAGAACAGATGTTGGAACAGAAGTTGGCCACCCTTCAACGGTTACTAGCTAATACCCAAGAGGCATCAGACAGTAGTTGGCAGGTACTTACAAGATGCACAGAGTGATGTAAATGCTGGTTTTTAGAGTATGTTTGGAGCAACTTTGCCTCACAGTGCCAAAGACTTGGGTGCTGTCTGTGTGGAGTTTGCACGTTCTCCCTCTGGATCCATGGGTCCATGCCGACCAAGATCAAGTCAACTTTATTTGTCACGTATACATACAAGATGTACAGTGAAATGAAAGTGGCAAAGCCTGCGGGTTTGTGCACATACCCCATCTACGCTGGTCCCACCTGTCTGCATTTGGCCAATACCCCTCTAATCCTTTCTACTAGAATCATTGTAGTGGTGATAATACTTCCTCAGTGAAAATTTAATTGATTGGGATTTGAAAAGATTCTTGGGTATCCGACATTGAAGTGACTTTCTCCCCAATTTTCTGATGCTATTGCAGGCTTTAATAGATGAAGACAGGTTACTATCTAGGCTTGAAGTAATGGGAAACCAGCTGCATGCTTACTCAAAGGTAAGTAGTATTATTTTTTTTGCATTGGTACAATTATATCTGAAATGGGTGGCTAAGGTTCAAAATGATTGTTTTAGTTGTATGTTGAAGGTTAAGTGGGGTCTCAATAGATCTTCAAATTATGAAAATGCATGAACATTACTGCATTTAACCAAAACACTTAATTCCCTCAAACATAATAATCAATCTAACTATTGTTTAATAAAGAACTGCAGATGCTGGAAAAATCGAAGGTAGACAAAAATGCTGGAGGAACTCAGCGGGTGCGGCAGCATCTATGGAGCGAAAGAATAGGTGACATTTCGGGTCTCGACCTGAAACGTCATCTATTCTTTTGGTCCATAGATGCTGCCTCACCCGCTGAGTTTCTCCAGCATTTTTGTCTACCTTCGATTTTTCCAGCATCTGCAGTTCTTTCTTAAACAATCAATCTAACTAAATGTCTTTAGCTCATGAAATGTTCTTGAGACTTAAGGGCGGCACGGCAGGGCAGCAGTAGAGTTGCTGCCTGACGGCACCAGAGACCCAGATTCAATCCTGACTACTGGTGCCGTCTGTACGGAGTTTGTACCTTCTCCCTGTGGGTTTTCCCCAGGATATCCAGTTTGCTCCCACACTCCAAAGGACGTACAGGTTTGTAGGTTAATTAGCTTTGGTAAAATTGTAAATTGTCCCCTAGTGTGTGGGACAGTGTAAATGTGCGGGGATCGCTGGTCGGCGCGGACTCGGTGTTTCCGCGCTGTATCTCCAAACTAAAAAAGCTAAACTTTAACGTTGTGTATAAAAGAATTGGTAACACATCTGAGAATGAAGTTGATAAAGGGAAACAGACAAAATACAGGAAAATTGATCAAAATAGTTCACAAACTCAAACCAAATAGCTAGGTGCTTGTTTTTTTTTTTATTCGTGCTGAGAAACAAATATGCTAATTGAAATGCTTTATGATAAAATAAATCAAGGAATTATATTTGACACTGTTGTCTAAAGATTATTACCCTTTTTTACTTGCCTCTTGGTTTTTAATTTCCATCTCCTTGCCCATTTTTTTTCCATTTTGAACAGTTTGCTTTGCTCAGTTGTTAATGTTATGTTTGGCTCTGATTTTATTGCTGAACCAGTTTGCCGACAAAAAAGATACAATGAAACTGTGAAACACTGGCTCACCAATGCCTTCAGGCTAATGTGTAACACTCAAAGCTCTCAAACTTTGAATACTTTTGAAAGATCTTAGCATTCAAAAACTTGCAAAGCTTTTAAAACTAATTTCTTAAAAGATCCCCAAAATACTTTAAAATATTCAAGCGGTTGTTATGATAAAACTATCTCTCACTTGAATGAATGAATGAATGAATGAATACTTTATTGTCATTATAACATGTAAACATGTACAACCAAATTAGAAATGCCAACCAGTCAGTGCACCATTCACACATTTTCTTAGAGCAAAAGTCTAAGATAAACAACTAAAATAAATAACATGAAAAAAACCCCACATTCTTCTGTCTATTTCACAGTCCCTTTGGTGTGTAGCGCACCTGTACTCATTTGGTGGCTACATTAAGTGTATTTATTGCTGTGGGATAAAAACTGGTTTTGAGTCTGTTTGTCCTTGTCCTCATTGATCTGTACCGTCTGCCTGACGGCAGCAGTACAAACAGGGAGTGACCGGGGGTGGAAAATGTCCTTTATGATCTTCTTGGATTTTTTGAGACAGTGGGAACTGTGTAGGTCCTTCAAGGTGAGGAGAGGGCAGCCGATAATCTTCTGGGCATTGTCAATTGCCCTCTGGAGCGTTTTCCTCTTAGCCGCTGTGCAGCTGGTGTACCACACGCATACACAGTATGTTAAGATGCTCTCAATTGAGCATCGATAAAAGGATAGCAGCAGTCTCTGGGTGATGTTGTTCTTCCTGAGCACCCTCAGGAAGTACAGTCTCTGCTGGACCTTTTTCAGCAGCGCAGAGGTGTTCACGCTCCAAGTCAGGTCCTCCTCAATGTGGATTCCCAGGAAGCGGAAATCCGCCACCCTTTCCACACAGTCCCCATCGATGATTAGTGGTGTAATGTCCGTTTTCTTCTTCCTGTAGTCAATTATGAGCTCCTTGGTCTTTGAGGTGTACAGGAGCAGGTTATTTTCTTCACACCACCACCCTGTCAGCTGCTCCACCTCATCCCTGTAGGCGTACTCATCCCCCCCCAGAGATGAGCCCCACCACCGTGGTGTCATCCGCGAATTTGACAATGGTGTTACTGTGGTGGGCGTCATGACTGTGGTGCAGTCATATGTGTAGATGGTGTAAAGCAGGGGGCTCAGCACGCAGCCCTATGGAGAGCCGGTACTGAGGCTGAGGGCCGTAGATGTGTGACTTAAGTCCGTCCCGATCATTTTTGTCCAATACCTGTATCAAAGTCCTCATTATCCACATCTGATATGGGCAGGGCCTTCATATAGCATGAAAACAAACGTAAATACCACTTTACCGAATAATTCCCCACCCACCCCTGTCATAAATATGCCCTAAAATGTTCTGAATGTCCCTAAAACCTGCCAACAACCGAGTGAGGTGGAGGACATTTGTCAATGGCCTATGCTCCCTAGAGGAGCAAAAGGTTTAAGAAGAAGAAAATGTTCTGAAACTTAACATACGTAATGAACACATTAAAACGTTAAATAAAAAGGAATGACATTAGCCGTCAGACTTCAGTTGAATTCATTAATACTGGCGTGCAGTGATGGTTTCACAAGATTAGGCTGTGCACAAAGCCTGCCCTCTGTTCAACAGTGCACAGCAGGGAGCCATTTGACGCAAGTGGTCTGGAAACTGATGGGCATATTTATACCAACACTGATTGTCTCCCCAATGCGTACATGTATATTGATCTACTTGTTCAAAGCAGCTTGAGCTAGGACTGGGGCCGCCTTCGTGAGCACGCAAACCGTGGATAATGTGGATGGTGCAATTGGATAGAACTTGTCGTGCCGATTCCACCCCCAGCACAGGATATTTGTGCTTGTTTCTCTACTCTATTTGCACCACTCTGTTTTAGATTGTCTTTGGAGTACATTGGGCAGGGAATATAACCAACCAAACAGTTGGGAACTTCTGTCTGCAGCTTCTGATCTTCCACATTCAAAGATGGATGTGCAGAAACGGAAAAATTGGTCATGGCTTCCTGTAAAATCTGGGCAAATGAATTTTACCCTTGGAAAGAGAAAGTTAATAATAGTTTAAAATAATGTGTTTAATTATGATGGAGATTGAAATTGAAAAGAACTACTCTAACCGAACCAATGAATTTATGCTCAGCAATGATTGCATCACCACCTATCAACACATAAGCTTAGCCTCGTGACTGAAATCTCTCATAATCCTCTGAAAAAGAGAAAGAAAGAAGAAAATAGTATAATTTTTCACAAGATACCTATGTTTTGTTCCATTCAACTGAATAAAAATAGATTTTCATCAGAAATTCTTTATGCTTAAGTGAATTATATTTTTAACATCCTCAGTCTTAAAGTTGGATCAGTCAATTTTAATATAAAATATTCACTCAACGGTATTTCAGTGTTGAAAATGTTTATTGGAAGGATAAAAGTAAAGATCTTATTGACTTTGCAGTGGCTTGTACTACTGAATTTTAAACTACCTTATTGCTCTCTCTGTCTGTACGCAACAGAACCAAACTGAAGATGGCATAAGGAAAGAGTTGGTGACATTACAAGAAGATAAGCATAGCTACGAGACGACAGCCAAAGAGTCCTTGAGGCGGGTCCTTCAGGAGAAAATAGAAGTAGTCCGGAAGCTATCAGAGGTTGAGGTAATTGTGTTATGGAGTTATCGAATCATACGGCACAGCAATAGCCCAACATGCCCTTGCCGGCCAAAGTGCTTACCTGAACTACTCCCATTTGCTTGCAAGTCCCCTGAAACCATTCCTATCATTGAATTTGTCTAAATGTTTTCTCAATGTTGTTTTAATACCGTTTGAATCTGCAACGGAGTTCATCCCATTTCTACAACTATTTTTCCACATCGATTGGTCCTGCTTTGTAACTCTTAATTTTTCTTTCTCATAATTTTTAAAAGGTAGACTCTCTACTTTGATTTAAAAAAATCTTTGGCGTATTCATTCGGAAGGCTGGACCAAGACCAGTGAGATAACTCTCCAGTGTTTCATAACTCTTGATAATTTAAGCATGCAAAATTCGGTTTGCTGATCTTACTTCACACAAATCGTGAGCTCGGATCTATAGGTACAACATGTCAGTGAACCATGGATGAGAAATGCAAACAGTCACTGTCAAATGTAATCCTCTTAAAATAATTGTACAAATAGGATAGATGTTGGTGACATTTTCTTTGGAGTACTTATTGTTTTTAGATAATCTTTGTAGAAACAAGTAGTTTTAGAAACTTTAACAATGTTAGTTGTGCGCAGTGTAGTAAATGGGCTTTTTGTGCTGTAAACCTTCTTGAAAGAGGTTGTTTGTTAACGAAAGGTATTAAAGCATGTAAATGGAATTAGGTCACAGATCATCCATGATCCTTCTCATTGAATATCGCTGCAAGGGACTAAATAGCTGTGCCAGTACCTTTGTATCAACCAGCTAATTGACTTAGTTTTAGATTATTTTTGAGACACCTTAAACTAAATACTTTAAATTTTACAGGCTAATTAAAAAAAAAAAAAAAACTGGAGACACCAAAATTATCATCTCTATTTTGGTCCAGCGCTTCAAATCAATGCACGTTCTGTCCTTGGTTTATTTTTGTTAAGATGTAGAGAAAAGAGGTCAATTTGCACCATATCTAATCCTGTAAAAGGAAGGACAAAGTAATGCTAAATGTAAATCATGCCTGTCTCTCGCACTGCATGAGTCTAAGATGATCGCAGATGCATCTTTGGCTCTAAAGGTGTTCCAGAAATATATACTGTACATAATTCTCTTTGTTTTAATGTATAGCGAAGTCTGAGTAACACTGAGGACGAATGCACTCATTTGAAGGAAATGAATGACAGAACACAGGAGGAATTAAGAGAACTGGCTAATAAATACAATGGAGCTGTGAATGAAATAAAAGAATTTGCAGACAAGTTAAAGGTGAGTTTGGATATTTACATTCTTGAGGTGAAAGAAATTTTAAAACTACCTCTTCCTTGTAATGAGATTTTTTTTGTCCTGTTTTAACCTTTTTAGGAGAAGCATGAGAAAATTGCTATATATAATCTTTCTGTTTAGGTAGAACAAAGGTAGCGCAGAATTTACTTTCTTTGTCCTAGTTTTAATAGTGCTTATTAATTGATTTGGACACAAACAGAACAAATATATTTGTAGTTGCAAGACCTACAACTGACAGATGTATTGTGTGAGAATGAAAGGATGATTCATATTGAACATTACTTCTTCTTGCGAATGAAACATAAACCAAAGGAATAGTTAGATCTCAAGCCGGGTGTTGAGCAGCCAGGTTGTTGTCTCTGCGTCAATGTCTGCCAGGCCCTGAGCTACATTTGGTGGGTGGTAGAGCGGGCACCGAGAGATGACATGGTTGGCTGTCTGTTGTTCTGCTCCGCATTCACAGGCTGGGCTCTGGCGGAGCCCCCATCTCCACATGCTGGCATTGAAATGCCCAACTCCAGTACCAAGTCTGTTGAGCTTCACCCACGCTCCTCTAGGGAGGTCAGACCCTGGACAGCTTTTATCTGATGAAGAGATGTAGCTGTGTAATGGAGATGAGGTTGCCTGAACATTACTAAAGGACAATGATACTGTGCCTTATAAAAAGGCAGTTGAGAGTATTGTTTATTGAGGTGTTCTTATAAAATATGTTATGAAGTATGTTTTACTCAACCTGTTTTTCTATATCTGACCAGATCATTGGTTCACATCAATAATCAATTTTAGATTATCGAAAAAGTTGAGATTCATTTTTGTGGAAGGAAATGGTTTTGCTTCAAGAAACTTTGTCAAGAACTGACAAAGCTGAGTTAGGCATGTTAAAATTTTCAGAATGAAAAGCAAAGTAACAATATTACCAGAGAGGTAAATGAGACTAAAATGCATGGAAAGCCATTGAATGAAAAGCAATTGTGTATGTTCAAGATAAGTATTATTGATTATATCAACTCAAAGTGGAAGGGTGTGTTGTGCCAACTATTTTTGCTGTAATTCTTTTGTGTAAAAATATTAATTTTAGTTTAATTATAGTCATACAGCATGATGTATATAAGCCCTTCAGCCCAACTAGCCCATACCGACCAACATCTACGCTCGCCCCATCTGCCTGCCTTTGGCCCATATCTCTCTAAACCTATCCTATCTAAGTACCTGTCTAAATGTTTCTTAAACATTGTGATAGTACCTGCCTCAACTACCTCCTCAAGCAGCTCGTTCCATACACCTACCACCCTTTGTGTAAAAAAAAAAGTTGCCCTTCAGGTTTCCATGAAATCCTTCTCCCCTTAACTTAAACCTATGTCCTCTGGTTCTTGATTCATCTACTCTGGGTAAAAGACTGTGTATTTACCTAATCTATTCCTCTAATGACTTTGTACACTATAAGATCACCTCTCATCCTTCTGCGCTCCAAGGAATAAAGTCCTGGTCTGCTCAACCTCTCCAAACTGAACACAATATTCTAAGGTAGATAAAGATGCTGGAGAAACTCAGCGGGTGAGGCAGCATCTATGGAGCGAAGGAAATAGGCGAAGGGTCTCGACCCGAAACGTCGCCTATTTCCTTCGCTCCGTAGATGCTGCCTCACCCGCTGAGTTTCTCCAGCATCTTTGTCTTCCTTCGATTTTCCAGCATCTGCTGTTCCTTCTTAAACAATATTGTAAGTGTGGCCTCACCAATGTCTTGTTCAACTCTAACATGACCTCCCAACTTCTACACCCACTACTCTGACTGATGAAGTGCCCAATTGATCTATTAAACAAGTGTGCTATATCCAGTTCAATGTGAAAGGATGCAGCTTGGAATCGATGTTATATAAGATAGCCAAGCATGAATATTGCTGATAAAATGTAAAACATTGACCAGATGATTCAGTTCGCATTAATTCAAGGTGTGATTTTTGTCTTTGAACAGCAAGCAGAAGGCAGACAAGAGGAGATTCAACAAAAGGGTCTATCTGAGAAAAAGGAGTTACAGCACAGAATAGATGAAATGGAAGAGAAGGAACAGGCACTTCAGGCTAGGATTGAAGCTCTGCAAGCTGACAATGACTTCACCAATGAAAGGCTCACTGCTTTACAAAGTAAGTAGAACTTAATAATAATAATAATAATACATTTTATTTATATAGCGCTTTTCAGGACTCAAAGTCGCTTAAGCAAAGGAAATAGGCAACGTTTCGGGCCGAAAGCCTTCTTCAGACTTCGGCCCGAAACGTTGCCTATTTCCTTCACTCCATAGATGCTGCTGCACCCGCTGAGTTTCTCCAGCACTTTTGTCTACCTTCGATTTTCCAGCATCTGCAGTTCCTTCTTAAATTCTTTAACATATCAATTTGTTGAGCCCATGTTTAGGAACCTAACAAAGGTACATACCACATACAGTATTTTGTTCACGTATGCGCGTGCGTACTGGTGCCAAAAAGGTTAAGAACCACTGCATAGATGATGGTGGTAGCAGAATTAGTCAGGATACTTCCAGCTTCCAGCCCCGCGATGTGGACGCTTCTGCTATGGGGCCGTGCTTATAGTAATGTCACTAGTCGTTGCTCATACAAGTACTAGAATGGATGTTTTGCATTATTTTTCCATTTATTTCCCATTCCACTCAAATACTTTACTTTTTAATCTATATTCATTTCTGAACACAATTGCAATAGAGTCTAAATTCTGCTTCTTTTTTTTAAATTTAGTACGGTTAGAACAACTTCAGGAGAAAAACATCAAGGAACACAACAGTACAGGTGAGTTGAATAGAAATTATTTAAATGTATCTGGAGGATGCATTGTTTAATGTAATTGAATTGTTTTCTTGGTTTTTCAACTAATATCAGAGTCTGGGGCTAAAATCTAGATGGTTTTAATGTTTTTAAACCCTCATTGTGCCATACTGTTTTTCGAACATCGAGAAAAATTGCTTCAGTATTGATTCAGTTCGTGAAATGATTTACTGCTCATTGATCCAGTGAAATTCTGCTGTTCTTCGCAAAAATATTACTCAGTTTGGCCACAATTGAGCAAACTTAATATTTATCGTACAAAACCTGCTTTTACGACTGCATCGAACGAAACCATGAGAGATTGATTTGATTTCTCTAATCTGTGAAAATACCTTGTATCACCCAAAATATCCACAAATGTGCAAGTCAAATTGATAATACAGATTGCAGCATTTTACCAGGTCTAGGCACTAATTCCCAGCCACAGCCCAATTTTGAATGGTTGAAACTGGACCATGAGGATGTCTAAAATGTTTTTATAATTAATTTGAATTTTATTTTCTGCTTAAATTTTTTCCAATTACTCATGCTTTTATTTTGTTAATAATAATCTGCAAAGCCGAAATATAATGTTTTGAAAACTCAAATCAATATGACAGAATTATCAATGTATTGATCATGCCATCTTAAAATATGGGCCGTAAGTCAAAAAATAGTCAAATTTTTTCGGCTGAGGAGCCACTGGTCAAGGGTATCAGAACTGTGATTAACTAAATAAGCATTAGAAAGGTTCTGAATTAAGATGGTATGGTCAACTCTATTAAAGGCTGCAGATAAGTTGGGAAGATGAGAACGCCATAGTCTTTGTGGATATTATTGACTATTCTATTTATGGTATTTTAATGGTGTGGTAGTACTTGAAGTCTGTTTGAGGTTCAGACATATCATGGGTATAATGAACATGAATTTATGAGATGCTAACTTGTTTGGGTACTTTAGTGAGGGAAAGATATGGGGATGCTAATGACAGCCACATACAGTTGTTTTTTCCCCCACAAATATGTAATTCCATTCTGTTTTGTAGTCTTTTTGCACAATCCGCAAGCATTTCCACTTTTCATTTCACTACACATCTCGTATGTGTATGTGACGAATAAACTTGACTCCACTTGACTTGCCCTCCATAATGTTTGGGACAAAGACCTATCATTTATTTATTTGTCTCTGTGCTCCACAATTTGAGATTTGTAACAGAAAAAATCACATGTGGTTAAAGTGCACATTGTCAAATTTTAATAAAGGCATTTTTTATACATTTTGGTTTCACCATGTAGAAATGACAGCAGTGTATATACATAGTCCCCCCATTTCAGGGCACCATAATGTTTAGGACACAGCAATGTCATGTAAATAAAAGTAATCATGTTTAGTATTATGTTGCATATCCTTGGCATGCAATGACTGCTTACAGTCTGTGATTCATGGACATCACCAGTTGCTGGGTGTCTTCTCTGGTGATGCTCTGCCAGGCCTGTACTGCGGCCATCTTTAGCTTATGCTTGTTTTGGGGGCTAGTCCCCTTCAGTTTTCTCTTCAGCATATAAAATGCATGCTCAATTGGGTTCAGATCGGGTGATTGACTTGGCCACTCAAGAATTGGCCATTTTTTATCTTTGGAAAAACTCCTTTGTTGCTTTAGCAATATGTTTGGGATCATTGTCTTGCTGTAGAATGAAACCGCCAGCCAATGAGTTTTGGGGCTTTTGTTTGAACTTGAGCAGATAGGATGTGTCTATACACTTCAAAATTCATTATGCTACTACCATCAGCAGTTGTATCATCAAAGAAGATAAGTGAGCCAGTACCTTCAGCAGCCATACATGCCCAGGTCATAACACCCCCACCACTGTGTTTCATAAATGAGTTGGTATGCTTTGGATCTTGGGCAGTTCCTTCTCTCCTCCATACTTTGCTCTTGCCATCACTCTGATATAAGTTAATCTTCATCTCATCTGTCCACAGACCTTTTTCCAGAACTGTGGTTGCTCTTTTAAGTACTCCTTGCCAAACTGTAACCTGGCCACCCTATTTTTGCAGCTAACCAGTGGTTTGCATCTTGCAGTGTAGCCTTCTGCGGACAGTGGTCATTGACAAATCCACACCTGTGTCCTGAAGAGTGTTTCTGATCTGTCAGACAGGTGTTTGGGAATTTTTCTTTATTACAGAGAGAATTCTTCTGTCATCAGCTGTGGAGGTCTACCTTTGTCTGTCAGTGCCTTTGCGATTAGTAAGCTCACCAGTGCTCTCTTTCTTCTTAATGATGTTCCAAACATTTGATTTTGATTAGCCTAAGGTTGAGCTGATGTCTTTAACAGTTTTATTTTTGTTTCTCCGTCTCATAACGGCTTCTTTGACTTTCATTGGCACAACTTTGGTTCTCATGTTGATAAACAGCAATAAAAGTTTCCAAAGGTGATGGAAAGACTGGAGGAAAGACTATGTGCTGAGAGCTCTCATACCTGCATTGAGGAGGCAATTATTACGCATGTGAGCAATTAGTTCAAGTTCAAGTGAGTTTATTGTCATGTGTCCCTGACAGGACAATGAAATTCTTGCTTTGCTTCAATTACAAACACCTGTGAAGCCATGTGTCCCAAACATTATGGTGCCCTGAAACGAAGGGAACTATGTATAAACACTGCTGTAATTTCTACATGGTGAAACCAAAATGTATAAAAATGGCCTTTATTAAAATCTGACAATGTGCACTTTACCCACATGTGATTTTTTTTCTATTACAAATCTCAAATTGTGGAGTACAGGGGCAAATAAATAAATGATGGGTATTTGCCCCAAACATTATGGAGGGCACTGTATATCTCTCTGTCCATATGTTGATGATCATTTTGGAATATTGAAGTACTTGCAATTTCATGCCGATTGTATTTGATTAAATACAATGCTTTTTAATGCGCTGTCATTCTGATAGATTGCAGTCATTTCCCGTAGCTAATAATAAACTAAATCACAACATTTGTTTCTTTCCCTTTTGACATCATTAATTATCCCTCTGTGCGTCACAACTGTCAGATGTGGATCTTTGCACAATTCCCACCAGAAACTAAGAACTGCAAATGCTGGTTTACACCAAAGATAGACACAAAGTGCTGGAGTAACTCAACGGGTCAGGTAGTATCTCGGAAGAAAAAGGATGGGTGATGTTTCTGGTTGTGACCCTTCTTCAGACTAAAGAATGGTCCCGACCTGAAACATCGCCCATCCTTTTCTCCAGAGATGCTGCCTGACCCGCTGAGCTACTCCACCACTCTGTGTCTTATCTCCCACCAGAAACTGCCATTTTTCACTATTTCAGACACATTTATTGTCACATGCTCCAATTAAGGTATTTTTTAGATCTTCCCAGGTTCCCATCGAGATGCATCGGATTTGAGTGATTGCCTCTTTGTAAATCCAAAGTATGTTATTTGTCATTTATAAAATAGTATCGGCAAAAGTGGGAATTATTGATCAATTTCAGGAAAACCGATGCAGTTCAGCCAAAGGATACAACATCAGTAATTGTTTTAAATTATTTAATAGAACATCTGGTTTTTAATTGCAAGGCAGGCCACTTCTGCGTTTAACTTTGAGATATATTTTTCAAACATTTGTTCATCACTTAATTTTTGCACTTTCTATTTGCCTCTTAACAGTTGCACTGAGTTCTTTTGCTCAGCTTTGTGCTTGTTCAATGCTGTGTTGTAGAATGGTGTGGGAGCACAGTTGCCACCAGAGGGCACTGTGTGCTCACTACCACTGTCATAATTCATATGCCTTAGATCAGTGATGGAGATCAGTTGTCAGAGCAGTCATATTTATAGATGATCAGAAAGACTTGTCTCGGGGGAAGGTGGAGAGTTTTAGAAACAATAGACAATAGGTGCAGGAGTAGGCCATTCGGCCACACGAGCCAGCACCGCCATTCAATGTGATCATGGCTGATCATCCTCAATCAGTACCCCGTTCCTGCCTTCTCCCCATATCCCCTGACTCCGCTATCTTTAAGACCCCTATCTAGCTCTCTATTGAAAGTGTCCAGAGAACCGGCCTCCACCGCCCTCTGAGGCAGAGAATTCCACACACTCACAACGCTCTGTGTGAAGAAGTGTTTCCTCGTCTCCGTTCTAAATGGCTTACCCCTTATTCTTTGCACCTACATAAACCTTTGTTTTTGTTGCAAACGTTCATCTTGATGCTATCCAATCCTCCCTTAATCTCATTCTATTTAAGATCGTTTATCCATATTTATTGTCAGCCAAGTGCTGCTACCTCGCATAACTACTTTATTTCACTCACAGATGGATCGTCTGTGACCACTATTTAGTCTTGATTTCCACCACATCCCCTTTCTCCCTCCCATCTCCATTTTTGTTCCTTCCACCAGAAAAAAGATCTCGCCCATTCACAGATTTCTGCAGTACCAACTTCGCAACAGCCAAGTCTTTGGCACTTTGTTTATCACAATACTTCTCTAGCTACTAGTCTGCTCAATCGCCTTTGATGTCCCCATTAAAGGATGAAAGGAATTGCCCTGTCATCACGACAGCTCCCTCAGTGAAGTCCTCATCTTCTCTCCCTTCAGTCCAAGGGATGCAACATGAAGGAATGAAAACTGAGTTTGCCATTGACCACCGTAGCCGACTGCATGAGTGCAGCAGAGGTTTACGGGACAGGTTCTTGGATGCAGGGTTGCCAGGTGAGGAGAGGTTGAGAAAATTAGAAGAGCAAGCAGTAATCTAATTGAAACTTTAAAGAAATGCCGACTCAGTGTGCGCAAGGGCCTGTTTCCGCGCGGTATCTCCAAAAACTAAAGACCTACACGGGAATGGGCAGGTGGTCTTGTGAGGAATGTTTAGGTTCATAAGGTTCATTTATTGTCACATACACCAATTTCACTGGCCAGGCCAGTCATACAATTTAAAAAAGCAACAGACTCAAAAACACATTTTAACATAAAACATCTATCACAGTGACTCCTACACATTCCTCACTGATGGAAGGCGAAATAAAGTTCAAGTCTTTCCCTTTTGTTCTTCCTTGGTCGGGGGCCTCGAGCCCCCCGTTGACGGGACAGTCTTGAGTCCCGTAGCCGGCGGCGTTCGGGTCCTCCATGTCGAGGCGTTCAGCTCCCACATCGGGGGGATGTCAGCTCCCCCGCGCCGGGCGATCAGCAGAGTGAGAGTGACTTAAATTAAAGCTATGAGATCGTAAGAGGCCTTGTTCGGGTAGATTTGCAAACTAGGTATAATTGTGGAGGAAGTTAGCACTAAAGATCACTAGTTACAGATGTGAGGTTGTTTAAGATGGAGATGAAGTTATTAATTTTATCTTTAGCAAACTTTTTCCCCAAAGAGTGGTAAAAGAAAAGTCTTTGAACATTTGTACGGTGAATGTCGATGAACTGTTGGTAAGCAAGGTGGTGAAAGGTTAGCACCGATAAAGAGGAATGAGTTGTTACGGTAAGATCGGCTGTAATCATATTATACGGTGGAGAAGACTTGACAGCGTGTGATAGTGTCTCAGCAATTTGATGTTTTTAGAGGAAGTGATGAAGATGATTGAGGACAGGACAGTGAATGTTGTCTATTTGAGCTTTTTGACAAGGTCCCTTGTGGTAAGCTGGTCCAGACGATTCATTCACATGTCGTCCATGATGACTTACAAGTTGAATCCAAAGAACTGCAGATGCTGGTTTAAACCGAAGATAGACACAACAAGCTGGAGTAACTCAGCGGGTCAGACAGCATCTCTGGAGAAAAGGAATAGATGATGTTTCGGGTCGAGGCCCTTCTTCAGAAAGAAGGGGTCTGAAGAAGGGTCTTGACCCCAAATGTCACCTATTCCTTTTCTCCAGAGATGCTGCCTGACCCACTGAGATACTCCAGCTTGTTGTGCCTATCTTTGGTTTAAACCAGCATCTGCAGTTCCTTCCTCCACAAGTTGAATCCAAAATTTGCTTGGTCAGGGAAGATGGAAGATAGTAAAGGATTCAGCGTTCTGGTCTGAATTTTGGTCTGAATTACGGAGCTTAAAACATCTTTAAAATATGCACATCGTTGATAGCACTTCTACATCTGAGACTTCAGTGACCTTTCTTCCTTTATGCAAATCTGTTTATTGCAATATTATCATCGGAACAATTTGCTTGTTTGCCATGTCAAGTGGACAGCTTTTTCTGCAGGGGCTTTAGAACTGTGTCAATATTCTCCTTTTGATCCTGAATAAATGAGTTAGCATCCTTCACCATGAAGCCGATGGCAAGTTCTACAACAATCAAGCCGCTTTGTAGCCACAAGGGGAGCTACCTTACTTATAAACTAGAAGAAAATTATGTGACAAGTAACTTGCTGGTCTTTCTGACATCATTCCATTAGTTTGTGTAAATATGAAGCCCTGCCAACTGCCTCCTTGATTTTTAAATCGTTAACAGGAAGGCATCATTTATTTATCCTGGGGTGCCACTTATTTTGCATTTTAGAATCCATCTATTATGTGGTATAGAGTTGGGTTATGGTCCTGTCCCACTTAGGCGACTGCCAGCGACCAGGACGATAGAATTCACCGAAGTCAGCACCGGCGACAACCTATGTCACTTGGCGACAACCTACGTTAACCTGGCGACAACCTACGTTAACCTGGCGACAACCTACGACAACCTACGTCAGCCCAAACTGTCGCCGAAAAATTGTCAACATGTTGAAATTTTTTTGGGCAGTCGCCTGTAATCGCCTAACATATCGCCTAAGTGGAACAGGCCCATAAGGCAGTGAGATTTTTTTTTTCCCCAAGAGGCTGCTGAAGCCAAACTACAGCTTTATAGGGACCGTTTAAAAAAACACATTTTAAACTGTTGAGACGCAAGGAACTGCAGATGCTGGAATCTTGAGCAAAACGCAGAGTGCTGGAGGAACTGAGCGGGTCAGACAATATCTTTAGAAGGATTGGACAGGCAACGTTTTGAGTCGGGACCGTTTAGACTGTTTGTAGTTGGGGGGGGGGGGAAGAAAGCTGGAAAAGAGAGATGGGGGCAGGATTAAACCTGGCGAGTGACAGACAGGTGGACATAGGTGAGGAGGTAGAATTGGCAGATGGGTGGAGTAAGTGACAATCAGTCTGAAGAAGGGTCTCGATTCAAAACGTCGTCTGTCCATTCCCTCCACAGATGCAGCCTGATCCACTGAGTTCCTCCAGCACATTATGTTTTTCTCAGTTTTAATATTTATTGTGAGTTTGTATTCTCTGAATGACTGATCTCTGCATGGACTGAATAGCCAATAATACAGGCACTTTATAGTCTAGTCTTCACACAATTCATCACATAACCTAAATGTTAAAACCATGCAGCTCACGGTCACTGTACCCGCTGTTTGAGTAATCCCACTTTCCTTCTTCAGTTTTGTTATCTTTTCATTTATCTTATTTCCTTTAGAAGAGTACTGCGAAAACTGTTTCAGTTTCACAGCAATGCAATAGGTGAATGGCTTCCCTCTCTATTGTAAATTTTTCATGAATCTAGGTTCACCGCACATTTGGGTGACGTACTACAGAGGCAGTCCGAAAAAAAAGTGGCCCCAAGTTGTCTTTGTTTAAGAAAGAAACTGCAGATGCTGGAAAAATCGAAGGTAGACAAAAATGCTGGAGAAACTCAGCGGGTGAGGCAGCATCTATGGAGCGAAGGAATAGGTGACGTTTCGGGTCGAGGCCCTTCTTCAGACTGAAACGTCTCGAAACTCGACCCGAAACGTCACCTGTTCCATCGCTCCATAGATGCTGCCTGACTCACCTGCTGAGTTTCCCCAGCATTTTTGTCTACCTTCCAAGTTGTCTTTGAAATGGATGGATTCATGTTTGGATGAGAACGGTGTGTGTTCTCTCACTCCCGCAGTTACAATTCTGTACGTTATTATCCAAAATGCCATATCACTATTATATCTAGACTTGCATTGCATTAGCAGAAATTATATGGTATGCCAACTCCAGAAGTAAATGCTGGAAATACACAGCAGGACAGTCTGCGTGTGCGAAGAGAAACAGTTAAGGGCCTGTCCCACTTGGCGATATTTTTTCGGCGACTGCCGGCGTCATTGATTGACGTATCAGGGTCGCCGAAAGATTTTGAACATTTTAAAATCCAGCGGCGACCAAATAAATGTTGCGACACTTGAGGAAACACCGCACGTCAGTACGGCGTCACGCCGCGACTTTTTCGATGACCTGATACTACAGTCGATGATGACGACAGTCGCCGAAAAAATCGGCAAGTGGGACAGGCCCTTTAATGCTTTAGGTTGATGACTTCTCCTGAGAACAAACCAGAATTAACATCATTTGTGCTGCAGTTTCTTGGCCAGATTTGGCTTTGCTTTCTTCTGCTTTATGCCTGTTGATGGTTTGTCAATAATTTGGAGTTGTATCATGAATAACGTGGTATTTCATTTTTTGCTTTGATCATTCTGGAAAAGATATATGGATAACAGAATGGCGGAAAAATATTTCAACATTCAATTATTTCTTGACGCATTAAACAAGATAAAGTTTGAAACTTGTAAACTGATCTTTTCAATGGAAATAATGCAAAAATTAAGATGCAGTTGGGTTTTGAAAGTAAGCCTTACAATGCCTTCAAATACAGTTGTTTAAATGAAAGTTTGTTTCATGCTTTTGTTATAAGACGACCACTCATTATTAGAACTAAAGTGAATTTTCTGTTTTGGTAACAATAGGAATCCAAGTTGATGACTTGTTATCTAAAATTAATGGAGGCACAGATGAAGGTAGTGTACCAATGCAATTTTACACAAACTATTGATGAAAACGGCAAAACCTACTGATCTGGTTATTGATATCAGCTAAATTTCTCTGTTAAAATGCATTCAGTTTTGTATTATAGAAAAGAGGAACTGCAGATGCTGGTTTACACAAGGGCACAAAGTGCTGGAGTGATTCAGCAGATCAGGCAGTGAACTGGGGTTCCGACACTAAACGTCACCTATCCACGTTCTCCAGAGATGCTGCGTGACCTGCTGAGTTACTCCAGCACTTTGTGTCCTTTCAGTTTTGTCTTCATTAAGGAGAAGAAGTGAAGGAAAGGGAGAGGAAGGGGAGTAGGGCCATTCCTCAATTTTAGAGATTCATTGTCTGCTCAACCTAGGATCAGGTGTCCAATGAATGATCTGTGGTGGCTTAAAACCCTTGTACCACAATGTCCTCTAGCACAATTTTCAGAGCAACACACGCTACTTTAATTTTCTATGTAAACCTTATGCCGTTTCAGGAGGAAAACAAAATATGAATAAATGTATGCTTTAGGTCCTGGAGGAGGTGGGGGGGGGGTTGAGATTTCAAATTTACAAAGGTCCCTTGCAGCCTTCAGAAGAAGGAATGTTTCTCATTGTTTGGTTGAGACTTAGATCCAGTCTGATGTTTTAAAAAGATTTAGACAACAAAAATGGAATCATTTTCAGCTATCTATCTTTATTGCAGAGCTCTGCTGTCTTTATAGACAATAGAGAATAGGTGCAGGAGTAGGCCATTGGGCCCTTCGAGCCAGCACCGCCATTCAATGTGATCATGGCTGATCATCCCCAATCAGTACCCCGTTCCTGCTTTCTCCCCATATCCCCTGACTCCGCTGTTTTTAAGAGCCCTATCTAGCGCTCTCTTGAAAGTATCCAGAGAACCTGCCTCCACCGCCCTCTGAGGCAGAGAATTCCACAGACTCACCACTCTCTGTGAGAAAAAGTGTTTCCTCGTCTCCGTTCTGCTTTATCATAGAGATGAAGCAGTTTATCCGCAATAACCAACCTGAACTCCCGGTGGCTCAGCACTTCAACTCCCCCTCCCATTCCGTATCTGACCTCTCTGTCCTGGGTCTCCTCCATGGCCACAGCGAGCAACACCGTAAATTGGAGGAAATGCACCTCATATTCCGCTTGGGCAGTCTACATCCTGGGGGTTTGAACATTGAATTCTCCCAATTCTGCTAGCCCTTGCTGTCCCCTCCCCTTCATCAGCCATCTGGTTGTCTCCTCCCCTCCCCCAGCCCTCGGGCTCCTCCTCCGCATTTTTCCTTTTTTCCTTTCTTCTCCCCACCCCCTATCAGTCTGAAGAAGGGTTTCGGCCCGAAACGTTACCTATTTCCTTCGCTCCATAGATGCTGCTGCACCCGCTGAGTTTCTCCAGCATTTTTGTGTACCAAGCAGTTTATACAGTTGATATTAGTGGACGAATGTTGTAACTGCAATAACTTTTTTTTATTATAGTCTAAATATTTAAAGCTTTTGGATAATCCTTTATTTAAGTCAGGGGTTGCCAACCTTTTTCATCCCGTTTACCCCTGGCAACTTTAATAACACATAACAATGTTATTTCACTTATTTATGAACAACTAATGGTGAACAGATACCGGTATACCAGAACCAAGCACAGTCAGTCAATGAGAAAAAATATGTACAAATCCACAATCAACAAATTTACCCCCTGGGTAGGTGAAATTTACCCAGGTTGGGAACCCTTGATTTAAGGTCTGTACTAACCATGCTGGTGTCATTGACAAACCTAAGGGTTGAAGTTTAAAATGAAACTGGTCACTTTTCTAATCAATAAATGCATTTATGTTGGAGCGAGAATGTAGAATTTACAGTTTTCAGCTCTAAAGTTACATTGTCAATTGTTGGTAAATAAAAATGCTGGAGAAACATGATGTGTGAATTTAGTCTGCAAATCCATCCAAAGATATGCTGTTGCATTGTAATCAGCATGTTCACACCGATATTATGAATTTATTGTCAGAAAATAATTTATCCGTTCACATTATTGATTCCAGTCATTCTCGTTTGCCAAGCAGGACACTTTATCCAAGTTAGTCACAAATTGCTGGGGTAACTCAGCGGGTCAGGCAGTATCTCTGGAGAAATAGGATGGGTGACGTTTCATGTCAGGACTCCTACGATACGATACAACTTTATTTATCCTGGAGGGAAATTGGTTTGCCACCGGTCAAAAGATGCAGTTACAAGGCATTGAAAGTGTCATGTGCATTGTAATAATAGACAATAGACAATAGGCCATTCGGCCCTTCGAGCCAGCACCGCCATTCAATGTGATCATGGCTGATCATCCCCAATCGGTACCCCGTTCTAGCCTTCTCCCCATATCACCTGACTCTGCTATCTTTAAGAGCCCTATCTAGCTCTCTCTTAAAAGCATCCAAAGAACCCGCCTCCACCGCCCTCTGAGGCAGAGAATTCCACAGACTCACCCCTCTCTGAGAGAAAAAGTGTTTACTCGTCTCCGTTCTAAATGGCTTACTCCTTATTCTTAACCTGTGCCCCCTGGTTCTGGACTCCCCCAACATCGGGAACATGTTTCCTGCCTCTAGCGTGTCCAAACCCTTAATAATCTTATATGTTTCAATGAGATCCCCTCTCATCCTTCTAAACTCCAGAGTGTACAAGCCCAGCCGCTCCATTCTCTCAGCATATGACAGTCCCGCCATCCCGGGAATTAACATTGTAATAATGACGTTTAAGTAACCATTTATTGCACAGCACATGTGTAATATTGCACAAAGATGAAATAAAATGATTGAGTGGAAAAGTTCAGGTTGTCAAAAATGGAGAGGGGAGGGGGGGGGGGGGGGGAGTCAGTCTACCCCACGACAGAAGGTGGGGGGGGGGGGGGAGAGTTGTACAGTTTGATAGCCGCAGGGAAGAAGGATCCTCCTGTGGCATTCTTTGCTGTACCTCGCTGCTCCTCGGACTCGGAGTCTGAAGAAGGGTCCTGACCCGAAACGTCCCCATCCTTTTATCTCCAGAGATGCTGCCCAACCCGCAAGTGTGTTACTCCAGCACTTTGTGTGTCTATCTTTGGCATAAACCAGCACCTGCAGTTCCTTTCCACACACTTTATCCAAGTACTTAATTGAAGATTCTTTCTTTCTAGTAGAGCACTTCCTACTAAAGAGTGGAGGGAACTGCTCTGAGCTATTCCAACAATTCATTCAGTGCAAGAGTGAGTACACGTATGATTTACACTGTTGATATTCTAGGGTTCAGACAAAAACGTTCACAACATCAACATTTAGCAGTTCATGGTATTGGAATTAATCCATAATATCAAGAATGACTTAAAACTGAAAGCTTAAGTATTTTAAATTGTAAGCTAATATTGCCAATTTCAAGAAGGAACATTAAGCTTCCAGTTCTTTGTTTATCCTTGTTCCTTTTTGAAGCCAACAATTTGAAGTTGTGTGCCATTGCCACGAATAACGCACTGTACGCAACTAAAAGAGAAGTTGGACTTTGAGAGGGAAATTTCCAGTTTCTGACTTAATATTTTGTTTTTTTTAATGATTTCTATTAGGTGATTCCTGCATTTGACATTTTACTGATTGAGTTGTGGTGCTTAATTGTATTTATGGTGTAAAGTGGCAAATTCTGACCAAACCTCATCAAAGGAGTTGCTTGGTGATGATTTCCATTGCCAGCACATGGAGTCATTCGACGGAAACAGGGCCTTTGGCCCAACTTGTCCATGCTATCCAAGATGCCCATCTAAACTCACAATTGTTGAAATACTTATAAAAGTTGATTCAGTGCTAAAGTTAAATTGTAACTTCTGAAAATAATTTTGTGATGGAGTATAGTTAGCTTTAGCGTTGTCCATCATATTGTTCTCAGGGCATGTATGTTTTCTTTCTGACTCTGGGGAGGGATTGTTTTTGAGTTCTTTGTCCACAATCATTGAAATTTCCATGTCTAACAGGTAAATAAGGAGCGAGAAACCTGACCATTCTGAACCATGAGCCAGAATGAAGCTAGGTCGATCGGTGTCTACCATTTAGCCTACAATAATGATTTTAAGTGGATGGCTGGAGTACTCAACTCTGTTTTCCATTTGTTTTTTCCTGAATTTGCACTGGGTTTTGATTTTTTTTTTTTACAGTGGTGATTTAAGTCTGAGGTGGATTAGGTCATGAATCTTAAAATAAATTATTACTTATGCATTATGCTATTTTTAATCCGATAAGGTAAAGGCTTTGTTTCCTCGTCTCCTTTCTAAATGGCTTACCCCTTATTCTTAAACTCTGGACCCTGGTTCTGGACTCCCCCAACATCGGGAACATGTTTCCTGCCTCTAGCATGTCCAAACCCTTAATAATCTTATATGTTTCAATAAGATCTCCTCTCATCCTTCTAAATTCCTGAGTATACAAGCCCAGCCGCTCCATTCTCTCAGCATATGATAGTCCTGCCATCCCGGGAATTAACCTTGTAAACCTACGCTGCACTCCCTCAATAACAAGAATGACAATGGTGTTAGAGGCGCTGCTTGCCAAAAAGCAAGCGTGTCATCCCCAGTCAATATTCACCCCTCGGCAAGGTTGCCAAACAAAAATCAGGTTTCCCCCTACATTGAGGAGGGAGCTGGGAAGTTGTAACCCGATTAATATGGCGACATCACAATTCATCATCTGCACGGGAATGAAAATTGCTTTTGAATGAGATTTTGCTTTTAGACAAAAATGCTGGAGAAACTCAGCAGGGTGAGGCAGCATCGATGGAGTGAAGGAATAGGTTCCTTCGCTCCACAGATGCTGCCTCACCCGCTGAGTTTCTCCTGCATTTTTTTCTACCTTCGATTTTTCCAGCATCTGCAGTTCTTTCTTAATAAATTTTGATTTTGTTTACTTTACCACATAAATTCCAGAGAGCAAACTTTATTCCCAATTGCAAATTTTTGCTTAGTGATTTGCGAATTTTGTGAGAGCAAGCTTTTGTTAACCAAACATGGATTTTGTCTGTTAAATGCTTGCAGATTTGTGACAGTGTGCAGAATTCATATTGCAGTGAATGTGAAGTGAGTACTCATCGACAACATTTAAATGGGTTTGACAAATCAAAAGATCCTGAGAGGTTTATCTACATGTCCTTTTTTATATATTTGCAGCAACACTTACAAACATTTCTGTTGAAATGGTCCAATGGAGGCAAATATATCATTGCAATTCTACTTCACCGAGTGCTCCAGTACTCAGCGGGTCAGGCAGCATCTGTAGAGAACATGGATAGGTGACGTTTCACAGAGTGCTGGAGTAACTCAGCGGGTCAGGCAGCATCTGTGGAGAACATGGATAGGTGACGTTTCACAGAGTGCTGGAGTAACTCAGCGGGTCAGGCAGCATCTGTGGAGAACATGGATAGGTGACGTTTCACAGAGTGCTGGAGTAACTCAGCGGGTCAGGCAGCATCTGTGGTGACGTTTCACAGAGTGCTGGAGTAACTCAGCGGGTTAGGCAGCATCTGTGGAGAACATGGATAGGTGATGTTTCCCGTTGCGACCCTTCCTCGTAGTTCCCGACCCGAAACGTCGAGTGTGATTTCTGGAGATGCTGCCTGACCTGTTGAGTTCCTCCAGCACTTTGTGTTTTGCTCAAGATTCCACCATCTGCAGTTCCATGTGCTTTCCCATGAATTCGTTGTACCTGGATGTACGGTCCAGGTCTGTTCATTCATAGCTAGCGCACGTTCGCTGGGAGTATCTGAATTTGATGCGTCACTTCATAACGGTAGGATTATTTAGGCTTAAAAAAAAAAAAAATCATCACTTAAAACAAAGTCACTCATTTTTCATTAACAAAGTTATATTCCAGGTTAAAATATGTAAATCTCACAGTGAAGCGTATAAAAATAAAGCTGCTCTGATCAGCACATTTTGGTTTATAATTCAAGATAAATCTGTCTCTCATTTCTCTACACCCCACAAATATCTTCCAAGCATGCCGGTTGCTATGACTTTTTTCCGTTTGCAGAAACATCCTTCGATATAACAGATTATTGTACTTGTCGGTACTGTGAATTTCTAGATTTGTTTGAAGTTCATTTATAAAATAACAAAACCACAGTGGATGGATTAAAGAATGGTTTGGAAATGTTTATTGGCCTGTTGTCGAGGGGGGTGGGGGGCGGAGGGCGGAGGAGAAGGAGCATTGCTGTTGATGATGTCTTTGTGCAGCACTTGACCAAAAAAGGAGTGTTCAGGCAGTAAAGATAATCGGTGTTCTGAGGGCTGGTTTTTGTCACAAAGCAATCAAGTTTTCTGGAGGAAAACATTTCCTGAATAACTTCTCATTGATTTCATATCGTCTTAAAATAGCAATGAAGCATGGCTTAAGTAAGCCTTAATAAGGTAAAGCCTCTTGTGCATTGAAAGAAGTAAAAGGCTAAAATAGAATGATTCAGCTCTCAGAATAATATAAATATAAATATAAATGTTTTCCTGTCTTCAAACATCCATGTGTTTAACAGAAAAGAGAACATGCTTATTTGCACATCTACAATAAATGTTCAATAAAATATTACGTCAGAAAAGCTACTTATTAAAAAAACACAAACAATATTTAATCTCAAATTTGCCCAACTCAGTTAACATTAAAAGGCCAATGTCTTGGTGTATGTTACTTAATAAACTTGTTCAAATTCTATTTATTATTTGTTTATTATTGTCATGTGTACCAAGGTACAGTGAGAAGCTTTTGTTTGCGTGCTATCAGATCATGCTGTACATGAGGACGATCAAGCCGTACACAACTACAACAGGTAGTACTGATAGATAAGTACCAGAGTGCAGAGTATCGTTAACGACATTGTAAGCTGCTTCTTCTTGCGTACGGCGTACACGGCCTAAAGTTGTAGGACAACTTGTTCTATTTGATCTTGTTTGATTGTGCACGCCGGGTTGATTGCATTCTTCAAAACAGGGTGGACCACGTGAAGGTTGAGCATTGTAATAAAGATTTAGAAGAGTAGAACGGTTGTCGTGGATGATGTTACATCCTCTTCTGTGACTGGAACGCAGAGTTGCCTATTCAGAGAATTTCACATGCTAAACCCAAAAAGAAATATCTTTGTATCATACAGAAACGTTGATCTGGGAAGGTATAAACATTACTGGCTATGTCCATTGACCTGCAGTGGCATTTAATTTACAGAGATAATTGTGTTGCTTTGGAAGCACTAAGTATTAATGTTCTAACTTGCAGCTGCTTTAAAGGTTTAGTTTCAATCTCCTTCCTTTCTCGAGGGCAGTGACATGACAGATGTCGTTCCCCAGCTAGCATAAAGTGCTCATTCTCCCTGTGAAACCTCACTCAGTTTCAAGAGGAGGGCAAACCTGTTGCATTTACACAAGGCCGTTGTGTAACAGCAATAAGGGGCAGTAGTCACTTGTGATTTGAAATTTAATCTGCTATGGCATAAGAAAGTTGAGCCGATTGTAGTAGTTCGTCTGATATAATCCTGCATGTGTTACGGATTAAATCTGGAACAGGCAGGTCTAAGATATATCTTTCCACATGAGAACCCTTACACATCGTAATTAGACTATAAAGAATGTTCTGAGAACTGATCTTGCAACATGAACAAAATGTTAATTATTTGCTTTCTCTGAAGTGTTCGACTGTTAAGAGGCTTCTGGGGTTAGATCTGCAAATCACTGTAACTTAATACATGATCTGCTTTGAGTTTCAAGAGTTGGACAACATGCTGTGTTTGGTACAATGCATTATGAGGACCACTGGTTTGCAGCAATTACGATGTTCAAGAAGGAACTGCAGATGCTGGAAAATCAAAGGTAGACAAAAATGCTGGAGAAACCCAGCGGGTGCGGCAGCATCTATGGAGCGAAGGAAATAGGCAACGTTTCGGGCCTGAAGAAGGGTTTCGGGTCGAAACGTTGCCTATTTCCTTCGCTCCATGGATGCTGGCGCACCAGCTGAGTTTCTCCAGCATTTTTGTCTACCTGCAGCAATTATCATCTCTCTCTGGGCTCGAGCTCTTTATCAATGTCTTTTTGTTTGGATATTCGGAATACTTAATCCCCACTGTCTAATTGTAATCATGTCTCTTTAGATGCAATGGTGGCATTCAAGAGACTTTTGGATAGGAATATGGATGTGCTGGGAATGGAGGGATATTGATTATGTGCAGTCAGATAAAAGTTGGTATTGGCATCATGTTCGGCACAGACATTGTGGGCCGATTGGACTATTCCTGTGCTGTACTGTTTTATGTTCTAATCTGGCCCATTTTTATAAACGATAAAAATATAGCAGCCAGAAAAAAGTTTAAAATGGTGCCAAGTTCCTTGTACATCCTCTGTGCATCCCAAAACAATAGCCAAGAACGTTAATTCTTCACGTCGGCATTGTCCATTCATCATCGTCATTCATCATTGTTGAAAACATTTGCGACGCAGTGGTGCTGGTTTCCGACGGGAACGGTGACGGACGCACCACACATCTCTGTCCTCCAGTTCCTGCGGACTTCCGCCGCTGGAAGTCTAGGATTTTGGTGTGTGTGCTTTATCACCATTCCTCACCATGCTGTGTACGACAGTGATCGCAACTTCTACTGAAGTGTGGATGGCCGTTGGCTCGCTAGGAGCTCATCCGCCCTTTGACAGGTCTTGTTTTTGGTCCTGCTGGGGGTCCACAGCCCCCTCCTCACCTGGCAAACCAGGTGGGGGAGACTGTTTAGCCGCCGACTATCCGACCATGGAGCAGGTAGTGCAGGATTACATGGTACCCGTGGCGGGGGGAACTCCCCCCCCCGACCTGACCTGTAGTGGTGGACTACAGAAATGTAACAAAGGCCAACAGCCTCAGGGCAGCCTTGATTAAATGACAAGCAAAAGACTGCAGATGCTGCAAATCTGACATAAAAACAGAAAATGCTCTAGGCACTCGCCAAATGGGACAACATCTGTAAGATGAGATGATTCAGATCGTAAATTCGTTGTTCTTTGTTTGAGCTCATGTACTGCTGCTTGGAGTCTTTTACATTGAATCTTTCACATTGACCTGATAAGATAGTTTCAGTTTCATGCATCATTGAAACGTTGCCATCTCAGCTCTCTCTTAATACCCTAGATGCAAGACTTTTACAAAAAAATAGACACAAAATGCCGGAGTAACTCAGCGGGTCATTCAGCATCTCTGGAGAACATCTCGAGAGTCTGAAGAAGTGTCCCGACCCGATCGCCACCTATCCATTTTCTTCGGAGATGCTGCCTGACCTGTTGAGTTACTCCAGCACTTTGTCTTTCAAAAGTCATGATGGATTTGAGTGTGTTTTGGGTAGATATAGTAGGATATTAGAATATGCCAGTATGTTGTTGATGTTGTTGGCAGTACATGTAGTCTGTGCAAACGTGGGACATTCTTTCTCTGATTTATATCAACAATGCCTAATGCAAGGGAATGTCGGTGATTGTGGACCCATTCAAAACATGCATGCTATCATTTACACCACAGGATTCTTTGAAACCTAAAGGGCCTGTCCCACTTACGCGATTTTTTTTTGGCAACTTGCCGGCACCCGTCATAGTCACAGCAGGTCACTGAAAAATTTCAACATGTTGAAAATCCAGTGGCGACCAGAAAAAGGTACGACTCTTTGGGCGACTACTCACGACCATACACTTCGGGCGACTACTCACGACCATACAAGCGTCACCTTTTTCTGGTCGCCGCTGGATTTTCAACATGTTGAAAATTTTCAGCGACCTGCTGCGACTGTGACAGGTGCCGGCAAGTCGCCAAAAAAAATTGAATAAGTGGGACAGGCCCTTAAGTGTGGACATCTGAACATCAACCCTTGTTTTTGTTAATGGGTAGACAGCATAACTCGAAGTATAATTATAACTAATATAATTTAAAGGAAGTGTGTGGGCAAGTTTATTTTTGTTAGCACAGAGTGCTGTGTGCCTGGAAAACACTGCGAAGGGTTTGAGTTTAGTTTATTGTCACGTGGACTGAGGTACAGCCAAAAGCTTTTGTTGTGTACTAACCAGTCAGCGGAAAGACTATACATGATGCATGACATGATGCATGGCAATACATGAGAGGTGGTAGAGGCAGATACGTGTAAATTGTCCCTAGTGTGTAGGGAGTGGGCGTGAATGTGGGATACAGAACGAGTGTGAACGGGTGATCCATGGTCAGCGTAGACCTCGGTGGGCCGAAGGGGCTGTTACCATGCTGTTCGGGGTGTTTTGGAAGCTTTTAGGTAGGCATATAGATATGCAGGGTATGGAGGGGCATCGATCATTTACAGGCAGAGGAGGTTAGTTTAACATGGCTTTCTGTTTGGCATGGACATTGTGGGCTGAAGGGCCTGTTACTGTGCTGACTGTTCTAAGTAGTACTGCATCTGGGGAGGATTTCAACTCGTGGGCACTAATGAACCAAAGAGTACATTCAATCAATGTGTGAACCAACAGCAGGGATATGGGTTGGACCACATGTAGTACTATTATGTGCAGGGTGCACATCACCCTAATGAGTTTATTGTTCTGCATGATATTCAAGTTCTCAATTGGAAATTTACCACAAGACCCATTTAACAAAGAACTTCAAATCGGGTTTCCCTTTGCAGAGAGAGGGAAAAATAGGACCTGAGGTGAGAGCTCAAAGTTTCCTTGACTGAACTTAGGCTAATGGTGGATTGTAACACTTTTCTGCACTCTGGCACTGCCCTGTTTTAGCATTGTATAATATTATCCCTTCTTTCAAACAGCCACCCTTATTGCAGAAGACCATCATACGAAGGGCCTGGAAGAAGCTAAAGTGTTGAAAGGTTTGTCATGTTCAGTGTATTTGAATTGTTTCATTGTAGAGCTTTCAAAGTTGAGCAGTTTACTGACATGCCCTTTGAATCAATCTAGATTTCTGAAAGTTTATTTGTATGTTTGTCATTGTTTTGTGTCAAGACTTGGCTGTCAGAGATTATGCTGGGAGAAGTTAAGGAACAGTTGTCTACAACAAATTAATGCCTTTATGGTTTTATGGAAAGACAAATTAATTTGAAGGGAAAGTGAGGCCTGGTTTTGGAAGGGAATGATACTGCCAACATCTATTGGAGGTAGAGTACTAGTTTTCAAGGTATAGAATTTTGAGGGTGGTTTTAAGGAAAGTATAATGAGAGTAAGGTAGACAAAAGTGCTGGAGAAACTCAGCGGGTGCGGCAGCGTCTATGGAGCGAAGGAAATAGGCAACCTTTTGGCTCGAAACATTGCCTATTTCCTTCACTCCATAGATGCTGCCTCACCCGCTGAGTTTCGCCAGCATTTTTGTCTACCTACAATATTCCAATGTCTGTAATGAGGTAGTCGGGAAGGAAATAGGCAACGTTTCGGGCCGAAACCCGAAAGGGTTTCGACCCGAAACGTTGCCTATTTCCTTCGCTCCATAGATGCTGCCTCACCCGCTGAGTTTCTCCAGCACTTTTGTCTACCTTCGATTTTCCAGCATCTGCAGTTCCTTCTCAAACAAAATATAATGAGAGTAAGGCAGGCTTTATCCATTATAAAAGGAAGCGTCACAATATCTGCCGGCATTGGTGTCAGGAAGGGGAGCATGATAGAGGCAGCAGTTTGTGAAAATGGAGTGGGTTTCAGGAACCAGGTATGCCAAGCAATGAAGTGAGAAGCCAAAGGTTGGCTGTAAAGGTTGGGGCGAGCTTGGCGACCTGGGGGAAGGATGATCGCAGTTCAGGCAGCTGAAAGGTAGCGTGGTTGATGACCGCCATCATTGTCACAGCTCCTAGCTTGTATCTGGATCCGACAGCATTGTGGCAGAGGTTGGTGGGGAACAGGACAGGCTTGTTGGGAAAGAGAGACAGTTTGAGTCTATTTGGTAGAAGGTTGCAAGGCTCAGTAAAACTTAATATGGTCCATTAGTCTGAACTGTTAAATGCGATATAGTAAATATTCAGCGTGTGTTGGGAGGAACTGCAGATGCTGATTTAAACTGAAGACAGACACAAAGATCTGAAGTAGCTCAGCCGGTCAGGCAGCATCTCTGGAGAAAAGGAATAGGTGATGTTTCGGGTCAATACCCTTCTTCCGACTGAGAGTTTGGGGAAAGGGGAATTAGAGATATAGACGGTAGTTAGGACAAATTAATGGAAGATATGTAAAAAGCAACGATAATCAAGGAAATGGTCCACAGTTGGCTGTGGGATAGTTGATAATAGCGATAAAATATTCAGCTTCCCCTACCCCCCCCCCCCCCCCCCCCCCCCCCCCATATGTTGCTTTGAGGGGATTTGAAGTTAATGCCAAGGCTGGTGGATGATGTTAATGGCACGATATCAATATGTTATCAATATGGGGGAGTATGGAACCAGGGCTCACACTTTAAGAATAAGGGGTCGTCCATTTAGGACTGAGTTGAGGAAAAAAATTTTCACCCAGAGAGTTGTGAATCTCTGGAATTCTCTGCCACAGAAAGCAGTGGAGGCCAATTTACTGGATGTTTTCAAGAGAGAGTTAGATTTAGCTCTTCGGGCTAAAGGAATCAAGGGATATGGGGAAAAAGCAGGAACGGGGTACTGATTTTGGATGATTAGCCATGATCATATTGAATGACGGTGCTGGCTCAAAGGGCCGAATGGCCTACTCCTGCACATATTTTTCTATGTTACTGCTGTCCAAGTGGACATTGTTCCTGCAGTTTCTAAAAGCATTAGAAGATTGTCAAAGGCCCATCCTATGGTAGGAACTGTTGTGAAATGGAGAATTGTAGATCTTGAAGATAGACACAAAAAGCTTGAGTAACTTAGCAGGCCAGACAACATCTCTGGAGAAAAGGAATAGGTAACGTTTCTGAGAGGCTGACTCTCAGCCTGAAGAAGGATCTCGACCTGAAACGTCACCCATTCCTTTTCTCCAGAGATGTTGTTCTCTGGCCCACTGAGTTACTCTTGCTTTTTGTGTCAACCTTTGGTTTAAACCAACATCTGCAGTTCCTTCCTACACAATTGTAGATTTTGATTTTGATGCGACGTTATCTTCAAAATGACTATGCAGCCATGTTGTTCCCTGGATCAAATACAATTTTCGAGGAGGTGGTATATAATTCTTTACAAATAAAAGTATTGTTGCAAAGAAATATAAATTGTTGTTCTCCTTCAGCAGATATGAAACTAATGATTGATTGAAGAAATGTTACAGAATTGTCAATTACGCAATGTCTAAATTGAAGATCATAATATTTTTCTGCTCTAGTCCATTAAGTATTGCATATACAAATGAATTGTTATAGAATCATGGTTTCCTGGACCTTTCTTTACAGATCTATTTTGTAGGACTTTGGACAGTTTGTGTTCAGGACATTAATCCATGTCCTCTGATCCACATTGTTACTTTATCAAATTTGTTCATCTTTCACCATGACGGTTAAAGTATATTCATTCTAGTTGTTCCTGTAGAATGTACCCCAAAATCTGTTTATCCCCCACCAATTGAAAATACATGCACAGCAATAGTTACTGGTTAACCAGTACTCGTATTCTGACTTAAATATAAATCTGCTGAGACTGAAGACTGAGTTACTATAATTTATTTTCCTTTTTAGGATATTTATGTGATAACAATTGTGCTGCAAAAGGTTAACAAGTCGTATCATCTCCCCACCATGACTTGTTGGTGTATTTATAGCCACATTACCAGTTTCAGAGGCATTTTAAGAATCGCTGTAGCTGTCACTGGTTGTACTCATACACTTGAATGGATATTTTGGCGATCAGTAAAAGTAAGAAAGTGCATGTCGGAGTTGTTGAAATGTTTGTTTGCGAAGCAGGAGGATCAAGAGTGATATCTTGTGTCACTGCAGAGTTTATTTGTGGTGCCGTGAGTAGTGCTTGCCTATGAAGTCATTTGTTCCATTTGTTTGTGATTCCACAGTGGGTGGAAGCCATAGAAACATAGAAAATAGGTGCAGGAGGAGGCCATTCGGCCCTTCGAGCCAGCACCGCCATTCATTGTGATCATGGCTGATCGTCCCCAATCAATAACCCGTGCCTGCCTTCTCCCCATATCCCTTGACTCCACTAGCCCCTAGAGCTCTATCTAACTCTCTCTTAAATCCATCCAGTGACTTGGCCTCCACTGCCCTCTGTGGCAGGGAATTCCATAAATTCACAACTCTCTGGGTGAAAACGTTTTTTCTCACCTCGGTCTTAAATGACCTCCCCTTTATTCTAAGACTGTGGGGTTCTGGACTCGCCCAACACTGGGAACATTTTTCCTGCACCTAGCTTGTCCAGTCCTTTTATAATTTTATATGTTTCTATAAGATCCCCCTCATCCTTCTAAACTCCAGTGAATACAAGCCTAGTCTTTTCAATCATTTGAGAAAGGGCAAGAGTGCACCATCTCAAGCTGAGGACAACGTATTTTAGTGGAAAATACTGATGGGTGGGTGGGGGGGAGAGTTAGTGTGGGGTGGTTATGGAAACCTAGAAGAAGTTGGCAAAAGTAGATAGTTGGTGAGCTACCCTTGGTCGATTGTTGCATGTGGTCAGCAAAGGAGGAAGTAGGATTGTCAAGGAGGGGGTGTTCCAAGACAAGGAATGTTGTTTAGTAACAAGGAACTGCAGATGCTGGTTTACCAAGGAAAGACATAAAAAGCTGGAGCAACTCTGTGGGTCAAGCATCATCTCTGAAGAACGTGGATAGGAATATAGACGCAAAATGCGGAGGTAACACAGCAGATCAGGCAGCATCTCTGGATAGCAGGAATGGGTGGCGTTTCGGGTCGAGACCCTTCTTCAGAACGCGGATAGGAAAGTTTAGTTTTAGAGATACAGCACGGAAACAGGACCGAGTCCACACCGACCAGCGATCCCCGTGCACTAGCACCATCCTACACACTGGGGACAATTTGCAATTTTGTTGGAAGAACTTGGAACCTACCACAGAATCCACAGTTCTTGCTTCATCTATTGTGGATATATCTACACAATGGTAGCATTTGTGTATGAGCTGCCACTTTATTTTGTAAACTTGATAGGAAAACTATTTCGACTTAGACATTGTTTTTTGATTTATCAGGAGTTCATAACGTTATTTTTAATCTTGTGTGAACGAAAATGCTGGAGAAACTAAGCGGGTGAGGCAGCCTCTATGGAGCGAAGGAATATGTGACGTTTCGGGTCGAGACCCGACCCGAAATGTCACCTATTTCCTTCGCTCCATAGATGCTGCCTCACCCGCTGAATTTCTCGAGCATTTTTGTCCACCTTCGGATTTTTCCAGCATCTGCAGTTCTTTCTTAAACATTTAATCTTGTGTCGTCATTCCCTGGGGTCCAGAATGTTTGTGCTGATGCTTTGCTTCTACAAGTTGAACCTTTGACTTGGCCACTTTAAACATAAGATAAGATTAGTCTTTGAAGATAATGCAGGAATTAAAAGTAATTTAGAGCACAGTTTCCAAGCAGGAAAACAGAATTTAAAGATCATGGGATTGTGGTGTTTAGTTTAATATTACAAACCAAGTAACACAACTGCATGAAGGACAAAGTACATAAACGTGCTATGCAGCACAACCATCAAACGCTGCTGTTTATGCTTCACTTTCCTGTCTAACTCTTCCAGGATAACCTCTGTTCCCTCACCCTAAATGTTTTTCTTAAAACATCCTGTGGTGTGATTTTTACCATTCTTATCATGCTCCCGATTAAGAACTTCCTCTGAATTCTCTCGTTGGTTGTTCGCAGACGTACACGGGCGAGTTCTAGCTCCTCTGCAATGTGTTCGCTTTTTGATTGTCAAGTCAAGATGTACTGTGAAATGAAAGTGGCAATGCCTGCGGGATTGTACAAAAGAACAGAACAGAACAGAACCAGTATTTACGTTTTTTTTTAAAAGACACAACAGCATTTATGCGAAAACAGAGAGGATGAGACGGAGTTTCTTCCCACCGGCCATTAGGACTGTAAACTCTGATCTCACCAGGAACTCATTTATTGTTGTGTTGGCACAGATGTCATAGAAACATAGAAACATAGAAAATAGGTGCAGGAGTAGGCCATTCGGCCCTTCGAGCCTGCACCGCCATTCGATATGATCATGGCTGATCATCCAACTCAGTATCCCATCCCTGCCTTCTCTCCATACCCCCTGATCCCTTTAGCCACAAGGGCCACATCTAACTCCCTCTTAAATATAGCCAATGAACTGGCCTCAACTACCTTCTGTGGCAGAGAGTTCCACAGATTCACCACTCTCTGTGTAAAAAATGATTTTCTCATCTCCCCCAGAGTTGAGATCCTCTGTCCATGTTTGGACCAAGGATGTATTAAAGCCAGCAGAGGCCAAACTAAGTTTCTGTGAACAGGTTGTTGCTGAGCAAGTGTTGCTCATTAGCACATGTCATTGTCCCTGCCACCACTTGGCTGATGATCGAGAGTAGATTAATGGGCTGGAGATTGGCTGGGTTGGTTTTGGCCTGCTTCTTGTGGACAGGGCACTTTCGCAACGGTTGGGGAAAATGTCAGTGCAGTCGCTGAACTGGGACGGTTGAGCCAAGGGTACAAGACTTCAGTACTGCTGCCAGAATGTTCTCTTTATCCATTTGGATTCTATTTCTGATTGTAACAACCAACCTACTTATTATCTGCTGCCTTCACTATTTCAGCTTCAGCACCTGTTTCTTTTCCCTCTCTCTCCTTTTCCATCCATTTGTGGTATGCAATGTTTAATTGAACCATCTCTAATTATATCTCAACTGTTCCTCTGTGTTTGGTTCATCACAACATTGTGTCGCCTCAAATTCCCAAAGTTTCTTTGGGCGATTTCATTATGTTTAATCCATCTTTAAAAATGATTAATTTTCATTTGTCTATTTACATTCCCATAATTATCTATTTCCAAACGTTTTAGTTCACACATTTCTACAAGTCCCTTTCTTGTTTTAATTTACTTTCCAAATACCTGCAAAGATGTAGAAGGATGCAAAGAGTTGAAGTCAAGAGTTTTAAAATAGATGCTTTAGTTATAAAGTTACTCTTGAAGGGCCTGTCCCACTATGGCGACCTTATTGGCGAGTTTAGGAGACTGCGCTCGCCACAAGCTCGCAACATGGTCGACACTTGGTCGTAGGTGGTCTCTGGTGAGTCTCCTTCATGGTCGAGAATAGTTCCCGCATGCTTAGTGGTTACTACTCGCGGCCTCAATATGGTTGCGGAAAATGTTTGAACATGTTGAAAAATTTTCTGCGGCCAAAAATTGGTCGGCATGGAGAAAATCTATACATTTGTAGTCGTATGTTTAGTCGAAGTAGGTCGTAGTAGGTCGGCATGTTATGGTAGCTTATCGAAGGTAGTCGAGATAGTCATAGATAGTGTTGATATATCGCCTTTGCTCGTTTCAATGGCTCGTTGATAGTCGAAGCTAGTCTTCTGCATAGTCGAAGGATGACAACCTTTTGGCGATTCAACAAGACCATGACAGTCTCCTAAACTCGCCAATAAGGTCGCCACTGCGGCGACCTAATTGGCGAGTTTAGGAGAGTTTGAAAAAGTGTCATGTTGAAGACCTCCTTCGTCTATGTAGAAGACTAGCTACGATTAACTTCGGGAAAATTGGACACCGAATAGTGGAAAGTGAAGACGACCTCCTTCGATCTCCTTCGACCTCCCTTTGACTTTGTTGAAGACTACGACTATCTACGATTACCTTCGACTACACTCGATTACCTACGAATAACATGCCGACCTACTACGACCTACTACGACTAAACCCACGAGTAAAAAAATATCGATTTTTACTCGCGGGCATTTTTCAGCATGTTGACAAATACGCCGCGACCTAGCTGAGGTCTCGAGTACGTGGGGACTACTCTCGAGCATGAAGGAGAGTTACAAAGACCTAGGACCACGTGTCGACCATACTGCGAGTATGAGTAGAGGGCAAACTCTTCAGAACTCGCGGATTAGGTCGCCGCAGTGGGACAGCCCCTTTAAGGTATTGCTGCTTGTAAAATAAAAGCTGTACACTAAAATAACAGCAACAAAAAGGTGATGAAGAATCTCTGCATTCCCAGAAGTAACAATGGGCCCGGTTAAATTGCTTAGTTTGTTGTTCATTGGCCTTCACGGAAATAATTTAAAGACAAATTATTTAGTATCTCTATATTGAAATTCTGAAGGCATTGACAAAGTAATGGGACACTGCTGAATGCTGTTCATCTGTGATGGCAACTTATCAAAATCATGTTGATAACAACCAACTCGGGATCTTCAGCCAGTTGTCAAGGAATTAATTTCCTCTTCCAAACAAAAGCACAGCTATTTTAGCCGGGCAGCTGCGCACTTACTCGAAGCTTCAACTCGATAATGTGACCATTTGTGGAAGATGAGAGAAGCTGACAGCATTTTGAGAATATGTGGAAGGGCTCATGTGATCTTTTAGGGACAAGTTCTTTTTTGCATTGAAATTTTAGAATCCATTCCAAAAATCTTGCGAAAGGTGCAGTTTCAGTTGTGTCCGCCCACTTTCGCCGCGATTCAGTGATTGTAGAGGAAGGAGTGACTTAGCTTTGTGAATTGAAGTTTAGTTTGAGTCCCTCTGGTCACAGTGGACTCTTCTGTCTCCTCAGAAAACCAACCGGAAGCAAAGGAATCTGATATGTCCGACACTCTCAGCCCAAGTAAGGATCGCAGCAGCGACGACACCACAGGTAACTGTTCAACGTCGAAATCGCTTTAAAACTCACTCCCTTTTTTTTTGTTTTAAGTAGTCTCAAATTAAGTTGGGGGGTTTTTAATACCCTTCCTTAGTTCTGTAATCTAATTAGATATTTTAAAGATAGTGTTTCCTAGTTTTGGTAATCTTATAGTGAAAATAATTCTTCCAAGACTTAGTGTACGAAAGCATGCAAGTTGTCTGATTTGGAATGAAAACTCTTTTTTGTCATTATAGTTTAAGATATGCTCTGCTCATATTTCAGTTCAGTGAGAATTTAATATTTCATATCAATAAATATGGGCCATTTTTTAACGTTTAATTTCTATTTGCTTCAAACATCTTTACTTGAATAGTTATTGTTTCACTGTGGTCCTTTTTTTGTCTGTTTCTCTTTATCTCCTGTGCCAGAACTTCATGCTTTATTTGTTTCGTACTGAATTTCAGACGGTATATATTGATTGTTTCAAATGGCTTTGTTTTATGCATGTAATTATCGTTAAAATATTTCAAATATTTACTGAAAACTAAAACCACATTGTTTTAGTTATGGCAAACAAATTTCTCTCTAATTTTGATCTTAAATCCATTGGAAACTGAACTTTAAATAATTTGGATGTACCAGTGCCAAATCAGTATTTGCATATCTTATTTCCCAAATATGTCATCTAAAATTATCACTGCCTTTGGGGAAGGCGTACTGGTTTTAATATCTTCCCTACTTAAGACGCACTCTTGCCGTGACCAGTTGTTCTGTTGTGCCTGTCTGCCTTCGCTGTTTTAAGAAAACATATCTACCACTGACTGCTGCATGAATTTAAACTTGTACTTTTAAAACTAAAAACAGATTGCCAAATGGATGAACAAGAACTGAACGAATCTCTCACTAAGGTTTCATTATTGAAAGGTAAGGTTTATATGTCTTGAGGTTGGGTTCCGTGAGGGGGTTTTGCAATGTACTCTTTAATAACATGTATAATCTTGCAATTGTTCCATTCCAAAACTGCCTTTCTACGTTCAATACATAACATTTGTGGCTGTTATCCAATAAATCTCAACTTGTGGGTATTTCAATCTGCATAATATTATTTTGTTCCCTTTCAGCTGAAGCTTTAGCATTTCTATATAATTGTAGGATCTTGGCAGCTTTCACTTATCAAATGTCTGTATCACCCAAGGCAAAGATTTGCCTAATGTAAAAACAAAGGTTGTGGTGGTTGATGTTTGAGTTCTAATACAGAGAGCATGGTCGTAACAGAATGTTTCAGGTGGTTTTCTAATCATTTGTACCTTTGCCGAATTCTACATATTTTTCGGTGCATGGGTAAACTACCCCACCCTCACCCTTGAGCTTCATGAGATTCTCAACTATATCTTAGGAACCATTAATTTGTATTTGGATTGATGTGTCCCTGTGTGATCCTCTGTTAATGCTGACACAGACCTCCGTGTGACATCTAGTGTTCGCGATGAGAACTGCACCATTGGGTACCAAGCTCATTCCATTTGTGGTTGTGTGATGGTATGTCACCCGACATTTTTCTGGGTGCAAAAAAATAATGATTTATCATTTGCAGCATAACTTGCTCATACTTTGAGAAAACACTTAGCTTTGTTGAGTGGGATCTGCTTATAATGATGAGCGGAAAAAATTTCTGCATTGGAAAACTGTTTTTAAGAATGATCATGGTATCATTTTCTTGAAAAAAGGCAATATCTATATTAAAAACGGGCTGGTTATTGCAGATTCACTGCTGAGCTGCAATAATATTTATTTTTATTTTCGGGAGATTAAGAGGTACCCAACAGTGACGTATTCTGAGTGGTGAAAGTTTAACCAGTGAAAGGGCGTGCTTCTCCTCTGACTATGTAAGGACTTGTATAGTGTATACTGAGAAACATTGCATGGCATTTCTGCAACTAATTGACCTTGCACGACAGAATATCATATTTAAAATGGCTGCAAATTTAGTTTTGCTAGTCCTCTACATATTTTCAAGAATTATTAGTAATTATGTTCTCAAAATTGCAATAAAATTTAAATCTCGTTCATGTTGTGTAACGTTTCAATCACCAGAAGAGGCATTGATTTAAATACTCTCCGTTTACCTCTTGTATTTACATTTTAAGATTTTAAACTGTATAAGTCTTTATTTTATTTCTGGAAAAGTTCCACCATGGAAAATAATTCAGTGTAGTGTATGTTATTTTAAAGGCGCCTATTGGAATTACAGCATGTTATAAATGCATCTACCATGCAAACTATAGCTTGGCAAAAAATATTCTGCCAAAGAGTAAATGGGCATTGATTATGCAGATTAATTCCATAAAACATTGATAAACATCCATGCCAGATACTGGATATGAATTATGCTTATATACTGGTACGAATCTGAAGTAATATGTTGCATTTTCTCTCTTCACCTCAGTAATACAAGATAGCAGCAATATCTTGTAATTATTTAACTGCCGCTCCCTTCTTTCCATTTCTTGTCCTGCTTGTGAAGCATGTCCATTTACCGTGTTATGATTACATAGCATTAAATACTATTTCCAACCGACCATTGTGTTTCTGCTTGGCAGACAAATAATAAGTAATTTGAGTTTTTCTTCTAAAATGCTTTAAAAAATCACCTAACTGATCACCTAACGGTTGAGTTTGATTTTGTTGTGTGCAAAGCCAACCTACTGGGTGCAAGAAAGGTTTACATGGATGTTACTGGTCTGGAAGGTTTGAGTTCTATCGAGAGACTGGATGGGCTGTTTGGTTTTAGTGGAGCGCAGGAAGCTGCGGGGTGATTTTCAAAGGTTTATAAAATTAGGAGGCGCATGAATAAGATGAATTGCCTGCCTTTTCTCCCACATAGGAGAGTCTAAAACTAGAGGGCAAGGCGTCTGAGATGAGAGGGGAAAGATTTAAGAGACCTGAGGGCCAACTTATTCACGCAGAGTGTGGTGCATATAAGGAAAGAGCTGACAGATGAAGTAAGAGAGCTAAATACAATTGTGACGATTAAAAGGCACTTGGACAAGTAATGAACATTTAATGGCTATGTTCATCTGTGTGAAAAAGTTGTCACTCAGATTGGTTTTAAATCTTTCCCCTCTTTTAAATTTATGCCCTCTATTTTGAGACCCCTATCCTAGGGAAAAGGCTGGCTATTCATCTTATCTATGCACCTCATTATGTTATAAACCTCTATCGGGTCACCCCCTCAGCCTGTCTGAGGATTATTTTAAGAAAGGTTCCATTTGGTAACTCCTCCACCATACCTGCAGTTTGAAGAACTGGGAGTCTGAAGAAGGGTCCTGCCCCGAACCGTCACCCATCCTAGTTCTCCAGAGGTGCTGCCCAACTCACTCGGTTACTCCAACATTTGGTGTTCTACGCAAGATTACAGCATCTGCAGATCCGCTGATTTGACTCCAATCAAATTTTATGCCCCAGTAAAAAGGGTTGATGCTGGAAAACAGGATTTGCATCTTAAATCTCAGAGACAACATCTTACTAAAGGGAAGCATTGACAGAATTCACCTTTATCTTCAGTATATGCCCTGTGGTCTATTGGCAAGAGTTCCATCTTGCACTCAGCAGGCATTTCAAGGCTCCCGTGAAGTATCATCACTGCCGTTTGTGCAGAGTCCTCCAACTTCATTTGCAGAGTACGTGAACCAAATACAAGGTGGTATCAAGGTTCCACAGATTCAGCACCACCGATGGGCAGGCATTGCTTACGTATCTGATGTGGGTATCTGAACAAGTGCTCTAGTTGAGCTTAGAGATACAGCATGGAAACGGGTTGACCATCGTTCACCCTAGTTCTCCATTAAGCCACTTTCTCATCCGCTCGCTACACACTAGGGGTAATTTACAGAGGGCCAATTAGCCAACAAACCCGCACGTCTTTGGGATGTGGGAGAAAACTGGAGCACCCGGAGGAACCTGAAAACCTACCCATAAAGACTCGAGGAAGGAGGAGCGTTCATAATGGCAGTGAGAACCTCGACTCCCTACTTTGGGAGCAGGTAGAAGCTCAGTGTGAACTTCAAGGAGAGCACCACCTCGCAAGCTATCCATTCACGACCCCGTCAAGCTCTCTCTATGGAAGAATGTGTGCTCATCAGTCACTCTGGAATCCATAGAACTGGAATGCAAAACCAATCCTTCATCTCCGAGTAATGCCTCGGAGAAAAGTTGAAAACTTGTATGTACATGACATGTAGTTTATTGAATAGATTTCCATTAAAGGTTTGTGTAGGAAAGAACTGTTTCAAGGTCAGTTTATTGTCACATATACCAATTAAGGTGCAGTGAACTGCAGAAGAAACTCAGCGGATGAGGCAGCATCTATGGATTGAAGGAAATAGGCAGCGTATATCGGGTCTGAGGATCTGAAGAAGGGTCTCGACCCGAAACGTTGCCTATTTCCTTCGCTCCATAGATGCTGCCTCGCCCGCTGAGTTTCTCCAGCATTTTTGTCTACCTTCGATTTCTCCAGCATCTGCAGTTCCTTCTTAAACAGTGAACTGCAGATGCTGGTTTCAACTGACATGGACACAAAATGCTGGAGTAACTCACCGGGACAGGCAGTATCTCTGGAGAGAAGGAACGGGTGAAGTTTCGAGTCAAGACCCTTCTTCAGTCTGAGACCCTTCTTCAGTCTGAAGAAGGGGCTCGACACAAAACGCCACCCGTTCCTTCTCTCCAGAGATGCTGCCAGTCCAGCTGAGTTACTCCGGCATTTTTTGTATCTTCCATTAGAGTTTTGTGTACTATTGCAAATCTACAAAGTAGTCTTGAAAGCGTCTGAAGAAGGGTCCCAACCAAAACGTCACCAATCCATGTTCTCCAGCAACTTTGCCTGAGTTACTCCAGCACTTTACCTCTTTTTATTGTCCAAAAGGTTGTTGATAACTTGGAGGACAACGATCATTCAATATTCTTATTGTTGTCGCAGTTAAATAGAACAATGTTTATGCAGCTGTTCATTAATAAGGTGGCTTGTCACATAAGTTGTTTCCAGTGCATAAGATAGTAATATCATTAAACCGACAGTGACATTCAAAAAATTATGTCTGATAATATGAAAGTAAGCATGCAGGCACAGCAGGCAGTGAAGAAAGCGAATGGCATGTTAGCCTTTATAACAAGAGGAATCGAATATAGGAGCAAAGAGGTCCTTCTGCAGTTGTACAGAGCCCTAGTGAGACCACACCTGAAGTATTGTGTACAGTTTTGGTCCCCTAATTTGAGGAAGGACATTCTTGCTATTGAGGGAGTGCAGCGTAGGTTTACAAGGTTAATTCCCGGGATGGTGGGACTGTCATATGCTGAGAGAATGGAGCAGTTGGCTTGTACACTCTGGAGTTTAGAAGGATGAGAGGGAATCTCATTGAAACATATAAGATTGTTAAGGGTTTGGACACGTTAGAGGCAGGAAACATGTTCCCAATGTTGGGGGAGTCCAGAACCAGGGGCCACAGTTTAAGAATAAGGAGTAAGCCATTTAGAACAGAGACGAGGAAACATTTTTTCTCACAGAGAGTGGTGAGTCTGTGGAATTCTCTGCCTCAGAGGGCGATGGAGGCAGGTTCTCTGGATGCTTTCAAGAGAGAGCTAGATAGGGCTCTTAAAAATAGCGGAGTCGGGGGTTATGGGGAGAAGGCAGGAACGGGGTACTGATTGGGGATGATCAGCCATGATCAAATTGAATGGCGGTGCAGGCTCGAAGGGCCAAATGGCCTACTCCTGCACCTATTGTCTATAATAAGGTAGGAAATGTTTCTGAAAACATTCACATGCACATCAGAAAGAAAATCTTCCAGAAAATTAAACTGGAACCATGTCTTCCATTCAGGTTTCTGATTTATTCAATCTATCTTTTTTTAAAGTCTTATCTAAGTGACCAAGAGGAGGTGTATTTTGGAAATGATAGTTTGATTACCTTAAAGTCAATATTCATTGGATGAATGTAGGAACAAGAAACTGCAGATGCGGGTTTACACAAAAGGACGCAAAGTGCTGGAGTAACTCAGCGGATTGGGCAGCATCTCCAGGGAACATGGCTAGGTGACAACTCGGGTCAGGACTCTTCTTCTGTCTGAAGGGTCATGACCAAACTGTCACTTATCCATGTTCTCCAGAGATGTTGCCTGACCTGCTGAGTTACTCTAATCTTCAATTCATATGCAATCTTAATTCTAGAGTTTTTTAGCTTTGATTAGATCAGATATATTAATGCTGTTGCATTATACAAACAACGGCTATCAGTGCAATGACATTATACTAGTTAATTATGCCATAAAGCTGGTACATGCAAACGTGTGTGTGTACATATATATGTATATACTTTCACCTCCAGCATGGAGGCAGCCTTCCTTTAAGTAGTCACTGCGAATAGGGCTCTGTGTTGTAACACCCTAAAGAGTTCATGTAGATTTTCAGCTAAAGTTTGGAATGGGTTATACAAACTTCAGACTCTTCTGTTATGTAGAACTTTAGTATTAGGAAATCTGGGAGACCAGTTCTTTGAAGTGCGGGCAGCACCAACAAGGCTGATGAAGAATAAATACTGGCCAGGAAACTGTGACGTGGTTTACAGCACCTGCTTTAATTTGAAAAACGTGACGTGATCTTTCTGAGTTGACTAAAGACAAGAACGCCCAATTGTGCAATAGCCCTTCAGTATGTCGTTTATGTATTTGAGTCTCTGCAACGGGATAGATTCTTCTACCTTCTGACTGAGACAAATATGTTAACATTGAATTTGTCAATGTAAACCTTGTTGCCAGGCTGTCATTGCCAGCTCTGGCCACTGGGTGACGCAGTTTCTTTACGATTTCTGAATCTGCAGTGATCATTTTTTTTCCTGCATTTTGTTACTGGTTGTTTTTTTTACTCTGTGTTCAGCTCCTGTCTGAGGATGGGTTTGGTGAAGTGAGGGCGGATCTTGGTGGGGTGGGGATACAGTGAACAATGCCAGATACATGCAACAATTACACCCACGGGCGGTTTTGAGAGTTGGAGCCCTATATCAGACATGGCCGCTTCACCTGCCTCATTGCAGAGTTCCCTGTGGTCCTCTCCAGTATAAAACCTACCCTCTAAAGCATTCAACCAAACCCGTGCCCATCTCCCATCCAGTCCATCATCGGCTCTGACCTCCCCACCATCGAGGGGATCTAGCGCAGTCGCTGCCTCAAAAAGGCTGGCAGCATCATCAAGGACCCACACCATCCTGGCCACACACTCATCTCCCCGCTACCTTCAGGTAGAAGGTACAGGAGCCTGAAGACTGCAAGGACCAGGTTCAGGAATAGCAACTTCCCCACAGCCATCAGGCTATTAAACTCAACTCATACAAAACTCTGAACATTCATAACCCATTATCTGTTTATTTGCACTTTATCAGTTTATTTATTCATGTGTGTATATATTTATACAATGGTATATGGACACACTGATCTGTTTTGTAGTCAATGCCTACTATGTTCTGTTGTGCTGAAGCAAAGCAAGAATTTCATTGTCCTATCTGGGACACATGACAATAAACTCTCTTGAATCTTGAATCAAATGAAAGAAAAGGGACATGCCTCTTTCATAGATGTGGGAATTTCAATGCAAAGGATAGACTTATTATTCTTAGAGCAATTTATTAAAACTGAACATTCACTCTTATGCACTACCAATTATACAAAATTTGTATTTATGAATTTGTATTAGACTCAATAATTTGCAAAGTAGATGCAGATTGAGCTATAATAGATACATATATTGACTATACCAAATGTAGAGCTGCAATTTCACTCTAGGTGGTAGAAGTATTTCATTAATTTTTCTCCTCATTTTTTCCCTCTCTTTTTCAAAACTGAAAGCACCAAGTACAGGGTGGGTTAGCCCATGTACTAAACTATTACATAGCCGCAGCCGCGTTTATTTTTCTCCTGTGCGTTGTGCGCTTTGCTCTGTCCTGCCTGTCTCACAATGTGGTCGCAGTCTTGCTTTAGAACTCGTGCTGAAAGGGCAGTGGACGATTCTGCCTTCAAGTCCTGTTGCTCTCCCTGATTTTGCGTTGAACCTTAATTTCTGACAATCGCTGATCAAAATCTGGCAATTTCTTCAATCCTTACAAGATTAAATTATTGGTTCCTACATGAAATCGGGAATTAAACTATATTAAGCTACAAGCAACTTTTCAGACAAATGTGTCAGAAAACAATACGCTCCTCACTGGCCACAGAGGCAAATGTGAACTTTTTAGATTATATTCATTGTTTGTTGTTCAGCTAGGATGCATCAAAGAAGATGTTACTCCATTTATACCTTGAATTAACATATTGGGGAGTTTGAATTAAACGTGGGGAAATATCATACATTATTGAATTCTGCACGCTTTCCTCTTTTATATGATAGCCCGTGACCCAGCAATTTAAGGTTTAAGGCTTTTTGTGTTGGCTTCTGTTTCATTCTCACACAGCTCTTCTTGCTTTTCTGTGTTCTATGTTTGCTGGCTTCTGTTGCGCCTGTACTGTTCTTCCACTTCTCTTCTGCTTCACCCCACCGCAGACCTGTTGTCAGAGGCGAGGGCCTCCAGCAGAAAGCATGAAAGTGAGCTGGATCATCTCAAGTGTAAGTACAGGGTGGGTTCGTGTGATAGCCGGCACAGCTTGAGCCTTCCTTGGTAAGGCGATTGCTGTTGGCCAGTTTCTCATTCTCCCCCCCCCCCCCTTCACTCCTCTGATTTCTAAACATCTGAACAGATCGTTAACATTATACTAACTTTTTTTTTCATCAAATATGATCATTTTCCTATAGCGAATTATCTGCTTATTGGAATTTATCTTTGATCTCAAAATGGATGAGTTTTGTTTAATATTTAATATAATGCTGGCCAACGATAGATTTCACTTTGATTTTGCATGTGCTTTAACTGTGATCTGGATAAATTGATAGTTATACCAAGTTATGGGCATTTTAAGCAAAATTCATCAACTTTGAGGTGACAGCTTCTGTAATTGTATATGTATGAGTAATATTATTCAAATATTGTCTTGGGGTCAGCACATTGGTTGCCTTGAAGCATGTAAATACTATTTATACCTTGTGAAACGTGGCGAAATGTCAAACTACATCTCAGATCAAAGGTTTTGTAGCCTATTCAGACATTCAGCCTGGTGGCGCAGCAGTAGAGTTGCTGCCTTACAGCGAATGCAGCGCCAGAGACCTGGGTTCGATCCCGACAACGGATGCTGTCTGTCCGGAGTTTGTACATTCTCCACGTGACCTGCGTGGGTTTTCTCCGAAATCTTCGGTTTCCCCCCACACTCCAAAGACGTACAGGTTTGTAGGTTAATTGGCTTGGTAAACGTAAAAATTGTCCCTAGTGGATGTAGGATAGTGTTAATGTGCGGGGATTGCTGGTCGGCGTGGACCGAGTGGGCTAAAGGGCCTGTTTCTCTAAACTAAAATTTTGCTGCCTTCTAGTCTTATCCCAAGGCCTCTTGTATTGGTATTCCAGTATTGGGTTTGGCGAGGTTTGTGTGATATTTTACCTGAGCATATCCTGAGGGAGCTGAACTGTTTGACAGTATGGAAGTTTCATTTCTCGAGGCACCAGGGTTCCAAGTGAAGCAGCTTGACGTCTGTATCCAGGGTCTCCCTCAACAGCTTGCAATTGCGCAGAGGTTTGGTCATCTATGAATACTCGCATTTAAGTGTGCAAGTGAGACAGGATAAGCTCTGGCCTTTTATTCCAGGATTCATAAGTAACTGAAATCAAACCAGTGTCAGGCTTCCAATAAGTTGCCAGTGACATCTGTCTTCCTATAGAAAACAGTCATGTACAACATCCCAGGGATGTGAGATGATAACGCTGAAGGAAGGGTCCTGACCCAAAGGTCACCTGTCCATTCCCCCCACAGATGCTGCCTGACCCGCTGAGTTACACTACTGTTTGTTTTATTGATTGCTCTTGTTTTCAGCTATCCATTTCAGAGCGTAAATTCTTATCATACGTCCAAACAAGGTGCCCTGACGTTTATCAAAACATTCAAACAGTCAGAAAATGTTTTGCAGCCAGCTATTTGAGTGTTTGAAAATTGGATGGAAAAACATTTTTTAAATGAATGAAATGCTTCAAGTTATGTAAATGATGGCATGTGTTTCCATTTTAATAATTTCACATATTCATTTGAGAGTTAGATTCAGATTCTGATACATCAGTAGTGAATGTGAACATTTTCTTCATAGAAGCATTTATCTCTGTATAATTTAACAAATATATAGCCTTTGGGACTGCTTAGGTATTAGTCTGGAAAACCCCCAATTCATTGGCAAAAGTCTGCCACTTTTAATGAAAGAACTGCAGATGCTGGTTTCAATCGAAGATAGACACAAAATGCTGGAGTAACTCAGCGGGACAGGCAGCATCTTCTTCAGACGGAAGAAGGGTCTCGACCCGAAACGTCATCCATTCCTTCTCGCCAGAGATGCTGCCTGTCCCGCTGAGTTACTCTGGCATTTTGTGTCTATCTGCCACTTTTAAGTTTGCCTTCGTTTAATATGAATCGGTCTAATGTTCTATTAGACGGTATACTTGGTCAAGGTGACCCATCCCACATCGGAGTCAAATTTTAAGTGCATGAGTCAACCAGTTGGAGTTTACTTTCAACTAGTGACAGCCAGCTATGTTACACCACGATCTGAATGCACCACCTGCACTGAACAATCAAAAGCAGGACCGAGAGTGTGCTTAATGGGCCTGTCCCACTTACGCGACTTTTTCGGCGGCTGCCGGCACCCGTCATAGGTCGTTGCAGGTCAACGAAAATGTTCAACATGTTGAAAATCCAGCGGCGACCAGAACAAGGTACGACTCTTTGGGCGACTACTCACGACCATACAGGCTTCACCCCCGCGACATGTCGCCCAAAGAGTCGTAGCGTCTTTCTGATCGCCGCTGGATTTTCAACATGTTGAAGATTTTCGGCGACCTGCAACGACCTATGACGGGTGCCGGCAGTCGCCGAAAAAGTCGCGTAAGTGGGACAGGCCCATAACTTACTTTGGTATGAGGGGAAAATATTCATGTGATTAAAGGGAGTGTTTTCCATTCATGGAACTAAATAACCAAAGAGCCGGTTGCACTATTTGAAACGCAGGAAGGTTTTCTGAATATCCTGGTAAAACTTGTGACCTCACTGAACACAAAACGTTTAAGAAAGAACTGCAGATGCTGGAAAAATCGAAGGTAGACAAAAATGCCGGAGAAACTCAGCAGGTGAAGCACCTATTCCTTCGCTCCATAGAGTTTCTCCAGCATTTTTGTCTACCAAACACAGAACATTAATTTGTTTCTTGTTTGCAAGATAAATTGTGCAGAAATTGGATTCAAAATCTAGGAGTTCAGCAATTTGAAGTACCCAAAATATTTTGGAGGGCGAACATAGAAACATAGAAAATAGGTGCAGGAGGCGGCCATTCGGCCCTTCGAGCCAGCACCGCCATTCATTGTGATCATGGCTGATCGTCCCCAATCAATAACCCGTGCCTGCCTTCTCCCCATATCCCTTGACTCCACTAGCCCCTAGAGCTCTATCTAACTCTCTCTTATATCCATCCAGTGACTTGGCCTCCACTGCCCTCTGTGGAAGGGAATTCCACAAATTCACAACTCTCTGGGTGAAAAAGTTTTTTTTCTCACCTCAGTCTTAAATGGCAAATTAATCTAAGCCTCTCTCTTTTTGTAAACTTAATTTTAATTCGACCGGATCTCATTGAAAAGATGGTTATGCAACGTACGGACTCACGGGTAACATTGTTAGCGCATTGACTGAATGATATTGCGGTAAGGATCTTTTTCAAGTTGGCAGGCTGTTACTGGTGGGATGCCACAAGGATCACTACTGTGCTGTAAGCAATTTACAGTGTGTATTAACGAAAGGGGAGAAGACCTACTGTGCACAAATGTGCTGGCTATACATGGAAGATAGAAACAGCAGGAGAACAGATCGACAGGTTCAATCATCGTATAGGTTCAGATTTATTATTGTCATGTGTCACTACCTCAATTGGTCAAGTGACAATAAACGCAAACTTGAACTTGAGATACAGCAAAGTTTTGTTTTGCATGCTATCCGACAGATCTGATAAAACCATACATAAATCCAATCAAGACATACTCAAGTCCATTAAAATCTAATTATGGTTGGAAAGGGTGGAAATCTAAGCTTGTTCACTTTGGTAAGAAGAAGAGAAAGTGATTGGATTGGATTCAATTTATTGTCATTGTCTCAATTAAAAGACAACGAAATGCTATTTTCCTTACAGTCATACAAATAAAAAAGCACAAAACACAGAAGTCCACGACACAAACATGAACTTATCATCGGTGACGCTCCACTAAATGTTGTGCAAGACTTTTGTGAAAAGATAAAATTGCAAACAAATGAACAGTTAATCTTCATTGCCAATGGGTTGGAGCACGCCAATAAAGTCTTGCTGGGATTATGCAGGCATTTGGCAAGACTGTATGTGAGGCAACAAGTAGTTCAAACTCCGTATTAGCATCAGGTAGATATTCCTGCCCCTTGACTGCATGATCGGCTGATTTCTAGGGTAGGTGATGGCCCTGTGGTCCGACAATAAATAAGATTGACTCCTATTCATTTGTGTTGAGAAGAATGAGTACCTGGTTCGCCGCAGTGCAGTCAGATAAATCTGAAAATTGCTTGCATTGCTGGGATTGCCCAGTCTGTTAAATTGTGCCTTGTAAAGTGGTTTTGATTGTCTTTAAACTTAATGAAGCTGACTGATTTTGTTCGGAAACGTCTGAAATTGTTGTGCTTCATGCTTAAAATCTTGGAGGTAGAGTTTAAGTGAAAGATTAGGATGTTCATCAGATGTTTTGCAATCTACTGCTCTTCATCGGATCAAAAATGTGTCCGATGTGAAGTTATTTTGCAAAGTTCATTTTGCACATGGTTAATTTTGCAAATTAAGTAAGAAAGTTACAACAACAAAAACATCTTCAAGGGTAACTGCACAAAAATATGATGCTTGTGAATGTTGTTGTATTAGGAATATTAAACCTTGGGGTACAAGTTTGTCTGCATTCCTGATAACACCATCGTACACTGAGTGCTCCAGATTCATTGTACTTTAGTTGCTGGAGGTATTATGTAAATATTATTGCCGAAAACCATTGTTCAAAAATGTGTATTTTTTCAAGATAGATGGATGAAGGTTTTACAATAAATATATTTAATCGTTCGGGCACAAATGCCTAGATTGTGAAAAAAAATCACAAATTTGGCCATCTGTGATTATATTTGCAAAATAAAATGTATTTTTATAGTAGGCTTCACTTGGGCAATCATTCTCCAGTGTGGCTGTGAAATAATCAACATGTAATGCCCAGCCAATGTTAATTTCAGGGAGTTGGTGAGGAATAGCTGAATTTTAAGCATAAGCACGTAAGCATGCGGGTGAAAAATGACTGTGTATGTAACTGATGTTGACATACGGCATGGTGGCGCAGCAGTAGAGCTACTGTCTTAATGGCCTGTCCCACTTTCACGACCTAATTCACGACCTCTGCCAAGTTTGCCCTTGACTCGTACTCGCAGCATGGTCGTAGGTAGGTCGTAGCAGGCCGTGATGCTAGTCATAGGTACTCGTGGCATCAAGTAGGTCGGGGCATTTTTCTAGCATGATGAAAAATGTCCACGAGTAAAAAAGGTCGTGAATTAGGTCGTGAAAGTGGGACAGGCCCTTTATTGTGTCAGAGACCCGAGTTCGATCCTGACAACAGGTGCTGTCTATACGGAGTTTGTACGTTCTCCAAGTGATCAGCGTGGGTTTTCTCCAAAGACGTACAGGTTTGTAGGTTAATTGGCTTGGTGTAAATGTAAAATTGTCCCTCGTGTGTGTAGGGTAGTGTTAATGTGCAGGGATCGCTGGTCGGTGTGGACCCGGTGGGCCGAAGGGCCTGTTTACGCACTGTTTCTCTAAACTCAACTAAACTAAGGGGCAGTGTGTTTAAAGTGAGTGCAGGGAGCAAGTAATAGGATATTGAGAGACTCCAGAATAAACATGGGGGAAAGATGCTACTTTCAGCCTCCTAATAATTGGATAAATTGTGGGAAATCAAAACCAGATCGCGGGACATACGTCAACTAGGAGGACCTCTGTTGCAGTTAGACCAGAAACCAGATCTGAGAAACCACAGAGCTAGATCCACAAGAATTACACCCGTTACAGACCTGACCTCACTTTTAGCAGTCAAGCACAAAGATACTAGAGGAGCTCTTTGGTCAGGCACATGAGAGAAGAAACCATGTCTGGCAACGAGTTGGCCGTTTCCAAGGACTGGGTGGATATGGTTTGAGCATTTCGTGGAGAAGAAGTTTGATTGTGGTATTTGAAAGAATCATGATATTGTTTCCGAAACAGCAGTTATTTTTAACAACAGGAACATGAGACCAGAAGGTGAAGTTGGATAACCAGGTTAGTAAGAAGAATCTGCATTGCTGTATTGTTCCATAACTGTAAGAGATTCCAAAGAACAAAACTTGTGTGTCTTGAATGGGAAAAAAAAGTAATTAAAGGAGACTGCGGAGAATTTGCGAAAAAAAGTGGTTTTATGGCAAACTGTCCATTTTTAGCAAAACATGGTCATTACTTCACCACATGTCATGGTTCAAATTGTTTTCTAATTAATCTTTGGGGAACAAAGTTTTTAACCGCATTAGTTAATGCCCATAGGACATTTTTGTACTGTGGTGAAGGCTAGTTCATTAAATCACAATGCAGAAAACATGTAAAGTTGTGCAATCATGCTGTTTAAGGAGTTGAATTCCAGTTCACACTGACCACCGATCACCCCTTTCACATCCACTCCATACACACCAGAGACAATTTACTGAGGCCAATTAACCTACAAACCTGCACCTCTCAGGAATGTGGGAGGAAACTGGTGCACCCGGAAGAACCCACACGGTCACAGAGAGAACGTGGAAACTCCACCCAGATAGAACCAGAGGCCTGGATCCAACCCGGGTCTCTGGCGCGCTGAGGCAGCAGCTCTTATCTGCTGCACCACTGTATTGACCATGCCATAAGATGTCCAGCAGGTCCATCTACTTCTGCTTGCTGCAGTTTGGAGTGCAGGAAGTCTTTGTAACCACTTGAATCTGAGCTTCCTATACTTATTAATCCAGTAAATGTTTCAAAATAGAATGTAAGATTGTTGTTCTATTTCGTGCAAATGTTGTTGCGTTTGGTATTACTTCAATCAACGAAGGCAAAGAAGTCCCGGAACCTTTTAAACGGGGAGAAACTAATTCTAAATAGAGCAACAAAAATGTTGGTTTTATAACAACATAGAGAATTAGGGAATGCAGCATCTTTGAGAAAATTCTTCATCGTGGGGTCTGCCACTAAGAGCAAAAGAGGCGAAGAAAATAAGATAATAGGATTAGTGCAGATTGTTATAGATGAAGGGTGGGGCTGGTGATTCTGGTTTGCAGAGATCATGGAGGTTTGCGTGTTGGAACAGGCAAGAGGAAATCTGAAAAATGCTCGATTTATGCATTTTGGGTTTTTATATTCAAAAGAGTGAGGGGAAAAAGCGATGTGTATGGAATTGAGTAATTATGATGAGTAGAATGGAGATTAGGAATAATTATATTGTCGAGTTTGTTGAGAACAGAGAAGACTGTACTTATTTGAAGACAATTTAGCATCATTGATGACCATGCCATCTCGAGTCGAGATATTTTTAAGAAATAAGTTGGCCGCTGTCAACACTTTGATGCATTTAAGCAAAATGTTATCTGTTGTAGATTGTGCAATAATCTTCAAGGTCAAAAGGTGCTCCATTAAAGCAGAGAAGTGCTGCTCTCTGAGATGAGCAGATTTTCTGTTACTCATGACCAATATTGTTCAAGACCGCTCACTTCAGAAAAGTATTATTCACCGACTGATGTGGATGTTTGGCTGAATTGTGATTGTGACCGATGACGAGAGCGGGTCTAAACGTTGATGCGCTGTGCGTTTTCAGATGAACTGCGGCGCGCCCATGCAGAAACGGGCGATTCTGAGCACGAGATACAACAACTGCAACAGGAGCTGAAGGGAGCGCAGGACTTGGCCAGAATCAACAAGCAGAAATGCCTTGAAGTACAAGGTGAACCACACGGGGTGTTATTTACTGATGATAAATGCTTGAGTGGAAAACGAGCAGAGTGATTCACGGGCAGTGCAAATGAGTGACAAATTATTTAGTTTAGCCAGTGTTCACTCAATTCAAAGACCACTGCCTTTTTTGTGTTTCAATTAAAATAATGCAAACATTAATAATACAAGGTTAGTTCCCGGGATGGCGGGACTGTCATATGCTGAGAGAATGGAGCAGCTGGGCTTGTACACTCTGGAGTTTAGAAGGATGAGAGGGAATCTCATTGAAACATATAAGATTGTTAAGGGTTTGGACACGTTAGAGGCAGGAAACATGTTCCCAATGTTGGGGGAGTCCAGAGCCAGGGGCCACAGTTTAAGAATAAGGAGTAAGCCATTTAGAACGGAGACGAGGAAACACTTTTTCTCACAGAGAGTGGTGAGTCTGTGGAATTCTCTGCCTCAGAGGGCGGTGGAGGCGGGTTTTCTGGATGCTTTCAAGAGAGAGCTAGATAGGGCTCTTGAAGATAGCGGAGTCAGGGCACATGGGGAGAAGGCAGGAGCGGGGTACTGATTGGGGATGATCAGCCATGATCACATTGAATGGCGGTGCTGGCTCGAAGGGCCAAATGGCCTACTCCTGCACCTATTGTCTATTTATTTGTGAGGATTTGGGCACTACTAAAACCCGCTGTTCCCTTGCCATGAATGGTTTGTTCTTATTCAAGGCATAGACAAGGTGAATAGCTACCGTCATTTTTTCATCAGGTTGGGGGGGGGGGGGGGTCTAAAACTGGAAGGTACAGGTGTAAGGTGAGAGGGGAAAGATTTAAAAGGGACTCGAGGGGCAATTTTTTCACATGTAGGGTAGTGCGAACATGGAACTCGCGGCCAGAGGACGTGGTAGAGGCGGGTGCAATGATGATATTTAAAGTACACTGGGATAGGTTCATGGATAGTGAAGGTTTGGTGGGACATGGGCCAGTGGGACTGGCTCGGTTTGGCAACTTGATCAGCATGGGCTAGTTGGGCCGAAGGGCCTGTTTCCGTGCCGTCTTTACCTCTTTGACTCTTGAGTATATTTAGATCTAGAGGCTTCCTTTGTTGCAATGGATCATTGTTTTAAATATTTAGCTAATTTGTTAAGTAATCTGATTTCTTTATCCTGCTTTTCACTGACTTCCTGCACGTTCTGAATGATTTGTGAGGAACTGAATGAGGAAAGAGAGAAATCAAAAATCTGACGTAAAGCTAAATGACAAGCAGTCTGTTTTATTTCAGAGGTTAACTAATTAATGTAGTAAATATCGAAAAATATACCAAAACCGCTTCATTATGTAATACAAATTCTTCATGCCTGAAGGGAAAATAGTTTTCTGCCAGTTGCTTCATTTATCACATACCAAAGCTTGGTTTATTTAGTTGGAACGTTAAAATATGCAGTTTTACTGAAATAAATGAATGTTGGTTCTAGACAAGCTGAGATATTCCCTTTGTATTCCACATCCTCCCACTTCCCCGCTAGGAAAACATGTTTTTTTTAATCTAATTACTTCATGTTCCGATGAAAGGACGTTGATCTGAAATATTAATTCCAGTTTCTCTGAAGCTGCAACTTCTGCTTTTTCGTCATTATTTCCAGCATCTGCACATTTTTTCTATATAACTTAGTTTTATAACTTGGTCGCGTTTAATTATCTGTATTGTGATTTTTTTTTTTTTAAACACAGAAAAGGCAAACTAAAGGGGCTGTCCCACTTGGGCGCCATGGAAAAAATCGATACTTTTTTTACTCGTAGGTTTAGTCGTAGTAGGTCGGCATGTTAGTCATAGGTAATCGAGGGTAGTCTTAGATAGTCTTCATCATAGTCGAAGGGAGGTCGAAGGAGGTCGTCTTCACTCTCCACTATTCGTTGTCCAATTTTCCCGAAGTTAGTCATAGCTAGTTGAAGCTGGTCTTCAACATAGTCCAAGGAGGTCTTCTACATAGTCGAAGGAGGTCTTCAACATGACATGTTTTCAAACTCTCCTAAACTCTTCTAAACTCGCCAATTAGGTCGCCTAATTAGGACAGCCACTTTAGTGTATTGCTCCACGAGAAATTATTTTGAGGAGTAATTTTCAATTTGGTATCTCAGTTCCGACCCTAAGAACTTCCATGTTTTGTCGCAGCAGCATACGTCCAGTCAAATGATAAATGATACTTCAACATTTTATCTCTACCAGAGTGTATTTGTCTTTCAATGGCCAGTAGGAATGGTTGGATCATGCAGCCTTAAATATAGTCATGTCAAAAGCTTGGTAACAAAATCACGTCAGATCTGTGTGTCAAAGTCTACAATTCTGAAAATGTAGATGTTGGCTAGGTAGTGTAAGTATAGCGTAACAGAATGGAATTGAAATAAATTGGGTCTTCCAGTAGACAACATGATCTATGGGGGTAAAGGAGATCAAAATGACACTTTGATCCTTAAAATCTCTAATGTGCTAATAATTAACTTCTTGGATTCTTTCTTGGAGAGAATTGCCATGTTATAATTAACAATTCAAATTTGTAATTGCCCATAGAATCGTCAGATAAAGTGTAAAATAAAATCCTGTTCCAAAATGCACCAACTGAATCCATTTATGTTGTTGATTTTTCATTGAGTTCCTTCTCGCTATTGTGGTATCACCTACTTTTAATTTTAGTTCTCCAAAGTATGCAGCTTTCTTTCCAAATTGACGATAATCCTGGTCAGTTCTATCAATTACATTCTTGGATTGTGGTTGCTACTGGTAAAAAACATTCTGACTGGATGCAATGCAACAAAAAGTGCACTTTGAAACTCTAAAGTTCGTCAAATACATTATCTTTGTTTCTTTGCAGCACTTCTTGAAGATGAAAGAAAGGCAAATAAACAGCAAGCAGAAGAATCAGCCAGGCAAATCCAGGTGTTGCAAGGTACACGCTGTTTATGTGATGCATGTTGGGTTGACAGACCCAGATTTGTGTGGCCTTCCCTGCAATTTGGGTAAAATCCATCAGATCACTTCAAGTAACATGCCCTGCTTTTATGTGTAAGATTGTCCTTTGTTAATATTATCATACTTAAAACACCATGTAGAAGCAAGATCAAATTGTAATGCGTTAGGGGTTATGTGTCAGGGGTTGTGTGGAGAAGGCAGGAGAATGGGGTGAGGAGGGAGAGATAGATCAGCTATGATTGAATGGTGGAGTAGACTTGATGGTCCGAATGGCCTAATTGTGCTCCTATTACTTATGACCTTGTGATTAGCTTGGTTGTAAATGAAATGAATGAAGTCTTGTTTGAAAGCCGTTATAATATTCTTGGTAACAGTAAGGACGTCAAAGGTTAGGGGGAGAAGGCAGGAGAATGGGGTTGAGGGGGAGGATTAGGTCAGCCATGATCGAATGGCGGAGCAGACTAGATGGGCCAAATAGCCTAATTTTTGCTCCTATGTCTTATGATCTTACGAACTTTTAAAATAGGCCCAAAGCCTTTAGTTAGTTTGAATAGGCCCTAAACTGTTGTACTCCGTATTTGGAGTATTGTGTGGGGTTCGTGCCCCATTACAGGAAAGATGTGGAAGCTTTGGAGGTTTCACAAGTTCACCAATTATAGGAGTAGAATTAGGCCATTCGGCCCATCGAGTCTACTCCGCCATTCAATCATGGCTGATCTCTGCCTCCTAATCCCATTTTCCTGCCTTCTCCCCGTAACCCTTGACACACGTTCTAATCAAGAATTTGTCTATTTCTGCCTTAAAAATATCCACTGACTTGGCCTCCACAGCCCTCTGTAGCAATGACTTCCACAGACGAACTACCTTCTGACTAAAGAAGTTCCTCCTCACCTCCTTTCTAAAAGAGCACCCTTCAATTCTGAGAATTTAATTCTGAGAAGAATAATTCTGAGGTTTATCAGAATACTGGAGTGTTTCGGCTACAGGGAGAGGTTGGCTAGACTTGGATTGTTTTCTTGGAGCATCGGAAGTTGAGGAGAGGCTTGATAGAAGTAGATTAAAATTGTGTGAGGCGTAGACAGGGTAGACAATCAGAACCTTTTCCCTAGGGTAGAAATATCCACCACTAGAGGGCGCAGCTATAAGGTGAGGGGGGGGAAATATAACTGGGATGTGCGGGGTAATTTGTTTGCAGAGAAGTTGGGGGGGGGGGCTGGAAGGCACTGCTAGGGATGGTGGTGGAGACAGATACGATAGTAGCGTTTAAAAATCCTTTAGATAGGCTCGTGGATTTGCAGGGAATGGAGGGATATGGATCACTTGCAGGCAGGCGGGTAGTCCAGTTCAGCTAGCCGGCACGTTAGGCACAAACATTGTGGGCTGTACTATTCCATCTTCTGTGTATAACAAGTACTGTACATTTTTCTGTTTAGGAAGGAACTGGAGATGCTGGTTTCAACCGAAGATAGACACAAAAAGCTGGAGTAACTCAGCGGGACAGGCAGCATCTCTGGAGAGAAGGAATGGGTGACGTTTCAAGTCGGTCGTCTGAAGAAGGGGCTCGACCCAAAACGTCACCCATTCCTTCTCTCCAGAGACGCTGCCCGTCCCGCTGAGTTACTCCAGCTTTCTGTACATTTTTCTAATATTTCAAATTACTTGTGTTTGACTGATGATCAGCCGTGATCACATTGAATGGCGGTGCTGGCTCGAAGGGCCGAATGGCCCACTCCTGCACCTATTGTCTATTGTCTATAAACACACGAGTAAAAAAAAAACAGTTTTTTTCCATGGCGACGTTTTATTACTCGCGGGCATTTTTCAACGTTGAAAAATACGCCGCGACCTAGCTGAGGCCTCGAGTACGCGGGGACTACTTTCGACACCTATTGTCTATTGTCTATTGACTGCCATGCCTCTTCATTTGAGTAAAATTATTTTTTTTTTCCCTCTGTGTGCAGCTCAGCTGTATGATTTACAGAAAGATATTGAGATGGTTCACGAGGAGAAGGAGGTTGAGGTGGTGAAGACCCGTGAGCAGTTGGCGAGCACGCAGGAGGAGATCGTGGCCCTGCGTCAGACGGCGGTGGAGGCAGCGACGGGCCGGGAGACGGACATCACCATCCTGCAGGGGGAGCTGCTCAACGTGCATACCGAGCTGGAGCGATGGCGGCAGACCGCCTCGCACTACGAGTCGCAAATCCTCAATCTCCAAAACAAGCTGCAGCTGCAGACGCAACAGCAAGTGGACAAGCAGAAAGGGGAAGCCATCCAACTGCAGGGTGAGGCCAATGACGCTTCATGTTTCCGAGCTCACGCCGTTTTCTAACATGCCTCGTTCGCGATCGCCCTGTCAGTAATAAACGTAATCAGCAGAAGTGTGGTATTGGGATCCTGGAGTGTTTAATGCCATCAGTTACTCTCTAGGGTCGGCACGGTGGCGCAGCGGTAGAGTTGCTGCTTGACAGCGCCAGAGACCCGGGTTCCATCCTGACCACGGGTGCTGTCTGCACGTTCTCCCCGTGACCGCGTGGGTTTTCCCCGGGTGCTCCGGTTTCCTCCCACATTCCACAGACGTGCAGGTTTGTAGTTTAATTGGCTCCGGTAAAGATTGTAAATTGTCCCCATTGTGTCGGATAGTGCTAGTGTATGGGGATCGCTGGATGGCGCAGACTTGGTGGGCCGAAGGGCCTGTTTCTGCGCTCTATCTCCAGACTAAACTAAACTAAACTGACAGATCTTGCACCTCAATCAGTCTGAAGAAGGGTCCCGTCCGAAACATCACCTATCCATGTTCTCCAGCGATGCTGCCTGCCCCGCTGAGTTACTTCAGCACATTATATATTTTTTAGAAACTTTATCTTAACTGATCCCCTTTATCACTGTCAACTTTGAACATACTCGGAGACTGAGCAAAGCCCCTTGTACAATGAATTTTAACCTTCAACCTGTGCCCTCCAGTTCTTCATTGCCCCTATCCTGGGAAAAACACTCTTGTGCACTCACCCCAACTATGCCCCTGGCCATCTTCGGACAGGGCCGTGAGGAGGGTTGCCTACTTTCTCACTCCCAAATAAGGGACAAACGGTCAAAATAAGGGACAAATTCCCGACGGCAATTCGTTGACCGACTCGGCCATGGCTGGGTGAATGATGAGTCGGCCCGGGTGCGGGACTGCACACAAGGCCCAGCCGGCGGGCCAGCTGAGGAGTTTTGGCCCGAGCGACGTCGCGTGCAAATTCCGGCACCCCATCCAACTCGTGAACCGATGATCGGCCATGAGAAGGAGGGGTGGTGGTGTCGGCGGTAAGTGAAGGTCCGAAGGTCGGACAACTGGCCGGGCTGCCGACCGACCGACGGGGCCACGGGCGAGGCGCTGCTGCTGCTGCACTCCATGGGCTGCACTACATCGGGACGGGTGAGGCGGGGCCGGACGCGGCGCTCCGACCCGACAGTCCCCTCGATCCGAGTAGTAGCAGTCAAATACGGGACAAACCAATTTAGCCCAATATACGGGATGTCCCAGCTAATACGGGACAGTTGGCAACTCTAGCCGTGAGGTACTTTACACCCAGCTGAGAGGATTTGTCAGACTACTCAGTCTTGTCTCATTCACAATCAGCATCTCCAATTAGTTTCTTTGCAATGAAACACAGTTTTATATTAATAGTACATTCAGTAAATCGGCATTGTATGTACAAGGAGCTGTGATTACAGCTCGAAGATTAGTTCCCTCTCACCCCAAGAGGAGCTTGAAGAAACTAAAAATCCTGATTATCAAAGTAATTTCACTGAGAAAAGAAAATGAGACCCCCCGAATTACAAACCATTGCATTTTTTGTCCTTGTTTAGTCAGCGGTATTAACATTTGCACAATTTTATGACATCCTCCCTGGTGGCAGCTTATGCCAGAAATGACATCATCTGCTTTTCACTCTCTGAATGCCAGCAACTCCACTAAGACAGACTATCACTTTTGATTACATCCAACAGAAATGTGAAAGTGTAGAACATATCTGGTGGAAGTGGTTTCAGAGCCTCGGTGAAAGGCAGCAAACGGGACTAATAAATTGCAACAAGTAAAACAAACTGAATTCCCGTAAATTTTAATTGCAAATTACCCAGAAGAAATTCTTCAGAGTAGAATCATTGCAATAATAACATTCCTATTTTTATTATTGTTGTTTGAGATAGAACATAGATTTTACAAAGCTATATATTTCAACTGAAACTGTAGTTGAAGGTTTTTGCAAAAAAAATGAGCAGGTCAGGCAATATCTCTGGAGATCATGGATAGACCTTGCCTGAAAAGTCACCTATAAATGTTCTCCACAGATGCTGCCTGACCCGCTGAGTTACTCCAGCACTCTGTGAAACGTCACCTATCCATGTTCTCCAGAGATGCTGCCTGACCCGCTGAGTTACTCCAGCACTCTGTGAAACGTCACCTATCCATGTTCTCCAGAGATGCTGCCTGACCCGCTGAGTTACTCCAGCACTCTGTGAAACGTCACCCATCCATGTTCTCCACAGATGCTGCCTGACCCGCTGAGTTACTCCAGCACTCTGTGTCTATCCTTTTAAAAGACAGTGTGATCATTGTAGGCCCCCCTCGGTCATGACTGACCATGGGTGGTCGGATGCAAGCCTGGGCGATCAATGTCATATGGAGGACAGGCTGTTGCCCATGCAGCACGTCCCCCCTCTCCACGTCGCTGATCGATCCAAAGGAACAGCAGGGCCGGTACAGTTTGGCACCAGCGCCGTCGCAGGTGCTGCCAGAGCGAGGTTGTAGACAACGACGAACTGCCTTAGGGGCTCCGACTCCGGATTTTCCTGGAGCCTTTTCCATGACTGGATATGGCCACAAGGCAGTGGAGTTTTTCCTCTCCTAGATGGACCGCCTCCCCAGGCTATCGAGTCCCATCTGCCTGAGACTCATGGGGGCAGGAACGTCTACCTTCCCGTGGAGGTCTATAGCACCTGCCCACAGTGTGATCAGTCAACCCAGATTACGTGCTCAAGTTGTGAAGTAGATATTGAACTCCCAACTTTATACAATATATTAATTTAAATTCATAAAATATATTTTTGACCTCAACAAATTTTCGTTGTTAGCTAGATTTCACATGCGTGTGAATGTGTGTGAATGTGTGTGAGTGATTGGTGGTGGTCGGAGAGGCCGTAGGCGCAGATTAGCAGCCACGCTTCCGTCAGTCTGCCCCAGGGCAGCTGTGGCTACAGAAGTAGCTCACCACCACCGAGTGTGACTGAGGAGTGAATGAATAATGTGATGTAAAGCGCCTTGAGTATTAGAAAGGCGCTATATAAATCCCATCCATTATTAGATTTACACTTTTGTTGTAGAGGCTTAATTTGTATTATACAAGCATAGAAAGAGCATTTTTTTTGAAGCATGACGATAAAATGTATATTCTGTCTTCATGAGATAATGTCTAATTTGGCATCCGTATTACTGTCTCATGGGACCAGCACGATGTCATCCCAAGTCTGATTGGGTCGGGCACCTATTACAATGCAGAGGGCTGAATATTCAGTCTCTACGGTGCTTCCTTGTAAAATGGGAGGGTGGGGGGGGGGGGGGGGGGGGGGTTAAAGGCAATGGGCCATAATTATTTTGCACAATTTAGCAAACCTGGGAATGCGACTTGGTGTCATGGTTTGGGCCCCCCCCTCCCCATATAGAGTGGTTACAGTCTTGTATGTAGGGGATATACTCAGACCCTCGATCTCTGCTCTATATTTATATATATTTTTAAGTTGACGGACAGAATGACGTGAAAATACATAAGGCAGCTCCCAGACCATCACACAAACCAACCTCCCTTCCATCATCTCCATCTACACTTCACGCTGCCTCGGCAAGGCCAGCAGCATAATCAAGGACGAGTCTCACCCCGGCCACTCCCTCTTCTTCCCTCACCCATCAGGCAAGAGGTACAGAAGTGTGAAAACGCACACCTCTAGTTTCAGGGACTTTCTTCCCGGCTGTTATCAGGCAACTGAACCGTTCTATCGCCATTGGAGAGCAGTCCTGAGCTACTATCCACCTCATTGGAGACTCTCGGACTATCTTTAATCAGTCTTTACTAGATATTATCTTGCACTAAACATTATTCCCTTTATCCTGTAAATGTACACTGCAAGCAGCTCAATTGCAATCATGTATAGTCTTTCCGCTGACTGGATAGCACGCAGCAAACCTCGGTACACGTGACAGTAAACTACACTAGCTCCCACTTACCATCTGAAGCAGTCATGTAGCTGGCTCACAGCATTGAGGTCAGGCCTAGCTTCCCCCTTGCCATTAAAGTGTCCCCTGGGAAGTCCCGCTGGAGCAGGGCAGCCAACTACTAGATGTTCTTTATAGTCCTCCATATATTACGCCACTTTAAGAAATGAGGGAGGAAATGTTAAGCACTCCCTGGTGACTGCTCAGTAATGTCGGCACATGCCTGAAGACTGACCCATTCACTCTCTCTTTCAGTGTCGGGATTCTTACAAGGTTGGAGATAACGTGTTCACAATGAAAAACAAATGGTGAAGTCATTCTTGCGTTATAGAGTTCCCTCACAATTCCCAAACAATCATTTAACCTCAAAAAGAAATCTCTTTACCAAATCACGCCTGCAGCGAATTGCCCATTAATTCTAGGTTTTATTATTTGACGAGTTTTACCATTTAATTTCTCTGTAAAATTGGCCCGAATGTAAAGTTCACTGGGTCAGCCATTGGTCACGTGGAATTCTGCAAACATTACAGAATAGGGTGGGTTCTGTTTAATAGCAAAAATCTGAATCATGCTGCACATGGAAATGAGTGTGAGAAAGTTTAGATAGTCAGAACACTTGCCAAGATTCTTGTTCAGTGAGGAATGTTTGTTCAGTTGGCTTGTTCTGAAGTAGACTAGATTTTTAAAGATCTAATTAACTAAGCTATCTAATTGTATCTGAAGAAGGGTCCCAACCCGTAATGTCACCTAATCAATGTTCTCCAGAACTGCTGCCTGACCTGCTGAGTTACTCCAGCACTGTGTGCCCTATCGTGTAAACCAGCATCTACACTTCCTTTTATCTTATCTATTTTTTTTGTTGTTAAAGTCAACTTTAACTCAATGGAAGAATGGAATTCTCCCTTGCAGCAGCTTAAATGAAATTCCTCGTATGTTGCAAAACATACTTGGCTACTAAAGTATGATTATGATTAATAGGCCGGTAAAACACGCAGATAAAAATATGTTCAGAGATAAGGCAAGTTTTGGACTGGCTAGCGATGTTTTCTCTCCAGCGCATGCTTTGTGTGGATGACAGTGAGTGTATTACATATTCTCTCCTGTAACAATGTCCCACAGGACCACAGCAGTTCTCCTGCCCTTGTTTTCTTTTCAATGTGTCCACCAAAAAAAGCATGATGTCACCGCGAACCAGTCAAAATCAACGTTTGCTGCAGGAGAGAATGTTATGTTCAAGTGAAAGAATGTCACCACTGCATTTATGTCTGCAAAACATTTAGTCTAAAATCTAACCTTGTTTTATACATGGTAGTAAACATATTCATGTTGTTCACCTTGCTAGTGCAGGTGCAGGAATAACAATAAAGAGAAGGAACATTCCCTTAGACAATTAAACCTGAATATATATTTTTTTTAACATTTACTTTCATTCATTTTCGGGATGCAGACAAAAGAATTATAACTTGTAGGTTTGTGGAGTAACTCGATACTATCTGACTTTATTAACAAATAACGATACTCAATATTGAACAGCAGTCCGGCTGCTTCCAGCAACGAGTCAAGTACTGATGGAGGACCTCGCTTATTCCACAGCATTAAATGATCTTCTGGTTCATTATTGTCACGTGTACAGAGGTACAGTGAAAAGCTTTGTTCTGCATGCTATCAGATAATACCGTACTTCATTACAATCAAGCCCAACTCAAGTCCAATAGGTAGAGCAAAGGAGAAGATACAGAGTGCAGGATATAGTTCTCAGCATCAGTTCCAGAGACAAAGTCCAATGTCCGCAATGTGGTAGAGGTGAATCGGACAGTACCCGAGCTTATGGTAGAACCATTCAGAACAGGGGAAGATGTTCCTGAACCTTAAGTTACATTTTGTTACTCAGGATGCCAAGCAATGAGTTCCTGCATTGTTAGCACCATAACAAAAGCTGAATTACTGGAAACATGGACCTTGGATATGCATAGACACAAAATGCTGGAGTAACTCAGTGGGACAGGCAGCATCTCTGGAGAGAAGGAATGGGTGACGTTATCTCTGCTTGCTTTGTTGTTACCTTGTTGTTACAGTGATCTATTCCACATTTTCTTTGACCTCCATTCCCTTGGTCCTGTTTTCACACCCTACACTTCCTTATCTACACGCTTACTTATCTATGTACCGCCCACTCCAGACATCAGTCTGAAGAAGGGTCTCAACCCGAAACGTCACCCATTCCTTCTCTCCAGAGATGCTGCCTGTCAGCTGAGTTACTCCAGCATTTTGCGTCTACCTTCGATTTAAACCAGCATCTGTAGTTCTTTCCTACACACCTTTGGTTATGCATATTTAATAGGTTTCCCCATTGGAAAATTCTCACCCATATAACGAAGAAACCATCAAACCAATGATTGCCTTCAATAATTTTTCTATGGATTTGTGAAACCTGGAGGCAGTAGCGTTCTAAATCGTTGTATTGTAATTGAGTTTTGAGGCGCTGTCATTCTGTTTTAATCTTTTTCGATGTTGTTCCTGATAGGTAAACTGGAGGACCTGCTGACGCAGAGCAACATTCTGCAGTATGATTGTGATTCACTCAGACAAGAGAAAGATTATCTGACCGAAAATTGCAGCAATATGAGGATGAACTCCAAAGGCAAGTCCCAACAGTAATGGGGTTGGTTTTTCGTGATGGTTGACAATCATGTGTGCATTTGTTCCGATATCCCCATTCTGAAACAGTGTTGGAAGAACCCAGCGGGTCGGGCAGCATCTGTGGAGAAAATGGACTGACGCTGTTTCAGATCGGTACCCTTCTTCAGGCCAATATGCAGAAGAGTCTCAAACAGGGGCCACAGTTTAAGAATAAGGGGTATGCTATTTAGAACGGAGATGAGGAAACACTTTTCTCACAGAGAGTTGTGCATCTGTGGAATTCTCTGCCTCAGAAGGCAGTGGAGGCCAATTCTCTGGATGCTTTCAAGAGAGAGTTAGATAGAGCTCTTAAAGATAGCGGAGTCGGGATATGGTGAGAAGGCAGGAACAGGGTACTGATTGTGGATGATCAGCCATGATCACAGTGAATGGCGGTGCTGCTTCAAAGGGCCGAATGGCCTACTCCTGCACCTATTGTCTATTGTCTAAAATGCACTTCCGTTCTCTCCACTGATGCTGCCTGATCCACTGAGTTCCTCCAACACTTTGTGTTTTGGTCAAGATTCTAGCATCTGCAGTTCCTTGTGTCCTGCAATTTCTTAATTAAATTGTGAGATTTAGTTTATTACTCATTAATCACTCACCCAAATTGAGCAGTTCATGAGACATAAAGGAAGTAATTTTAACAACTCAATTTAGAACTCTTAAAAACGTGACTATGGATCACTGTTTAATTGTTTAAAAAAGAGCTTTGGATTACTACTTGCGTTTCTGATGGTGAAATAATTTTGATTACCGCTTTGCTGCACATGGACAGTTTCCTGGACCCAACCAAGCTGTCTGGTGCTGTTGAGGTGTCTCCCAGCAGCATAAAAAAGCATTGAGAAGTTCCATCCCTTCATATTTAAGAAAGAACTGCAGATGCTGGAAAAATCGAAGGTAGACAAAAATGCTGGAGAAACTCAGCGGGTGAGGCAGCATCTATGGAGCGAAGGAATAGGTGACGTTTCGGGTCGAGACCCTTCTTTAGTCTGAAGGAATAGGTGACGTTTCGGGTCGAGACCCAAAGGGTCTCGACCCGAAACGTCACCTATTCCTTCGCTCCATAGATGCTGCCTCACCCTGCTGAGTTTCTCCAGCATTTTTGTCCGCCATCCCTTCATATAATCTGCTGCAAGCTATAAAGTGGGAATGTAATTGGCAAAAATAATACACGGGGAAAGGATTTTCCTTTGTTTTTCTCGTGTCTTCGATATTTTCTGTGTCTTGTGAACATGAAATGTATCTACAGTATAGACCACGATCTAAAACTGACTGAAGTTATCATGAATATTGTTCTCTGCCATTTATTCCAGCAAACCGGAGGCAAAATTAACAATCAATTCATCAGGTTTTAAAAGTAAATGACAAGCTGAAATATTGTCCTCTTAAAAATCGAGATTGGGGAAAAAGTAATAGGAAGAGGCAGTAAATAAAGTCTTTTGTCATCTGTCTTCACAGAAGCAAGGAGAATAATCATATCAATAATAACAGGACATTGCAGACAAATGAGAGGGATAGAACTAAGAGGGTAATCTAGCTAAAAGGCCAAAGACTAAGTCACTATTCCTTTCTCCAAGAATCATCTTTATGCTCCAAGTAAACTTGCCCCTTGTAATGGAGGATTGCTAAAACGCGTGGCGAGAGTTTTTCTCACAGAGAAACACTTTTTCTCACAGAGAGTGGTGAGTCTGTGGAATTCTCTGCCTCAGAGGGCAGTGGAGGCCGGTTCTCTGGATGCTTTCAAGAGAGAGCTAGATAGGGCTCTTAAAGATATGGGGAGAATGGCAGGAACGGGGTACTGATTGGGGATGATCAGCCATGATCACATTGAATGGCGGTGCTGGCTCGAAGGGCCAAATGGCCTACTCCTGCACCTAGACAAAAGTGCTGGAGAAACTCAGCGGGTGCAGCAGCATCTATGGAGCGAAGGAAATGGGCAACGTTTCGGGCCGAAACGTTGCCTCTTTCCTTCGTTCCATAGATGCTGCTGCACCCGCTGAGTTTCTCCAGCACTTTTGTTTACCTTCGATTTTCCAGCATCTGCAGTTCCTTCTTAAACTACTCCTGCACCTATTGTCTATTGAGAGAACAGAAGCGAAGAATTAGTTTGAATTGCTCAGAATTGTTAGGTAGCATTGACTACTTCTGTGCTGCCAACTTAAGTGATTCCGTGCATGGGGAAAATTCTGAAAGTATGTGTAATAATTCAACTGATATTAATCTTTGTTGTAAATGGGTTCCATCTAAATGCAAAACAACCGCCTGTTACAGTGCCCAGCTGCAGAGTATCAAGTTGTCCAATGATGTCAGTGGGTTGGAGGTTTCCCGCAAAGAGCTGGAACAGCAGGTTGGAGTTTTGAAGGAACAACGCGTGCAGGAGACAAACGGACTGAGAGCACAGCTTGCAGACGCTGAGAAAGAGACCGAGCAATATCAGAAACAGGTAACTTCACCCATTCCGAGCAGTATTATTGTCAAGGCGACGCTCTGGGAGAGCCGTGGCCTCACTGCACCAGAAATCTGGATATCATCTGGACTTCAGGCCATTTAGTTGTGTTACGCACAGGGCACTGAACACAAGGTGACACAGTTGGGCAGCTGGTAGAGCCCTTGACTGCCTCAAAGCACAGAGACCCGGGCTCGATCCTGACCTCGGGTGCTGTCTGTGCGGAGCTCACCCTTCTCACTGTGACCTTGCGGGCTTCCTCCCACACCCCAACGATGTGTGGGTTTGTGGGTTAATTGTCCTCCAGAATTTCCAGTAGTGGTTGGGGAGTGGATAAGAAAGTGGGATCACATAGAACTAGCGTGAACTGGTGATCGATGGTCAGCGTAGGCCGATGGGCCTATTTCCATGCTGTATCTGCGGCATGGTGGCGCAGCGGTAGAGTTGCTGCCTTACACAGAGACCCGGGTTCGATCCCGACTACGGGTGCTGTCTGTACGGAGTTTTACGTTCTCCCCGGGACCTGCGTGGGTTTTCTCCGAGATCTTCGGTTTCCTCCCACACTGCAAAGACGTACAGGTTTGTAGGTTAATTGACTTGGTATAAGTGTAAAATTGTCCCTAGTGTGTGTAGGATAGTGTTAATGTGTGGTGATCGCAGGTCGGCGCAGACTCGGTGGGGCAAAGGGCCTGTTTCCGCGCTGTATCTCTAAACTAAAATCTTTCAATCAATCAATCAATCAAGTGCAGGTAGGAGCTGATGCATCAGTAGTCACATTCTGTTGCTGCACAATGGGGAGAATGCCAGAGAGAAAGTTGGGTAGGGGGAGGAAACGGAACCATATTTAACTAACAGCATCGTTGGAGAGTGCCCACAACTGTGATTGTTCTTCCTATGATGGTGATATTGTGAAGTTAGCAAAGCATTTGTTCACTCAGAATTATTGATTCAAGTCATGGCACAGTTTAAAACCAGTGCTTGTAATTGTACGTATAATATTATATGTGAAGTCTTCCATCATTGATTTTCGTTCCAGTATGATACAAATCAGACCATGTATATGGAGGTAAAGGAAAAGCTCGATCGAACTCTGAAAGAGAACGAGTCCATCACTGAAGACCTTGAACGTTATAAAGAAAATGTTAACTTGCTGCAACAGAAGGGAAACAATAATGTAAGCCATCTCAATTATTTTTCCCTGCCCAGTTTGGAGTGTTTCTATGCTAGTTTCTTGAATTTGACTTCATCTGAACTAATACGTGTTGGAGGATATTTGTTAAGTATCATAAATCAAATCGCTGTACTACTTCCAGTCACTGCTGTTTAAACTGTGGTAAATTATGGCTCGTGGTTTAATGACGATTTGGATAAGATTCTCCACTCTTTCCCTGCCCAAAACCATCATATTGACGTTGGAATATAGTTTTGTGACCCCTGGCTGGAGATTTAAATGCCTATAGCCTGGATTTGAATGCAGTTGGCCTTTTACTCAGGAGACCATGTGCCTCATTATTTTACTCTGAAACACCCTGTATCTCCATATTTGGTATACATTTCCAAAATTAAGTGGGGAAAAAAAAAAAAACCTGAAGGTAGACAAAAATGCTGGAAAAACTCAGCGGGTGCAGCAGCATCTATGGAGCGAAGGAAATAGGCAACGTTTCAGGCCGAAACCTTCAGGTTTCGGCCCGAAACGTTGCCTATTTCCCAAGGTTTTCGGGCCGAAACGTTGCCTATTTCCTTCGCTCCATAGATGCCGAAATCTGGCCGAAACGTTGCCTATTTCCTTCGCTCCATAGATGCTGCTGCACCCGCTGAGTTTCTCCAGCATTTTTGTCTACCTTCGATTTTCCAGCATCTGCAGTTCTTTCTTAAAAAAAAAAAACCTGAAGATCGTGGGCTCTGCTATTGTGTTAAACCAAGAATCAACTTGTGTGAAATCAACTTGGGTTGGTTATCGGTGATGCCCGGCAGGCCTGATCGCTTGTCTGTAACGCAATTTAGATGTAAAATAGGGACAGAAACACTTGCCGTTTCCAATAGGCATCTCGTTCCCATTGCTCGTTCAACATTTAGAGAGTGAGTCTTCACGCACGGTCAGAAAGGAGAATTGCGTGCTCCACAAAGTGTAGCAGAAATCGAGTCCATCTCCCTGCGATGATGAGGAGAGGGAAGAGTCAATCCATTACATGTGTGAAGGTGACTACCAGCGGCCAATGCTCACGTCTGTGCTGCTGTTCCAGTGGCGTAGTGTGGAAGGCCCTACCACCGAGACACAATTTAAATTGGGCCCCCTCCATGTAATTGTAAAATGCACCAGTTATTGAGGTGCTCTTTGTACCCCTCTTACATCCTTGACCTTCCCAGTTTTCTTTTGGGTTTTCTCCACAAACTTGGCGCGTAGAGTCTGAAATTATTTTGTAAAGGGTGCTTAATAATTGCTTGCCTGCGAGGGATGTGGAAGGAACAGGAGACTCCACGGGAGCGTTTGATTCCACTGGTTTGCTGACGTGGACGGTTGTGATGGTGTGACCTTAATGGGGAACGGGCTGTTGGTGCACTAACCCAGGAGTTTGCCAAGTCAGCGGCAGGGCTGGGGATGCTAGGATCACTCCAGGGCGTTCCGTTACAGTCCCTCGTACGTTACAGTCAGTGAAGTGCATTCAAAGAGTAGTCCCAGTGTGAAGTGTGTAGGAAAGAACTGCAGAATCTGGTTTAAATCGAAGGTAGACACAAAATGCTGGAGCAACTCAGCAGGACAGGCAGCATCTCTGGAGAGAAGGACTGGGTGACGTTTCGGGTCGAGACCCTTCTTCAGACTGATGTCGGGAGTGGGCGGTACATGGATAAGTAAGTGTGTAGATAAGGATGTGTAGGGTGTGAAAACAGCACCAAGGGAATGGAGATCAAGGAAAATGTGGAATAGATCACTGTTAGTTGGGAGAAGGTAACAACAAAGCAAACAGAGATAAAATGTAGTCGGAGACAGTAAGACTGGTCGGAGAACTGGGAAAGGGGAGGCGATGGAGAGAGCGGGAAAGCAAGGGCTACATTGGAACATATTCCCGTGATTCAAAATCAGTGCAAATAACTTCCACTGGAGTGAAACTTGTATAGAGATTTATTATTCTATGTGGTAAAATAATTGTTAATTCACAGTAGTTGGTAACAAATAGTAACTAATTTGTTGATACCTATTTGGTTATTAATGGTAACTAATTGCTAATTAGTTGGTACTAATTGTGACTAGTTACTAATGATGGTTAGTAACTTATTAGTTAACTGGTTATTTTATGATGAATTAGTAGTTAAGTTAGTAACTAACGATGTTAAGTTAGTAACTAATTGGTTAATTAGTAACGAAGTAACTGTTTAGTTGCTGTTGGTTACTAACTAACTAATGGTAACTAGTTAAAGGTAGACAAAAGTGCTGGAGAAACTCAGCGGGTGAGGCAGCATCTATGGAGCGAAGAAATGGGTGACGTTTCGGGTCGAGACCCTCCTTTCAACTTTCAGAAGGGTCTCGACCCGAAACGTCACCCATTCCTTTGCTCCATAGATGCTGCCCCACCCGCTGAGTTTCTCCAGCATTTTTGTCTACCTTCGATTGTTCCAGCATCTGCAGTTCCTTCTTAAACTATGGTAACTAGTTAGTAACTTTGGCTTCCTCGAGGTTGAACGGTGTTAAACTGTTTCCCATGCCTCTTGCTAATTATAATTTTAAAAAGAAATGTCAGGAAATATTGTCCATCAACACAAAAATAGATTTGAGAGAATTTGGACCTGATCCTGATGTGTGGGCAAAATGGTGAAATATGTTAGTGATACGATGTTTTGCAGCAGATGTTGGAGTCCGTACGAGGGCCGTGTTTTCTTTCCCCTTGGCACAGTCAAGTTTCAATCCCCTGAAAGTGCCCACTCTGTATTCTGCTGCTTGGCACCCAGTCGGTGACTGTGACTATCCCTTCCCTCCCTCAGCCTTCCACCATTTTGCAACCCATCCCCGCTGTAGGCGTGGCCCTAATCCTGGCTTTCCTGTACTGGTGGTCCGCTCACCTGTGGTAGATCAAGGTACACTCATAGCTACAATCTATGTCTGCGTCTTCCTCTCATCATTTGTGTACCCTCTCTTCACAAGAAGCATGAACAGTCTGAATGCAGCGTTAACTTGCTAATATGTACAATACAGGATCTTAATTTGTGTTTACTGTTTGTTCCACCCCATTATGCTTTATTGACTTACTTCTTACATGTTTAAATATAACCAGGTGTGTGTTTTGTTGCCTGTCTCCCAGTGTTTTGCTCTAACATGCCACTAATGCCTCTCTAGCATGTCTATATTTCCTGCCACGTGCTGAATAGTCGTACACTGTGGGTTATAATTGTGCAGCAGGTTGGGGTAACACTTGATTAAATACTCCGTGATTTAATGTCCATGTTTCAATATGTTTTTTTCTAATATAAGCATTCAGGTGAACGATATGTGTGAAATTACAGAATTTCAAAGTAACATTAGCAAATTTGCAGATGACACAAAGCTGGGTGGCAGTGTGAACTGTGAGGAGGATGCTATGAGGATGCAGGGTGACTTAGACAGGTTGGGTGAGTGGGCAGATGCATGGCAGATGCAGTTTAATGCGGATAAATGTGAGGTTATCCACTTTGGCAGCAAAAACAGGAAGGCAGATTACTATCTAAATGGTGTCAAGTTGGGAAAAGGGGAAGTGCAACGGGATCTGGGGGTCCTTGTTCATCAGTCAATGAAAGTAAGCATGCAGGTACAGCAGGCAGTGAAGAAAGTGAATGGCATGTTGGCCTTTATATTAAGAGGAGTTGAGTATAGGAGAGGTCCTTCTGCAGTTGTATAGGTCCCTAGTGAGACCGCACCTGGAGTATTGTGTGCAGATTTGGTCCCCCAATTTGAGGAAGGACATTCTTGCTATTGAGGGAGTGCAGTGTAGGTTTACAAGGTTAATTCCCGGGATGGCGGGACTGTCATAGGCTGAGAGAATGGAGCGGCTGGGCTTGTACACTCTGGAGTTTAGAAGGATGAGAGGGGATCTTATTGAAACATATAAGATTATTAAGGGATTGGACACGCTAGAGGCAGGAAACATGTTCCTGATGTTGGGGGAGTCCAGAACCAGGGGCCACAGTTTAAGAATAAGGAGCAAGCCATTTAGAACGGAGATGAGGAAACACTTTTTCTCACAGAAAGTTGTGAGTCTGTGGAATTCTCTGCCTCAGAGGGTGGTGGAGGCCGGTTCTCTGGATACTTTCAAGAGAGAGCTAGATAGGGCTCTTAAAGATAGCGGAGTGAGGGGATATGGGGAAAAGGCAGGAACGGGGTACTGATTGTGGATGATCAGCCATGATCACATTGAATGGTGGTGCTGGCTCGAAGGGCCGAATGGCCTACTCCTGCACCTATCGTCTATTGTCACCTCATTTGGGGTGGCGTAGTGGTGCAGCAGGAGAGCTGCTGCCTCTCAGCGCCAGAGACCCGGGTTCCATCCTGACTACGGGCGCTGTCTGTACAGAGTTTGTACGTTCTCCCCGTGACCTGCGTGGGTTTTCTCCAAGAGCCCTGGTTTCCCCCCACACTCCAAAGACGTGCAGGTCCTCTGTAAATTGTCCCTAGTGCACAGGGAATGGAGGGCCAATTAACCTACAAACCCGCACGTCTTTGGAAGCGAACCGGAGCACCCTGATGAAAGCCACACCATAACAGGGAGAACGTGCAAACTCCACACAGATAGCACCCGAGGTCAGGATGGAACCGGGGTCTCTGGCGCTGTGAGGCAGCAGCTCTACCCGCTGTGCCACCCTTCTGATCATTGCTGCCTCTCACCATGATGTGCAGAGTGATTTTATGTTGGTGCCGTGCTTCCCCACAGTAAAATATTTGGACTTGAACTTGTTTTACCCCAAGCCGCTGCTTTGTATTTTTGGGGAAATGGTGGTGTACAAACTGCAATGGTGACGTTTGTTTAAATTGCTTTATTATTTCCAGGGTGGATTCTTCAAGTGGATGCCAGTGGTGGCGGTGCTGGTTGCAGTGACTGTCGTAGTGTTATATCCAGCATTGAACAGGGCCTCGCCCTGAGCCTGCCTGAGATGTCTCCAACCACAGAATGTCTCCCCGTTGACTCTGCCTTTCTTTTAGCACGGGGTGGGGTGGGGGGGGGGGGGGGTGGGGGGCAAAAGGATCTGTTTCCATCCTTTTTACCTCTAACAAACACAGCTGTTTCAAAGCACGACAGTGGAGTCTTTGCTTGAACTGTATAAAATGTAATTGTATATATAGAGAGAGAATAAAAATTGTGACTGGATTCTACTCTAGATAATGTTTTATTTGTAGTTTTCCATAATTTTAAAAAAAGGATTTGTTTGGGGTTATGTGAAGAGTTGTGGTAGCCTTACGCAAGGCTTCTTGGTACCAAAATTTAAAGGAATGTGGAATTCAACTTTTGGTTTCACTTGAGAGTTCTTTTGTTTCCTTTAGCTGCGGTGGTACAACCCCATCAACTGATGCACACTGGCCCATTGAGCGGTCGCTTTGTGGCAGCGACCGTCAACTTGCCATCCATTTCATTCACCTGCAACACATAATGAATGTGCTGTTACATTGCAAAGGTCAAACGCAATGCTATTGCAGGCCTTTCACGGGAGCTCGACTTCTCCCAAGTTTCAAACCTCCACGTTACTGAAGAGTTTGAAGGAACAGCCAAAACTTGCATTCTACTCAACTTGCATTCTACTCATTATTCTCCCCCCCAACACACATAGTTTGTTATTATTATTGATAACCATCAGAGTTGAGGTGTAATCAGTGAAGGTAAGTGGATCACAAACCCTTACAAAGCAACTCCAAACAAACCCCTCTGTGCATCAGTCGGTGGGAAGCTGTGTATCGTTGGGATATAAGATAAAAGGATGAATGTCTGTTCGCATTCCCTAAGATCAGGGATGAATATGTTAGAGGCTGACTCGAACTAGTTCTGCTGCACAGCAGTAAGCTCTTTGCTCAGATGTGAGCCATGACCGGCAACTAAAGTCTGCAGTCATCTAGCAGTGGATTGCTACTACTGCCTTAATCACTACATTCCCAGGACCGACCGGCCTTCTGGTGTCTTTATCAGACAGCTGACATGTTCACTATAGGAGTCACACCAGCAAGCACTTTGTTTTGAAGCAAAAGACAAGAGAAAATGGATCATCGTCACCTTGATTTTTTTGTTTTTTTGTTTGTTCACGAATCCTAGCCAGAATGAGTTGGAAATTGCCTTATTTGAAAAAAAAAACGAATTCAATTTTACGTTTTCAACCGCAGAATGTTGTTGCAATTGTACAATGTAAATGACATTGGTATCGGTACAAGATTCCGTAGTCAAGCGAATGAAAGAGAACACTTTAAAATAAAGCTTGTTTAAGATATTCTGAATGGGGGAAAAACAATCGATCTTCAAGAACATATTGACAAATCTGTTATATAATTGATCTTGAGCATGTTGAGGATGAATGTAGGGTGAATTAGGTCCCCATCATCTGGGGATTTTTTTGTTTTGTTTAAATGGTTGTGGGGGGGAAGGAACACTTGTCCGCCTGGAAACAAACAAAACTCTTCAAAAGTTTGTCAGTCTGAGCAAATGTAAGCAATGATACTCCAGCTCAGCTGCGCACGCGCGCACACACACACTCACACTCACATGCCAGTGGTTCTCGGTACCTCCTGTATATAGGTTGTTTGCAAATATTGTTCTGATATGCTGAATTGCAGAAATGATTTTTTTAAAGTTAAATAATTGTTTTAAATCTATTTTGTAAAAAAGGTTGAAAAGTAAAGTAGAATTTCTGGAGTACAAATGAAAGTATTTGCACTAACATATGTGATGTGCATGATTTAATAAAATACAAGTTTGCTCTCCCGTTGTGACATTTGAGTTTATTGCTCAGAGAAGATGCATAGATGTAAACAAATATAAAGCTTTCTGTCTGCAATAACCTTTCTTGTACTCTTGGTAGACACAAATGCTGGAGAAACTCAGCGGGTGAGGCAGCATCTATGGAGCGAAGGAATAGGTGACGTTTCGGGTCCAGACCCTTCTTCGGACTTTCTTGTATTCTTACATGGTGTGGGTGTTTCTGCAAAGAGCAGCATTTAATGGCAATTTCCAATTCTCTTTAGACTTTTAGACTTGAGAGAAACGCCCCGCAGAAACAGGCCCTTTGGCCCACCGATCCACGCCGACCAGCGATCACCCTGTACACACTCGCACTATCCTTCCTGCGCACTAGGGACAATTTACAATTTTACCGAAGCCAATTAACCTACAAACTTGTACGTCTTTGAAGTGTGGGAGGAAACTGGAGAAAACCCACGTGGTCACGTGGAGAATGTACAAAACTCCATACAGCAGTCGCAGTCAGGATTGAACCGGGGTCTCTGGTGCTGTAAGCCAGCAACTCTACCTCGACAACACTGTGCCGCCCCTTAACAAATTGGTGGTGAATCGCTTGCAGTAAAGACAAGGTGCATATAGAGAGTTCTAGGACTTTGACCCAGTGATGGTGAAGGACTTGGGATATATTTTTCAAGCCAAGATGATGTGCAACTTAGAGGGGAGCATGCAGCAGTGATTGTCCCACAGCCTTGGTCATTCTAAGTGGTAAAGATGGTTGTAGATATAGGAGTTGTTGAAGAAGCCTCGATGAGTGACCACAGATGGTACATGGAGCCAAGCTGGTAAGTAGATCCCAATCAGGACGGCGGCTTCCTCCTCAATGTGCCACATGTCTCGACAAACTTGGCTCTAGACTCAATCAAGCAAAAAGCGAATATTCTATTGTAATTCTGACATGCTTTTGCAATAAGATTTTGGGAAAAACACAGGTGCTGAGCCATTTGCCTCATAATACCTAATCCCTCTCATGGCGTCGTTGCCACAGTATGGAGGCAAAAGCAACTGCAGATGTTGGAATCTCGACCAAAACACAAAAGAGCTGGAGGAACTCGGTGGTTCCGGCAACATCTGTGGAGGAAAAGGGACAAGCATCGTTTCACATTGCACCCTCCAGAAATCTTCTTGTGACCCAAAACATCGTCTATCCACTCCCTTCGTAGATGCTGCCTGACCTGCTGAGTTGTCCACTCCCTTCGTAGATGCTGCCTGACCGGCTGAGTTCTTCTATAACTTTATGTTTTGTTGCAACAGGTCGGGCTATGTTTCTGGTGAATCCAGGATGATGCTTAGTTTTTAGTTTGTCACGTGTACCAAGGTACAGTGAAAAGCGGAAACATAACACATTACAATCGACCCATCCACAGAGTACAGATACATGATAAAGGGATTAAGGGGAATAATGTTTAGTGCAATGTAAAGTACAATACAATACAACTTTATTAGCCAAGTATGTTTAGCAACATACGAGGAATTCCATTTGCCAAGTCAGTCATACAAATAAAAAGCAACAGAACACACCAAACACATTTTAACATAAACATCCACCACAGTGACTCCTCCACATTCCTCACTGTGATGGAAGGCGAAAAAAAGTTCAATCTCTTCCCTTTGCTCTCCCACGGTCGGGGGCCTCGAGCCTTCCGTTGATGGGACGATCTTGGCTCCCGTAGCTGGCGGCGTTTGGGCCCTCGCGTCGGGGTGATCAAGCTCCTGCATCGGGGGGGATGTCAGCACCCCCGCGCCGAGCGATCGGACCCCGGGTCAGGGCTGGTCGAAGCTTCTCCGTCGTTGGAGCTCCTGACATCCACGGACACTACCCGAGACTGCGAGCTCTCGATGGTAAAGTCCGCAGGCCGCGGTTGGAGCGTGGACCCCAGGCAAAGGATTGGCCCCGAAGGTAAGTCCACGCCCCGCGGTGGGGCCCAAAGTCAGTCACGAGCGAGGCCTCCAGCTCCAAGATGTTAGGCTGCAGAGCAACCGGAGATACGACCCAGAAAGTAATCGCATCTCCGGCAGGGTAAGAGACTGAAAAAAATGTTTCCCCCGACCCCCTCCCCCACATAAAACAAAGTTTCAAAACACACTAAAAATAACAAAAAACAGACAGACTCTTGGCGAGGCTGCCATTTGTACGGCGTCCGATCAAAGATAGTCGGAGGGTCTCTGATGGGGTAGATAGTAGCTCAGGACTGCTCTGTGGTTGTTGCTTGGATGGTTCAGTTGCCTGATAACAGCTGGGAAGAAATATTGGGCAATTTGCAAACAGTGATTTCATTGAACATGAGAAGAACCTGCCGAGAATAGTCATTGGTTTGCTGTGGTGTGGTGAATGAGTTACTCATCGTCCCATGCCCAAATATTGTCCAAGCCTCCATGCATGAGGGCATGACTTGCTCCATTATCGGATGTAGACAAAAGTGCTGGAGAAACTCAGCGGGTGCAGCAGCATCTATGGAGCGAAATAATAGGCAACGAGGGGTTTCGTCCCGAAACGTTGCCTATTTCCCAAGAGTTTCAGCCCGAAACGTTGCCTATTTCCTTCGCTCCATAGATGCTGCTGCACCCGCTGAGTTTCTCCAGCACTTTTGTCTACCTTCGATTTTCCAGCATCTGCAGTTCTTTCTTAAACACCCTTATCGGATGGGTTGCCAGTGTAACATCATCCAGCTTCTGCCCCACTGATGACAGCAATACACATGGAAAGGGGTGGAATCGCTCTCCATTGACCAGTGAACATGAACTCTTCTCTTTCCACATATGCTGCCTGACCTACTGAATAATTCCATTACAGCGGATTTTGTTTTTCCAGCCTCGAAATCAATTTGTGTTTGATTCAATGGATAACAATTAGAACATAGCAATGTACAGCACAGGGATAGGCCCTTCGGTCCACAATGGCAAATATGATGCCAAGATTAAATTCATCTCCTCTGCCTGCACGTGATCCATGTTTTTTCATTCCTTACACAGTCACAAAACATAACCATCAGTCTGAAGAAGGGGCCCAATCCGAAACGTCACCTATCCATGTTCTCCACAGATGCTGCCTGACCCGCTGAGTTACTCCAGCACTCTGAAACGTCACCTATCCATGTTCTCCACAGATGCTGCCTGACCCGCTGAGTTACTCCAGCACTCTGTGAAACGTCACCTATCCATGTCCTCCACAGATGCTGAAACGTTACCTATCCATGTTCTCCACAGATGCTGCCTGACCCGCTGAGTTACTCCAGCACTCTGTGAAACGTCACCTATCCATGTTCTCCACAGATGCTGCCTGACCCGCTGAGTTACTCCAGCACTCTGTGAAACGTCACCTATCCATGTTCTCCACAGATGCTGCCTGACCCGCTGAGTTACTCCAGCACTCTGTGTTTTCCGCTAGATTCTGGCATCTGCAATTCCTTGCGTCTCCACCCACACACTGTACGACTCTATTAGTTCTTGGAGGGGGAGTGGAAGAGGAGAAGCAAGTTCCAAAATACATTGGGACAGATTTTCCACCAGATCATATGGCTTCTCCAACACGTTCAGTTCAAAAGCTCAAACTTATTTGGAACACAAATTACCTGCAAGAAATTGACATTCCATCTTTCGCACTGCTTTAGAAAAACATTGATCTACAAGATAGATTCAAGCCAGGACAAAAGGCCTTGCCCACAGAATTGACTGTAACTACACTCTTCTCCCACCCCCCCACCCCAAAATTCAAAATTAATGACTGCTGTGTCCCTTCCAACTTGTTTATTGAAGCAATTTAGCAACAAGATGGATGAAGGCTGCCTTATGGGCTTGTCCCACTTAGGCGATTTTTTGGGCGACTACAGGCGACTGGCGCAAAATTTCCAACATGTTGAAAATTTATCAGCGACAATGGCGACAATTTTTGCTGTCGTAGGTGCTGTCGCAAGTTGTCGTAGGTGCTGTCATAGGTGAGTTCCATTAAAAAATTAGTCCCTGGCAGTCGCCTAAGTGGGACAGGCCCTTTACTGAGCAGGGAGGGCTTGTTTTTAAAGAAGGAACTAACTGTAGGTGCACTGAACAGGACACACTGAAATAAATAGCTGAAAGAGGTTAGTGTGAGTGGAGTATTGAAATGTGCCATCGTTCAGAAGAGATCACAGCATTCAAGGCTGATAATCTGAGGCTGATGTTGGCAGGAATGGGATTCTTGCAGGTGATATGTTTAAGAAAGAACTGCACAGACCAATTCCAAAAGATTTGGTCTCCATTTATCGACTTATTACAAACATAGGGTGCAACAAAATGTTGATAATAAATGGTTTCAGGACCTGGTGAGGGGTGAGTAAAGATATGAAGTAGGTACATCCCTTTTATCTTGTCTTATCTTACTTTTTTTTCTTTTTCCTTTTGTTTTTTTTTGTTTAACTCTTTCTTGTGGTTTGGGTCCCTACGAGTATTCCTGGACCACTCTTTCACTCACTCACTTACTATCTCTGCTAACTCTATCTATCTTTTTTCTTATTAAAGTTTAAAATAAGAAGTGGTACAAGAAATGTATAATTTTATGTTTGTTTGAGATCACTGCACTGTACAATACTTCTAATAAAAAAAATAAAAAGAAAATAACAAAAAAAGAAAAAAATAAAGAACTGCAGATGCTGGAAAATTCAAAGGTAGATAGAAAATGCTGGAGAAACTCAGCGGGAGAGGCAGCATCTCTGGAGAGAAGGAATAGGTGACGTCTCGGGTCGAGACCCTTCTTCAGACCAAAGATACTAGAGGAGCCAAGATAGACCACTCCTCCGAAATCCAATGGACTGGCGTGTAGTACGTAACGGAACGTCACGGCCGCCATTTGTTAATGCCAAACGCGACTTCCGGTATGCCTCCCGCTGTGCACTCCGCTCTATCATCCTTGGTGTAATCAGTGTTGTAGGGAACAGTGTTTGATATAGCGCATCTATCACCTCACATATTTTAGTTAATTTTATTGTAAATGTTTTCCCCCTGTTCCCCCATTTCCCTCCCATCTTTCCTCCCCAGCCGCCACCTTTGCGTAGTTTCCCTTGCATTGTATTGTGCAGCTTCCCTTGTATTGCTTTAACACACACTGTGCACAAAATTAAATTTAACTTATATATATATTTATATGAATGTATGTGAGAGGCAAGTTAAGGGCCTGTCCCCACCAGCATGCGATTGCATGCGTCTAGCGCGACCAAACGTGGTCGCTTGAAAAATCTTGCACTGTCCGAAAATCCCGCGCGCCAGCAGCGTCTCGACTCCATTTTAAATGGCTTACCCCTTATTCTCAAACTGTGGCCCCTGGTTCTGGACTCCCCCCAACATCGGGAACATGTTTCCTGCCTCTGGCGTGTCCAAACCCTTAACAATCTTACGTTTCATCAGATATTGAACGTGGCGTCGTGTTCAGCATGATCATTGTGGGCCGAAGGGCCTGTTGTGCTGCACTGTTCAACGTTCGCTATTCTGCAGTTAAACATTTGACACGTTATTAATATCCTCGCCCTTCACGGGATATTGAACGGCTGCTGCTCCCGTTTGTTCTGTCGTCCGGGGGAAGATTGGCACTTTGTAAATCACCACGGCTTCAAACTCTGAGCTTCACATCTGTTCTAGAGTCAGCTCAGAGTGGGGGGTGAAATGCCGTTGGAACAATTAGCTGCTAAATAGACTCTTGTGGCTCTCAGTAATTCCAGTGCTTATACTGTAACTGAGGGAATTACTGCAGCAATTTGTCATGCAAAGACCCGCCAAAGCATCTTGTGCCACTGGTTTGATAACCCTGGCTTTCGTTTTAAGATTGTGTGTGTGTATATGTAACAAACTCCTCCATGGCCGGAGCGAGTCCCACCACAAATTGGAGGAGCAGCACCTCATATTTCGCTTGGGCAGTTTACACCCCAGCGGTATGAACATTGACTTCTCCAATTTCAGGTAGTCCTTGCTTTCTCCCTCCTTCCCCTCCCCTTCCCAGCTCTCCCACGGCCCATTGTCTCCGCCTCTTCCTTTCTTCTTCCCCCCTCCCCCCCACCTCATCAGTCTGAAGAAGGGTCTCGACCCAAAACGTCGCCTATTCCTTCGCTCCATAGTTGCTGCCTCACCCGCTGAGTTCCTCCAGCATTTTTCTCTACCTTTGATTTTTCTAGCATCTGCAGTTCCTTCTTAAACATGTAACAAAGGCTGATAGGTTTGTGCTATGTACAAGGCTCTGAGCTTGAGTTTGAGCCTGAAAGAATAGTGAAAGGCTTGGACACAGTGGATGTGGAGAGGATCTCTGGAGGAAAAGGATGGGCGAGGTCTCGGGTCGGGCGAACTGGCTGGTTGGTATCACTGCCGTCAGCGCACAAAGGTGGTGAATCTGTGGAATTCTTTGCCACAGAAGGCTGTGGAGGCCAAGTCAGTGGATATTTTTAAGGCAGAGACAGATAGATTCTTGATTAGTGCGGGTGTCAGAGGCAATGGGGAGAAGGCAGGAGAGTGGGGTTAGTTGGGAGAGATAGATCAGCCATGATTGAATGGCGGAGTAGACTTGATGGGCCGAATGGCCCAATTCTACTCCTGTTCCTTCTGAGCGGCACGGTGCCGCAGCGGTAGAGTTGCTGCCTTGCAGCGTCAGAGACTTGGGTTGGATCCTGGCTACGAGTGTTGACTATGGAGTTTGCCCGTTCTCCCTGTGACCGTGTGGGTTTTCTCCGGGTGCTCAGTTTCAATTTCAAGTTCACATTTATTGCCACATGCACCAATTAGGGTACAGTGGTCCTCCCACTATCCAAAGATGTGTGGGTTGGTAGGTTAGTAGGCCCGATGTTGGGGGAGTCCAGAACAAGGGGCCACACACAGTTTAAGAATAATGGGTAAACCATTTAGAACGGAGACGAGGAAACACTTTTTCTCACAGAGAGTTGTGAGTCTGTGGAATTCTCTGCCTCAGAGGCCGGTTCTCTGGATACTTTCAAGAGAGAGCTAGATAGGGCTCTTAAAGATAGCGGAGTCAGGGGATATGGGGAGAAGGCAGGAACGGGGTACTGATTGTGGATGATCAGCCATGATCACATTGAATGGCGGTGCTGGCTCAAAGGGCCGAATGGCCTACTCCTGCACCTACTGTCTATTGTTAATTGGCTTCTGTAAATTGTCCCTCGTGTGTTGGACAGCACAGGTGTTTGTTGGTCGGGCTGCACTTGGTGGGCCGAAGGGCCTGTTTCCACGTTGTATCTCAAAACTAAACAAAACAAGACTGAATGGTGTACAAATTTATTTTGATAACTGTTGGAGTATAATATTAATTTCTCAGGAATATATTTAATTTACACAAGGTATCCAACTTGAAAAAATTATCATCCAAAAATGTTGCCACCTCTTGTTCCAAGCTCCCATTTTAGTTTTTATATATATTTTTTTATACCTTGGTTTCATGCATGACAGTAAATGGACGGAATGGCAGAATGCTTTGGCGAAAGTTATGCCTCAGAGAAATGCTGCTAAAATAATGATCGATCTCCTGTTCTGTTATTCCAAAGTCCATGTCCTCACGAAGTGCGCCCCACTCGGTTTCATTGTCCGCCAACTCTTCTTCTGCCTGCGGTCCATGCACGTTGGAGTAGGCAGAACGTGGCCTCTGCTGGGGGTGTCCTGCGATCGCCAGGTCCATGTGCTCCAGGTTCAGGAGGTCCTGCTCTGTCCACAGCAGAGCTGAAGGGTGGCTCCACGATGCCTCCGCTCTGGGTGACGACGGCGTTTGATGGTCTTCCAAAACGTGATCCAGGCAGGTACAACTTTTGTAGAGAGATAGGGATTATATTTAAAGGAGTGCAAATAATAATAATAATAATGAATGCAAACAAGCTTTAGAAAGGAGACGAGGAGGAATTTCCTTAGTCAGAGGGTGGTGAATCTGTGGAAGTTCTTTGACACAGACGGCTGTGGAGGCCAAGTCAGTGGATATTTTTAAGGAAGAGATTGACAGATTCTTGATTGGTAAGAGTGTCAGGTGTTATGGGGAGAAGGCAGGAGAATGGGGTTGTGAGGGAAAGATGGATCATCTATGATTGAATGGCGGAGTAGACTTGATGGGCCGTCTTGATGTGTGTTCCCTCCCGCCCTCCAAAGACGATCAATTACAGACGTAATTGGCTTGGTGCAAGTGTAAATTGTACCCAGTGGTGATCAGCCGTGATCACATTGAATGGCTTGAAGGGCCGATTGGCCTACTCCTGCACCTATTGTGTTTTTAGGATAGTGTTGGTGTGCGGGGACAGCTGGTCGGTGCGGACTCACTGAGCCGAAGGCCCCGTTTCCGCGCTGTATCGCTGAGCTGAACTGAACTGAAAAATGCTGCCTGAACCACCGTGTTCCTCCAGCACTTTGTGTTCTACTCAAGATTCCAGCATCTGCAGTTCCTTGTGTCTCCAGCATATGGTGTGGTAGATACTATTTGGGGAAAAACCATTCAGGATCCGCAGCTGATAGAACCATGTTGAGAATCCCCTCGGTAACACTGCAACAGTAATTGCCTGACATGATTCAATTGGGGTACTTGTATGCGGGAAAGAGCAGAGTTCTCACGTTTCCGCTGATGCATTTGGTTGGTTGGGCGTGTGCGTGTGTACGCGCGTGTGTACGCGCGTGTGTGCATATGCGTGTGCGTTTGTGTGTGTGTGTGTGCGTGTGTGCGTGTGTGCGTGTGAGTGTTCTCGTAAAAAATGTGAAGAACTGGTGAAAAGGGATATAGTGTCCGCTCATTCGTTGAACAACTAACCTCATGGAGCCGTTGAGCACTGTTGGATAATTGGGAGAGTGGGAATTGTGCTGGTTGCCGTGGCGACAGGCTATTCTGCTCCTTCTCCGGCGTAGTTCCACTGGGGTCCTCGCCCTCTCTGCTCTGGCCGCCCGGCTGTCCAACAGAGCGTTCAGCTTTCTAAGGAAGACGGAAAAGAGTTTTTGAAGGGGGGCCTCGACCCGAAACGTCACTCATTATTCCCCTTCCCTCCAGAGATGACAATAGACAATAGGTGCAGGAGTAGTCCATTCGGCCCTTCGAGCCAGCACTGCCATTCAATGTGATCATGGCTGATCATCCCCAATCAGTACCCCGTTCCTGCCTTATCACCATATCCCCTGACTCCGCTATCTTTAAGAGCCCTATCTAGCTCTCTCTTGAAAGCATCCAGAGAACCGGCCTCCACCGCCTTCTGAGGCAGAGAATTCCACAGACTCACCACTCTCTGTGAGAAAAAATGTTTCTTCATCTCCGTTCTAAATGGCTTGCCCCTTATTCTTAAACTGTGGCCCCTGGTTCTGGACTCCCCCAACACCGGGAACATGTTTCCTGCCTCTAACGTGTCCAAACCCTTAATAATATGTTTCAATAAGATGCCCTCTCATCCTTCTAAACTCCAGAGTGTACAAGCCCAGGCGCTCCATTCTCTCAGCATATGACAGTCCCGCCATCCCGGGAATCAACCTTGTAAATTTACGCTGCACTCCCTCAATAGCAAGAATGTCCTTCCTCAAATTAGGGGACCAAAACTGCACACAATATTCCGGGTGTGGTCTCACTAGGGCCCTGTACAACTGCAGAAGCACCTCTTTGCTCCTATATTCAACTCCACTTGTTATGAAGGCCAACATGCCGTTCGCTTTCTTCACTGCCTGCTGTACCTAGCCCACAGCTAACAATGGCCTGTTTCCTTTATCATCGTAACTTTTTTGCATATCTTTCATTCTATATCTCTCTACATCACCGTCTATATCTCTCGCTTCCCTTTCCCCTGACTCTCAGTCTGACTTGGAACGTCACCTATTCCTTTCTCCAGAGATGCTTGCTGATCTGTTGAATTACTCCAACTTTGTTTGCGTCTATCTTTGGTTTAAACCAGCATCTGCAGTTCCTCCGTACACATCAGAAAACTGCACTGATATGCTTGAAGACATCAGAGAATAGTCAGCCTCTACTGAGACATTTCAAGTGAAAGATGGCGATCCGAACAGTGAATATAGAGATGAAACACACGAGTGAATGCACACTTTAATGATACAGCATGGAAACGGGCCCTTCTGCCCACCCAGCCCATGCTGACCCGTTCACACTAGTTCTATGTTATCCCACTTTCTCATCCTCTCCCTACACACTAGGGAACAATTTACAGAGGGGCTGATTCACCTACAAACCCACACGCCTTTGGAGCGTGGGAGGAAACCGGAGCATTCGCTAGAAACAATAGACAATAGGTGCAGGAGTAGGCCATTCGGCCCTTCGAGCCAACACCGCCATTCAATGTGATCATGACTGTTCATCTATTGCAGTCACTGCCTCAAAAAAGCTGGCAGCATCATCAAGGACCCACACCATCCTGGCCACACACTCATCTCCCCGCTACCTTCAGGTAGAAGGTACAGGAGCCTGAAGACTGCAACGACCAGGTTCAGGAATAGCTACTTCCCCACAGCCATCAGGCTATTAAACTTGGCTCGGACATAACTCTGAACATTCATAGCCCATTATCTGTTTATTTGCACTTTATCAGTTTATTTATTCATGTGTGTATATATTTATATAATGGTATATGGACACACTGATCTGTTCTGTATTCATGCCTACTATGTTCTGTTGTGCTGAAGCAAAGCAAGAATTTCATTGTCCTATCTGGGACACAGGACAATAAACTCACTTGAATCTTGAATCAATCAGTACCCCAATCAGTCACCCAAGCAGTCTCATGGAGGTAGACACAAAATGCTGGAGTAACTCAGCGGGACAGGCAGCATCTCTGGAGAGAAGGAATGGGCGACGCTTCGGGTCGAGAACGTGCAAACTCCACACACACAGCGTGGTCACTCAGGATCGAAACCCGGGTCTCTGGCGCCGTGAGGCAGCGGAACTTACAAAATTTTTGAGGTGTTGGACAGGCTAGATGCAGGAAGATTTTTCCCGATGTTGGGGAAGTCCAGAACTAGGGGTCACAGTTTAAGGATAAAGGGGAAGACTTTTAGGACCGAGATGAGGAAATCATTTTTTACACAGAGAGTGGTGAATCTGTGGAACTCTCTGCCACAGAGGGTAGTTGAGGCCAGTTCATTGGCTATATTTAAGAGGGAGTTAGATGTGGCCCTTGTGGCTAAAGGGATCAGGGGGTATGGAGAGAAGGCAGGTACAGGATACTGAGTTGGATGATCAGCCATGATCATATCAAATGGCGGTGCAGGCTCGAAGGGCCGAATGGCCTACTCCTGCACCTATTTTCTATGTTTCTATGATCTACCAGCTGTGTCTATGTGGCCACTTCTATATATTTTTTAAACTGCTTCCAGTACAGATTGTTGTTCTGAGTTCATTCCAGTTAAACTCAGTAACAGTTAGAATAAAGGAATATATACAAGACCTAACTTCTCCAGTTGCTGCTTAATACTGTGTGCAGAGCAGAGAACTGGTTGCATATATTGTCGAACACCAGCAGGGGGAACTATTTACGATGTCCTGAATTCCTGAAGAAGGGTCCCGACCCGAAACGTCACCTGTCCATGTTCTCCAAAGATGTTGCCGAGTTTCTCCATCACTTTTTTCCTCGATATGTGGTTCTGTCGTCACTTACAGACTCGGAACAAAGTCACCTCCTGAACTTTAGAGACACAAGATAAAATGCAGAAACAGGCCCTTCGGCCCACCTAGTCCGTGCCGACCAGCGATCACCCCGTAGACGAACACTCTTCTACACACACTAGGGACAATTTTACAATTTTGACCAAATCCTATTAACCTACAAACCTGGACGTCAAAGACGTCCAGGTTTGTAGGTTAATAGGATTTGGTTAAAAATTGTACAAAGACGTCCAGGTTTGTAGGTTAATAGGATTTGGTTAAAAATTGTACAAAGACGTCCAGGTTTGTAGGTTAATTGGATTTGGTAAAAATTGTAAAATTGTCCCTCGTGTGTGTAGGAGAGTGTTCGTCTACGGGGTGTGTGGGAGGAAACCAGAGCACCCAGAGAAAATCCACTTTCTCACAAACCCCACCCCCAGGTACAAATTATGTTCTGGAAGATGTATTACAACTGAACAGAGATTTATTATTATTTTATTTTTTGTACCTTCTTTTCCTGTAGTCAAACAGAATAAATCCACTTGCTGCTCCGTATCCCAACAAGCAGAGTGCCGGCCACAGTATGGAGTTTACTGCCATTCTCAGTGTCAGCTGTAAGGTTTATGTTGTCAATGATATTATGAGAAACATAAGAAAAATAATTAAGCAGCATTTGTTCACTTTGATTTAAAATGCCTGCGGTTTCACCAGAGTTTGTCGTTTACAACAGACAATAGACAATAGGTGCAGGAGTAGGTCAAGTCGGCCCTTCGAGCCAACACCGCCATTCAATGTGATCATGGCTGATGATCCACAATCAGTACCCCGTTCCTGCCTTCTCCCCATATCCCCTGACTCTGCTATCTTTAAGAGCCCTATCTAACTCTCTCTTGAAAGCCTCCAGAGAATTGGCATCCACCGCCCTCTGAGGCAGAGAATTCCACATATTCACAACTCTGTGGGTGAAAAAGTGTTTCCTTGTCTCCGTTCTAAATGGCCTACCCCTTATTCGTAAACTGTGGCCACTGGTTCTGGACTCCCCCAACATCGGGAACATGTTTCCTGCCTCTAGTGTGTCCAAACCCTTAACAATCTTATATGTTTTATAGGGCTTACCCCTTATTCTTAATAAGCTCTTGCCAACTGCAGCCTGATGCATGTGTTCGGAACACAGAACCTTGAACTTTCAATGGAGTTTCCAATGAAAACTTGCTGTTCCAGTCTGTGGCCAACACAAATTTCCTTCCATTCTTATGTCATTTCCAAAGTGTTTTCCCTCAATTGTCTTACTTGGTCCTTGGACTTAAGTACTATCCTTGCATAGTAATGAAAGTATTTGTGCCTTTGGCTGCTTCCTGTGCAGCAGAGTGGTTGTATTTCCCCAACATCTGTTTTCACGTGAAAGTTTTGCTTCAGAGAAAACAATCCGTTTTTCTTGTATTCCACCACAATAATATTAAACGCTGTGTGAGGAATTTCCCAGAGGTTGGTGGTTGGAGATCGGCAGCAACTTGTTTCAAATACGTTTTGTTTCTGTCCACCTTACCTGCTTGGTCCGGATCACCTCGTGAGGATTAGCGGGATTGTAGAAGCAGGGAGAAGTGGCGTTAATCTAGAATTGAACGGGACAAGTAATGCAGATGAAAAGCTGCAAGAGAATTCCGTTTACCAAATACAATTTTTTAATTTTTTTAATTTAAAACAAAAACGATTAACTTCTCTTTTGAGAAGCAAGGAGAGGGAAGAATTACATTTCCATGTTTTTCTCCACTCCCTACAATGCTGTGTCCTATATCACACAGAGAGTTGTGAGTCTGTGGAATTCTCTGCCTCAGAGGGCCCGAAGAGCTAAATCTAACTCTCTCTTGAAGATATCCAGTGTATTCGCCTCCACTGCCTTCTGCGGCAGAGAATTCCACAGATCCACAACTCTCTGGGTGAAAAGGTTTTCCCACATCTCAGTCCTAAATGGCCGCCCCCTTATTCTTAAACTGTAACCTCTGGTTCTGGACTCCCCCAACATGGGGAACATTTGTCCTGATGACTGAGGAGGCCAAGTCATTGGGTATTTTTAAAGCGGAGATCGATAGTTCTTGATTAGTAAGGGGGGGCAAAGGTTATGGGAAGAAGGGAGGAGAATGGGGTTGAGAGAGAAAGATAGATCAGCCATGATTGAATGGTGGAGCAGACTCGATGGGCCGAATGGTCTAATTCTGCTCCTATGTCTGAGTTTAAGCTTGAAAGTTCTCATATATAGAATGATTTTATTTAATTGGATAGTACGCAAACAACACTGCACCTCGTTACCAGAACCGGGGCCACAGTTTAAGAATAAGGGGTAAGCCATTTAGAACGGAGATGAGGAAACACTTTTTCTCACAGAGTCTGTGGAAGTCTGTGAGTCTGTGGAATTCTCTGCCTCAGAGGGCGGTGGAGGCCGGTTCTCTGGGTGCTTTCAAGAGAGAGCTAGATAGGGCTCTTAAAGATAGCGGAGTCAGGGGATATGGGGAGAAGGCAGGAACGGGGTACTGATTGGGGATGATCAGCCATGATCACATTGAATGGTGGTGTTGGCTCGAAGGGCCGAATGGCCTACTCCTGCGTCTATTGTCTATTGTTAGATGTGGCAATAATAAACTAATATCAAATACCATTCATAAGTGACAATAAGAAATATGGTCTTCAAACATTTTTTGTTAAACAGAATAGATAAAGAAACCAGTAAAGATAGATGCAGAGTGCTGGAGTAACTCTGCGGGTCAGGCAGCATCTGTGGAGAACATGGATAGGTGACGTTTCACAGAGTGCTGGAGTAACTCAGCGGGTCAGGCAGCATCTGTGGAGAACATGGATAGGTGACGTTTCACAGAGTGCTGGAGTAACTCAGCGGGTCAGGCATCATCTGTGGAGAACATGGATAGGTGACGTTTCACAGAGTGCTGGAGTAACTCAGCGGGTCAGGCAGCATCTGTGGAGCGAAGGAAATGGGCAACCTTTCGGGCCGAAACCCTGAAGGAAATAGGCAACGTTTCTAACCCTAACGTTGCCTATTTCCTTCGCTCCATAGATGCTGCCGGAACATGGATAGGTGACGTTTCCCAGAGCGCTGGAGTAACTCAGCGGGTCAGGCAGCATCTGTGGAGAACATGGATAGGTGACGTTTCCCAGAGCGCTGGAGTAACTCAGCGGGTCAGGCAGCATCTCTGGAAAAAAGGACGGGTGATATTTCAGAAGTCTGAGGAAGGGTCTCGACCAGAAAAGTCACCCGCTCTTTTTCTCCAGAGATGCTGCTTGACCCGCTGAGTTACTCCAGCACTCTGTGTCTATCTTCTGTGTAAACCAGCATCTGCACAGTTCCTTCCTACGAGTCCTTTTGTCAGACATTACCTGTCCATGTTGGTCGAGGTAGTTTGTGACACAAGTGAGCCTGTTGAAGTCGTCTCTCCAGCCCTCGCACGCAGTTAATCGATCAGCAAGAAGCCCATGATGGCCGAACGTGAAAGAACACTATAGGAGGGGAGAGGTCATTAAATAAATATCAGACTTCCAAAGGGCCTGTCCCACTTAGGCGAGTTTTTTCGGTGACTACAGGCGACTGCCACAAAATTTTCAACATGTTGAAAAATGTCTGGCGACAGTGGCGACAATGTTTGTTGTCGTAGGTTGTCGTAGGTTGATGTAGGTGTTGTCGTAGGTTGTCGCCAGGTGTTGCAGGTGAATTCCATTAAAACTAGTCCCTGGCAGCCGCCTAAAGAGTCGCCTAAAGTGGGACAGTCCCACAACAATTACACCCATTTCAACAACTGTATACACTTCCATAATTACAGTCCCTGCTTTATACCATTGATCTATCGATGGGAGATTCTGTGCCCGCACCTTTTACTATTCGGTTACATTTGTTCATGTATTTGTGTTTCTCCTCGGATATCATCATGAGGGGCAGAGACAGAGTTGACGGTTTGGCAAAGTCAATTACTAGAGGGCATAGCGTTGAAGCGAGGAGGGCAATGCTTAAAGGAGATGTGCGGGGGCAAGTTTGTGTTCACACAGAAGGTGGTGGGGGCCTGGAACGTGCTGCCAGGGGTGGTGGAGGCAGATACGATAGTGGTGTTTCAAGAGACTTTTGAATAGGCAGGGAATGGAGAGATATGGACTCAATGCAGGTAGTTGAGAGATAGGTCTGGCATCATGGGCCGAAGGGCCTGTTCTTGTGCTGTACTGTTCTATGTTAAGTGTTTTTCATGTTAAGTGATCGGAGCAGAATTAGGCCATTCAGCCCATCAAGTCTACTCCGCCTTTCAATTATGGCTGATACTGTATATCTTTCCCTCTCAGCCCCATTCTCCTGCCTTCTCCCCATAACCCCTGACATCCGTACTAATCAAGAGTCTGTCAATCCACTGACTTGGCCTCCATAGCCGTCTGTGGCAATGAATTCCACAGAATCACCACCCTCTGACTAAAGAAATTCCTCCTCACCTTCTTCCTAAAGGAACATCCTTTTATTCTGAGGCTGTGACCTCTGGTCCTAGACTCTCCCACAAGTGGTGCTGGCTCGAAAGGCCGAATGGCCTACTCTTGCACCTATTGTCTATTGTCTTAAGTGGAAACATCCTCTCCACATCCACTCTATCCAAGCCTTTCACTATTCTGTAAGTTTCAATGAGGTACCCCCTCATCCTTCTAAACTCCAGCGAGTACAGGCCCAGTGCCATCAAAGGCTCATCATTGGTTAACCCACTCATTCCTGGGAAACAGTCCTCTCCGCGTCCGCTCTTTCCAGTTCCTCCAGCACTCTGCGCTTTGCTGAAGACCCCAGCACCTGCAGTTCCTTTAACATGGTCTCCAAAAACGTAACCCTGTCTGCAACATTCCCGCTGCCAACATTGTGCAAGGAATGTCGATGTCTGTCCCTAATGGCTCTCCCCAGCCTTGTGTCGGACTAATCTTGGAACAACAGCCTAGCCCTTTGCCGTTATCCTGACTGGAGAAAGGACAATTAGCTGAACAATGTTCCCTTTGTGGATGGGCACGCCCTGTGACTCATTGTAACTGCAAACCCTTCACCATCAATAAATCCTCCATTTGACACACTTCTCTTTCCTGCCTTCAAGGACAAACAGGGACCTTTTTTTTTCGGAGGAGAGGAAGCTGGTCCAACAGAAGTGTAAGAAGGGCAGGCAGCATCTCCGGAGAACGTGGACGGGTGACGTTTCGGGTCAGATAGCGGAGTCAGGGGATATGGGGCGAAGGCAGGAACGGGGTACTGATTGGGGATGATCAGCCATGATCACATTGAATGGCGGTGCTGGCTCGAAGGGCCGAATGGCCTACTCCTGCACCTCTTGTCTATTGACCCTTCCTGAGACTGATGCCTGAAGAATGGTTCCCACCCGAAACATCGCCTCTCATTGGGCGCAGCGGCAGAGTTACAGCGCCAGAGACCCGGGTTCGATCCCGACTACGGGTGCTGTCTGTACGGAGTTTGTACGTTCTCCCCGTGGCCTGTGGGGGTTTGCTACGGGTGCTCCAGTTTCTTCCCACACTCCAAAGACGTGCAGTTAATTGGTTAATTGGCTTTGGTATACTAATAAATTGTCCCTAGTGTGTGTAGACAGCGCGTAGATTGTCGGCACAGACTCGGTGGGCCGAAGGGCCTGCTTCTGCGCTGTATCTCTAAACTAAAAAAATCTAAACTATCCTCAATCTACAGGGATGCGCCTGACCCCTGAGGATTGAGGGGGGATCCTATAGATGATCCTACAGGGATGCCGCCTGACCCCTGAGGATTGAGGGGGGGATCCTATAGAAACGTACAAAATTCTTAAGGGGTTGGACAGGCTAGATGCAGGAAGATTGTTCCCGATGTTGGGGAAGTCCAGAACAAGGGGTCACAGTTTAAGGATAAGGGGGAAATCTTTTAGGACTGAGATGAGGATTTTTTTTTTTCACACAGAGAGTGGTGAATCTGTGGAATTCTCTGCCACAGAGGGTGGTTGAGGCCAGTTCATTGGCTATATTTAAGAGGGAGTTAGATGTGGCCCTTGTGGCTGAAGGGATCAGGGGGTATGGAGAGAAGGCAGGTACGGGATACTGAGTTGGATGATCAGCCATGATCATATTGAATGGCGGTGCAGGCTCAAAGGGCCGAATGGCCTAATCCTGCACCTATTTTCCATGTTTCTATGTCAGTGCGGAAGGGGTCAGTGACTGGAGGTCACAGCTATTCACTAGCGGGGAAGAAAGTTAACAGGGGCACAGGGCAAACCTTTTATTTACACAGTGGTTGGGTGTTCTGCCTGTGGATGTGACGGAGGCAGGCTCCGTGGTGGGCTTTAGAAAGGAAACTGGAAAATATACAGGCAGGGGAAATGTGCCAGATTGCACAAAGGCTGGAAATCTCCGAGCTGTCTGCTGGTCACTACAGACAGGGTGAGTGAGGAGCTCCAGGGCCACTGTTTGTCCTCAAACAGCACTTTTATCGTGGAACACTACAGTTCCTTGCTTAGTCCAGTTTTAATTTAGTTTAGGTTCAGAGACGCAGGGTGGAAACCACCCAGTCCGCGCCGACCAGCGACCACCCCCCCCGGACACCAGCGCTATCCCACACGCTGGGCGGCAATTTACAATTTTACGGAAGCCAATTAACCTGCAAACCCGCACGTCTTTGAGATGTGGGAGGAAACCGCAGCGCCCGGAGAAAACCCACGCAGGTCACGGGGAGAAGGTCCAAACTCCACACGTAGACAGGATGGAACCTGGGTCTCTGGCGCCGTGAGGCAGCAACTCTAACGCTGCGCCACCGTGCCACCCCGACCTTTCTGGGAAATTACCTATGACCCTTAACCCCTGACTTCGATGACCCTAACTCCACTCCCCCATCCCCCCATTTACTCTTTACTCAGACTCTTGCATCTCCCTGGTGTCTGTGACTGTGTCTTGACCAGTGACAAGCCGGTAAACAACTCTGACCCTGGGCTGAGGCAGAGTATTAATGTCCCCACATAAACACAGCTTGCTGCTTTTAAATGCCTGAGTTTTTAATCCCTGGTGTCAGACAATAGACAATAGACAATAGGTGCAGGAGCAGGCCATTTGGCCCTTCGAGCCAGCACCGCCATTCAATGTGATCATGGCTGATCATCCACAATCAGTACCCCGTTCCTGCCTTCTCCCCATATCCCCTGACTCCGCTATCTTTAAGAGCCCTATCTAGCTCTCTCTTGAAAGCATCCAGAGAACCTGCCTCCACCGCCCTCTGAGGCAGAGAATTCCACAGACTCACCACTCTCTGTGAGAAAAAGTGTTTCCTCGTCTCCGTCCTAAATGGCTTACCCCTTATTCTTAAACTGTGGCCCCTGGTTCTGGGTGTCCCCCAACATCGGGAACATGTTTCCTGCTTCTAGCGTGTCCAAACCCTTAACAATCTTATATGTTTCAATGAGATTCCCTCTCATCCTAAACTCCAGAGTGTACAAGCCCAGCTGCTCCATTCTCTCAGCATATGACAGTCCCACCATCCCGGGAATTAACCTTGTAAACCTACGCTGCACTCCCTCAATAGCAAGAATGTCTTTCCTCAAATTAGGGGACCAAAACTGCACACAATTCAATTCCTCTTGTTATTCTTGTGACACAAAAGGGAGACTTATTTAGCACAGTAAATCTAAAGATATCTATGTTAGTAATCAGTTACATATTTTAGTGAACTAAATACTAATCATTAAATAATCTTCTAAATCCAGCGGGCGAACCGTTCACAAGATTACGTTGATGGGCCAAATGCGGGCAGGTGGGACTAGTGGTTAGTATGGGCAGGTTGGGCCAAAGGGCCTGTTTGTGTGCTGCATGATTCTATGACTAGGAGGGTGAACCATCTTCGGGCGGCACAGTAACGCAGCGGGTGGAGCGGGTACGATCCTGACCTCGGGTGCTGTCTGTGTGGAGTTTGCACGATCTTCCTGTGACCGCGTGGGTTTCCTCCGGGTGCTCCGATTTCCTCCCACGTCCCAAAGATGTGCGGGTTTGTCTGCCAATCGGCCCCTCTGTAAAAATTGCCCCCCTAGTGTGTAGGGAGCGGATGGGAAAGTGGACTAACATGGAACTAGTGTGAATGGGTGATCACTGGTCTGTGTGTAGACTCGGTGGGCCGAAGGGGCCTGTTTCCCTGCCCTATCTTTCCATCGTTCTTCCAGTCTTGCTCTGAGATCTGTTGCAACTCTCTGCTCTGTGTGTTTGGGGTTCCGTTCTGGAATTGATATCAGGTGTGCTGTGTCGCTGTGCGGAAACCCTCTGAACCTTTTGCCTCGAGGTGTCAGCCTTAGCCGCAGAAACCAACCCGCAGTGGGTGACACAACTCAGGGACTTGGTTTGTCGAACGGTCGGTGAACGGACTGACTCGGAAACTTGGGATGGAGTTAATATCGGGAGATTTTTCCCACTGCACCACCAACACAACTGTGAGCAGCCAAGAGTCTCGGAGCTGCTGTTTACAATCTTGACTTTTTATATTCCTTATTCGGCAGTAGCGCGAAGATTATGGTCAGCGCTTCCCACCTGCTGGCAATTCGCCAAAGCTTGTTCGTTCTCCATGATCACTGCCTTTCCCCTCGAACCATCGCTCAGCTGAACCATAACCTGCAGCACGAAAGAAAATCCTGCTAATTCGGAAAATGATAACCTCCGGAAACTCGACATCTTCCAGGTCAGCAGTAGTGTTCTTATTAGTCCAATTCGAAGAAGAAACATGAATGAACTATTTATAGACAATAGGTGCAGGAGTAGGCCATTCGGCCCTTCGAGCCAGCACCGCCATTCAATGTGATCATGGCTGATCATCTCCAATCAGTACCCCGTTCCTGCCTTCTCCCCATATCCCCTGACTCCGCTATTTTTAAGAGCCCTATCTAGCTCTCTCTTGAAAGTATCCAGAGAACCTGCCTCCAGCGCCCTCTGAGGCAGAGAATTCCACAGACTCACAACTCTCTGTGTGAAAAAGTGTTTCCTCGTCTCTGTTCTAAATGGCTTACTCCATATTCTTAAACTGTGGCCCCTGGTTCTGGACTCCCCCAACATCGGGAACATGTTTCCTGCCTCTAGCCTGTCCAAGCCCTTAATAATATTTAGTTATCAAAGTATCCCTTCCTCTGAAACACACCCCTTAAACACGGCCCTTCCGCAAGCTAGGGTACTGTCAGATTCACCTCTACCCCATTGCGGACATTGGACTTTGTCTCTGGAAGTGGTGCGCTACAATGCTGAGAACTATATCCTGCACTCTGTATCTTCCTAGCTAGACAAAAGTGCTGGAGAAACTCAGCGGGTGAGGCAGCATCTATGGAGCGAAGGAAACAGGCAACGTTTCGGGCCGAAAACCCTCACCCGCTGAGTTTCTCCAGCATTTCTGTCTACCTTCGATTTCCCAGCATCTGCAGTTCCTTCTTAAACACTCTGAACCGTCCCCTTTGCCCGTGTTTGGCCCATATCCCTCTTTGCCCATCCTTATTCTTCTCACCCAAAAAGTACCACCTTCATTTCTATCTTCAGCTATTTTATATCACAGTGGGGATATAATAGCAAGGTTGGACAATAAATATCTCAGTAGGAGTCCAACTTTGGGTCTACTGAAAGATGGAGTGAGTTTGAGATTCTCTTACCTCGATTTGAACACAAGGAAAGAACAGGTCTCTGTCTGAATTGCAGCTCCCTTCAGGCAGGCCCCAGACTCCAAGCACCGTGCAGTTCCCCGCGGTGAAATCCAAAACTATTGTTGGGTTTAAACAAAAAAAACTATTATCCAAAGGCATACTCGTTATCAGGTTTCCTTATTGCACCTGATATTCCTTTACGCAGAAGCATGACGTTTAGTTTAGTTTGGAGATAGAGAGGCAGCATCTGTGGAGAACATGGATAGGTGACGTTTCACAGAGTGCTGGAGTAACTCAGCGGGTCAGGCAGCATCTGTGGAGCGAAGGAAATGGGCAACCTTTCGGGCCGAAACCCTGAAGGAAATAGGCAACGTTTCGGGCCGAAACCCGGAAGGGTTTCGGGCCGAAACGTTGCCTATTTCCTTCGCTCCATAGATGCTGCCGGAACATGGATAGGTGACGTTTCCCAGAGTGCTGGAGTAACTCAGCGGGTCAGGCAGCATCTGTGGAGAACATGGATAGGTGACGTTTCCCAGAGTGCTGGAGTAACTCAGCGGGTCAGGCAGCATCTGTGGAGAACATGGATAGGTGACGTTTCACAGAGTGCTGGAGTAACTCAGCGGGTCAGGCAGCATCTGTGGAGAACATGGATAGGTGACGTTTCACAGAGTGCTGGAGTAACTCAGCGGGTCAGGCAGCATCTGTGGAGAACATGGATAGGTGACGTTTCACAGAGTGCTGGGGTAACTCAGCGGGTCAGGCAGCATCTGTGGAGAACATGGATAGGTGACGTTTCACAGAGTGCTGGAGTAACTCAGCGGGTCAGGCAGCATCTCTGGAGAACATGGATAGGTGACGTTTCACAGAGTGCTGGAGTAACTCAGCGGGTCAGGCAGCATCTGTGGAGAACATGGATAGGTGACGTTTCACAGAGTGGTGGAGTAACTCAGCGGGTCAGGCAGCATCTGTGGAGAACATGGATAGGTGACGTTTCCCAGAGTGCTGGAGTAACTCAGCGGGTCAGGCAGCATCTGTGGAGAACATGGATAGGTGACGTTTCACAGAGCGCTGGAGTAACTCAGCGGGTCAGGCAGCATCTGTGGAGAACATGGATAGGTGACGTTTCACAGAGTGCTGGAGTAACTCAGCGGGTCAGGCAGCATCTGTGGAGCGGAGGAAATGGGCAACCTTTCGGGCCGAAACCCTGAAGGAAATAGGCAACGTTTCGGGCCGAAACCCGGAAGGGTTTCGGGCCGAAACGTTGCCTATTTCCTTCGCTCCATAGATGCTGCCGGAACATGGATAGGTGACGTTTCCCAGAGTGCTGGAGTAACTCAGCGGGTCAGGCAGCATCCGTGGAGAACATGGATAGGTGACGTTTCACAGAGCGCTGGAGTAACTCAGCGGGTCAGGCAGCATCTGTGGAGAACATGGATAGGTGACGTTTCACAGAGTGCTGGAGTAACTCAGCGGGTCAGGCAGCATCTGTGGAGAACATGGATAGGTGACGTTTCACAGAGCGCTGGAGTAACTCAGCGGGTCAGGCAGCATCTGTGGAGAACATGGATAGGTGAGGTTTCACAGAGTGCTGGAGTAACTCAGCGGGTCAGGCAGCATCTGTGGAGCGGAGGAAATGGGCAACCTTTCGGGCCGAAACCCTGAAGGAAATAGGCAACGTTTCGGGCCGAAACCCGGAAGGGTTTCGGGCCGAAACGTTGCCTATTTCCTTCGCTCCATAGATGCTGCCGGAACATGGATAGGTGACGTTTCCCAGAGTGCTGGAGTAACTCAGTGGGTCAGGCAGCATCTGTGGAGAACATGGATAGGTGACGTTTCACAGAGTGCTGGAGTAACTCAGCGGGTCAGGCAGCATCTGTGGAGAACATGGATAGGTGACGTTTCACAGAGCGCTGGAGTAACTCAGCGGGTCAGGCAGCATCTGTGGAGAACATGGATAGGTGAGGTTTCACAGAGTGCTGGAGTAACTCAGCGGGTCAGGCAGCATCTGTGGAGCGGAGGAAATGGGCAACCTTTCGGGCCGAAACCCTGAAGGAAATAGGCAACGTTTCGGGCCGAAACCCGGAAGGGTTTCGGGCCGAAACGTTGCCTATTTCCTTCGCTCCATAGATGCTGCCGGAACATGGATAGGTGACGTTTCCCAGAGTGCTGGAGTAACTCAGCGGGTCAGGCAGCATCTGTGGAGAACATGGATAGGGTGACGTTTCCCAGAGTGCTGGAGTAACTCAGCGGGTCAGGCAGCATCTGTGGAGAACATGGATAGGTGACGTTTCACAGAGTGCTGGAGTAACTCAGCGGGTCAGGCAGCATCTGTGGAGAACATGGATAGGTGACGTTTCACAGAGCGCTGGAGTAACTCAGCGGGTCAGGCAGCATCTGTGGAGAACATGGATAGGTGAGGTTTCACAGAGTGCTGGAGTAACTCAGCGGGTCAGGCAGCATCTGTGGAGCGGAGGAAATGGGCAACCTTTCGGGCCGAAACCCTGAAGGAAATAGGCAACGTTTCGGGCCGAAACCCGGAAGGGTTTCGGGCCGAAACGTTGCCTATTTCCTTCGCTCCATAGATGCTGCCGGAACATGGATAGGTGACGTTTCCCAGAGTGCTGGAGTAACTCAGCGGGTCAGGCAGCATCTGTGGAGAACATGGATAGGGTGACGTTTCCCAGAGTGCTGGAGTAACTCAGCGGGTCAGGCAGCATCTGTGGAGAACATGGATAGGTGACGTTTCACAGAGTGCTGGAGTAACTCAGCGGGTCAGGCAGCATCTGTGGAGAACATGGATAGGTGACGTTTCACAGAGTGCTGGAGTAACTCAGCGGGTCAGGCAGCATCTGTGGAGAACATGGATAGGTGAACGTTTCACATTCTCTCTGTGACCATGTGGGTTTCCTCCGGGTGCTCTGGTCTATCGGTTCATGTCATAGAACCAGAATTAGGCCATTCGGCCCATCGGGTCTACTCCACCATTCAATCGTGGCTGATCTATCTCTCCCTCCTAACCCCATTCTCCTGCCTTCTCCCCATAACCTCTGACACCCGCACTAATCAAGAACCTATCTATCTCTGCCTGAAAGATATCCATTGACTTGGCCTCCACAGCCTTGTGTGGCAAAGAATCCCACAGATTCACCACTCTCTCTGTGTCTGCAGATCCTTGTCCCATTCTGTTATCTTATTGAAACATATAAGATTGTTAAGGGTTTGGACGCGCTAGAGGCAGGAAACATGTTTCCTGATGTTGGGGGGAGTCCAGAACCAGGGGCCACAGTTTAAGAATAAGGGGTAAGCCATTTAGAACAGAGATGAGGAAACACTTTTTCTCACAGAGTCGTGAGTCTGTGGAATTCTCTGCCTCAGAGGGCGGTGGAGGCAGGTTCTCTGGATACTTTCAAGAGAGAGCTAGATAGGGCTCTTAAAAATAGCGGAGTCAGGGGATATGGGGAGAAGGCAGGAACGGGGTACTGATTAGGGATGATCAGCCATGATCACATTGAATGGCGGTGCTAGCTCGAAGGGACGAATGGCCTACTCCTGCACCTATTGTCTATTGCCTTACCTTTGTGAAAAGGTCTCAGGATATAAACGCCAAATAGAATGAGAAGTAAGAGAATGATCAGGATGAGCGGAGCTAGGAAGATGAGTGGACACTTGAGTCTGTCGGCGACGAGTTCCCGTTGGAGATCCAGTGGGGACAGATCCCGTCTCCGCGCCGCCCTCCGCTCCGCTCTCTCGGCGCGCGATCGCCCGATGGTTGGGAACGGCGTGCGGGCAGGCTTGCCCTCCTCCCCACTACCACTGCCCGGGCAAAGCCCGGCGCTGGGCATCTGCACGCTGGTGACAAACATGGTGCAGGAGCGAAGCCTCGCACTGCGCTGCGTTTCAAAGGACGCGTAAGTGGGACAGGGCCTTAACGCTCAAGGGGACCGCTCGAAAACAGTTGTCCATCTGACTCCTTGCATCTTCATCAAGGCAACCAGACCTGGAGGGAAAAAAAGTAATAAAATAAACACATGCATGAGGTCCGCTGATGGGTAATGTTGTTAACACAATAATATTGGGTGATTTTTATTACAGATCCACCACTGACTTTCGGGCAACTTGTGGTGCGGCACCTCCTTTATTCGGGACAAATCTACGAGAGTGCAGTTGGAATCCCCCCCACCCCGTGGTCCCCCTGAAATTGCAGCGCCTGGGCCGGAGGAGGCGGCCGATCTCCACCTCATCGGGACTTCCGCGGCCGATCGGCGGGTGGAATCTGCCCCCTGCGGCCGGGACTCTGGAACTCCGGCCCGGCCAGAGCCGGCAAGTCCGTTCCCATAGCCGACTTCCGTGGCTGACATTTGCGGGCCGGTATCTCGGCGGAACATTCCGGTACTGTTGGACTCCTTTCCCGGGGGGGTTGTGGGTGACCTCTGTTGTTCCAGCAAAAACCCAGATAAACCAGATAGGCTCTGGAACCATGGGGGGCAGGAAAATGGGTGGTGGACTGGTGATGGCTTCTGTAATGTCTGTGGAACTGATGCGCGACAATGTTGAGAACTATAACCTGCACTCTGTGTCTTCCCCTTTGCTCTACCTGTTGGACTGGAGTTTGACTTGATTGTATTTATATGATTTGATTGGATAGCATGGACTGTCATATGCTGAGAGAATGGAGCGGCTGGGCTTGTATACTCTGGAGTTTAGAAGGATGAGAGGATATCTCATTGAAACATATAAGATTATTAAGGGTTTGGACACGCTAGAGGCAGGAAACATGTTCCCGATGTTGGGGGTGTCCAGAACCAGGGGCCACGGTTTAAGAATAAGGAGTAAGCCATTTAGAACGGAGACGAGGAAACACTTTTTCTCACAGAGAGTGGTGAGTCTGTGGAATTCTCTGCCTCAGAGGGCGGTGGAGGCCGGTTCTCTGGATGCTTTCAAGAGAGAGCTAGATAGGGCTCTTAAAGATAGCGGAGTCAGGGGATATGGGGAGAAGGCAGGAACGGGGTACTGATTGGGGATGATCAGCCATGATCACATTGAATGGCGGTGCTGGCTCGAAGGGCCGAATGGCCTGCTCCTGCACCTATTGTCTATTGTCTATTGTCATACAAAACAAAGCTTGTTGCTGTTTTCCTTGTCCCGGCCTATCCAACAGCCTCTTAAGGGCCAGTCCCACTTACGCAACTTTTTCGGCGACTGCCGGTACCCGTCATAGGTCGGCGAAAATTTCCAACATGTTGAAAATCCAGCGGAGACCAGAAAGACACTACGACTCTTTGGGCGACTGAGGAGACGACTCACGACCGTACAGGAGACACCCTGGTGACATATCATGGGGTGAAGCCTGTATGGTCGTGAGTAGTCGCCCAAAGAGTCGTATCATGTTCTGGTCGCTGCTGGATTTTCAACATGTTGAACATTTACGGCGACCTGTAATGACCTATGACGGTGCCGGCAGTCGCCGAAAAAGTCGCGTAAGCGGGACAAACGCTACCATGGTATCCGCCTCCACCACCACCCCTGGCAGCGCGTTCCAGGCACCCACCACCCTCTGTGTAAAAAAAACTTTCTCCACGCATCTACTTTAAGCTTTGCCCCTCTCACCTTAAAGTTATGCCCCCTAAAAACTTTCTGACTGTCTTTGCCCTCTCATAATTTGACATACTGACATTTTATACATTCTGTCACATTATTTATATTCTACACTTGCATTACCTTGCACTAAATGTTATTCCCTTATCATGTAAATAAGTAAGTAAGTTTATTGGCCAAGTATTCACATACAAGGAATTTGCCTTGGTGCTCCGCCCACAAGTAACAACATGACATACAGTGACAGTTACGAATGACTCAGAAAACACTAAACATTAATAATAATAAAACATTAATGATAAAACACCATTGATCAAGCATGTGAACCAACAAAAGACCAGATCAAAGGAGGCTACAGATTTTTGGCTGTTGAGTAGAGCAACTACTCGTGGATAAAAACTGTTTTTATGTCTGGCTGTGGCAGCTTTGACAGTCCGGAGTCGCCTTCGAGAGGGAAGTGATTCAAAGAGTTTATGGCCAGGGTGAGAGGGGTCAGAGATGATCTTGCCCGCTCGCTTCCTGGCCCTTGCAGTGTACAGTTCATCAATGGAGGGAAGGTTGCAGCCAATAACCTTCTCTGCTGATCGGACGATTTGCTGCAGCCTCCAGGTGTCGTGCTTGTTGGCTGAGCCAAACCAGACCATGATGGAGATTCATCTGTACATTGTGAATGGCTCGATTGTAATCATTCCGCTGGCTGGTTAGCACGCAGCAAAAGTTTTTCACTGTACCTCGGTACACGTGACAATAAACTCAACTGATTCACTGATTTCCCTTGTTTAAGAAGGAACTGCAGATGCTGGAAAAATCAACGGTAGATAAAAATGCTGGAGTCAGCGAGTGAGGCAGCATCTATCCCTTCCTCAGTATCCAGTGAAAACGTTACCATTCACCTGCTGATTTACCTCTGTTGACGTTTCCATTTGCAGCTCCGTGGGTTTTCTATTCCTTATTTAGTTTAGTTTAGAGATTCAACGCGGCAACAGGCCCTTCGGCCCACCGAGTCCATGCTGACCAGCGATTGCCGCACACTAACACTAACCTGCACACACACACACACTAGGGACAATTTACACATATACCAAGCCAATTAACCTACATACCTGCACGTCTTTGGAGTGTGGGAGGAAACCGAAGATCACGGGGAAACCCCACGCAGTTTCACGCGGAGAACGTACAAACTCCGTACGGACAGGACCCGTAGTCGGGATCGAACCCGGGTCTCCGGCGTTGCAAGCGCTGTAAGGCAGCAACTCTACCGCTGTGCCACCGTGGCCATCCGACTAATGCCAGGGCTCAGGAGGATAGTGGAGCCCTTCCATCAGCACGAGGTCTCTCCTCCAGTGTAAACTCAGGGCAAGAGCGGGTGATAAAATTGCTTTCCCAAGACTGAAATTACGCAGCGTCTTAAAAACCGGATGTGCCGTGATTTTCAGCTGTAAACACACATTAAAACAGTGCAGGCGGAGTTCCCTGCAGGGAGCCTAGTCATGGAGTTACACCCAGAATCAGAAGCACTTAGCCAAAACACACGCACAACCACATTTCCTTCCAACCACATTAGAACATGGAATGGTACAGCGCAGGAACAAATACCTCGATCCACAATGTCCTTGCCGAATATGATGCCAAATCAAACTAACCTCCTCTGCCTGCACATGTTCATAAGTCCAGACGTCTTGGGAGCAGAATTAGGCCATTCGGCCCATCGAGTCCAAACCGCCATTCAATCATGACACTCTTTCTCAATCCCATTCTCCTGCCTGCCCCCCCGAAACCATTGACACCCATTCTAATCACCCTTGCTATTCTGCTTTTTCCTTGAACTCCTTCCCCTTTGATGTCTCGTTTTCACACCTTACTCTTCCTTATCTCTGTATCTCCCTCTCCCCCGACTCTCAGTCTGAAGAAGGGTCTCGACCCGAAACGTCGCCCATTCCTTCTCTCCAGTGATGCTGCCTGCTTGTCCCGCTGAGTTACTCCAGCGTTTAGTGTCTGTTCTAATCAAGAACTTATGTCTGTTGGACCCCCAAACACTAGGCCTCCACAACTATCTGTGGCAAAGAATGAATGAACCGCCGGCCAATGAGTTTTGAGGCATTTGTTTGAACTTGAGCAGATAGGATGTGTCTACACTTCAGAATTCATTATGCTACTACCATCAGCAGTTGTATCATCAATGAAGATAAGTGAGCCAGTACCGTCAGCAGCCATACATGCCCAGGCCATAACACCCCCATCACCGTGTTTCACAGATGAGGTGGTATGCTTTGGATCTTGGGCAGTTCCTTCTCTCCTCCATACTTTGCTGCCATCACTCTGATACAAGTTAATCTTCGTCTCATCTGTCCACAAGACCTTTTTCCAGAACTGTGGTTGATTTTTTAAGTACTTCTTGGCAAACTGTAACCTGGCCATCCTATTTTTGCAGCTAACCAGTGGTTTGCATCTTGCAGTGTAGCCTCTGTATTTCTGTTCATGAAGTCTTCTGCGGACAGTGGTCATTGACAAATCCACACCTAACTCCTGAAGAGTGTTTCTGATCAGTCGGACAGGTGTTTGGGGATTTTTCTTTATTATAGAGAGAATTCTTCTGTCATCAGCTGTGGTGGTCTTCCTTGGCCTGCCGTTCCCTTTGCGATTAGTAAGCTCACCAGTGCTCTCTTTCTTCTCAATGATGTTCCAAACAGTTGATTTTGGTAAGCCTAAGGTTTGGCTGATGTCTCTAACAGTTTTATTCTTGTTTCTCAGTCTCACAATGGCTTCTTTGACTTTCATTGACACAACTTTGGTCCTCATGTTGATAAACAGCAATAAAAGTTTCCAAAGGTGATGGAAAGACTAGGGGAAAGACTAGGTGCTGAGAGCTCTCTTGTACCTGCATTAAGGAGGCAATTAAACACACCTGAGCAATTACAAACACCTGTGAAGCCATGTGTCCCAAACATTATGGTTCACTGAAATGGGGGGGACTATGTATAAACACAGCTGTAATTTTTACATGGTGAAACCAAAATGTATAAAAATGGCCTTTACTAAAATATGACAATGTGCACTTTAACCACATGTCATTTTTTCTAGTACAAATCTCAAATTGTGGAGTACAGGGGCAAATAAATACATGATGGGTCTTTGTCCCAAACATTATGGAGGGCACTGTAGAGGGCTAGTATAAAACGATCTTTTCAGCCCCTCCACCTTTCGTTCAAGTGCGTGAGACACAGGATATTGGAGGGAAATTATCAACGTCATTTGTCTTTTAATCTAACTATAAAGGTGTCATAAAATGTCATAACGGAAAGAAAAAAGTCTCTGCAAACCTGCAGAGATAAATAAATAGTGTTGTGTTTTAGCTCACAGGGAATAAGGCGGCAATGTATCAGAAAAGAGATCGTCTTTCCCGCAGCTCCAGAACCAATGCTGTAATCCTGCACCTGTATTATATCAGCGCGACGTGCTGGTGGTGGGGGTCTCACCTCAGCCACAGGGGGTCTCGTCTCAGCCACGGGGGGTCTCGTCTCAGCCACGGGGGGTCTCGTCTCAGCCACGGGGGGTCTCGTCTCAGCCACGGGGGGGGTCTCGTCTCAGCCACGGGGGGTCTCGTCTCAGCCACGGGGGGTCTCGTCTCAGCCACAGGGGGTCTCGTCTCAGCCACAGGGGGTCTCGTCTCAGCCAAAAACCCTCAGCCTCAGGCATTATGGACACTCAATAAAAGTAAGGGCTTTAAAGCACAGAATGATTACTAGAGAGTTCATGTGAAACTTGACGGTAGACAAAAATGCTGGAGAAACTCAGCGAGTGAGGCAGCATCTATGGAGCGAAGGAAATAGGCAACGTTTCGGCCCGAAATGTCACCTATTCCTTCAGTCTGAAGAAGGGTCTCAACCCGAAACGTCACCTATTCCTTCGCTCCATAGATGCTGCCTCACCCGCTGAGTTTCTCCAGCACTTTTGTCTACCTTCGATTTTCCAGCATCTGCAGTTCTTTCTTAAACACTCTGAACCTTCCCCTTTGCCCGTGTTTGGCCCATATCCCTCTTTGCCCATCCTTATTCTTCTCACCCAAAAAGTATCACCTTCATTTCTATCTTCAGCTATTTTATATCACAGTGGGGATATAATAGCAAGGTTGGACAATAAATATCTCAGTAGGAGTCCAACTTTGGGTCTACTGAAAGATGGAGTGAGTTTTAGATTTTCGGGTCGAAACCCTTCTTCAGACTGATGTGAGGTTGTGGGGGGGGGCGGGAAGAAGAAAGGAAAAGGTGGAGCCAGTGGGCTGAAGGAGAGCTGAGAAGGGGAGGAGAAGCAAGGACTACCTGAAATTGGAGAGGTCAATGTTCATACCGCTGGGGTGTAAACTGCCCAAGCAGAATATGATGTGCTGCTCCTCCAATTTGCTGTGGGCCTCATTCTGGCCATGGAGGAGGCCCAGGACAGAAAGGTCAGATTGGGAATGGGAGGGGGAGTTGAAGTGCTGAGCCACCGGGAGATCAGGTTGGTTATTGCGAACCGAGCGGAGGTGTTGGGCGAAGCGATCGCCAAGCCTACGCTTGGTCTCACCGATGTAGATCAGCTGACACCTAGAGCAGCGGATGCAATAGATGAGGTTGGAGGAGGTGCAGGTGAACCTCTGCCGTACCTGGAAAGACTGCTTGGGTCCTTGGATGGAGTCAAGGGGGGAGGTAAAGCGACAAGTGTAGCATTTCCTGCGGTTGCAAGGGAAAGTGCCAGGAGAGGGGGTGGTTCGGGTGAGAAGGGTCGAATGGACCATGGAGTTACGGAGGGAGCGGTCTCTGCGGAAAGCAGACAGGGGGGAGATGGGAAGATGTGGCGAGTGGTGGGGTCACGTTGGAGGTGGCGAAAATGTCGGAGGACTATTTGTTGTATGTGACGGCTGGTGGGGTGGAAGGTGAGAACTAGGGGGACTCTGCCCTTGTTACGAGTGGGGGGGATGGGGAGTAAGAGCAGTGTTGCGGCGTATGGCAGAGACCCTGGTGAGAGCCTCATCTATGGTGGAGGAGGGGAACCCCCGTTCCCTGAAGAATGAGGACATCTCCGATGCCCTGGTGTGGAACACCTCATCCTGGGAGCAGATGCGGCGTGGACGGAGGAATTGGGAGTAGGGGATGGAGTCCTTACAGGAAGCAGGGTGGGAAGAAGTGTAGTCTAGATAGCCATGGGAGTCAGTGGGTTTATAGTGGATGTCGGTCAGAAGTCTATCACCTGCGATGGAGATAGTGAGGTCAAGGAATGGTAGGGAAGTGTCGGAAATGGTCCAGGTGTATTTGAGTGCTGGATGGAAGTTGGTGGTGAAGTGGATGAAGTCAGTCATTTGTGTGTGGTGCAGGAGGTGGCACCAATGCAGTCGTTGATGTAGCGGAGGTAGAGGTCGGGGATGGGGCCCTGGTACGTATAGAACAAGGATTGTTCGACGTACCCTAAAAAGAGGCAGGCGTAGCTGGGGCCCATGCGTGTGCCCATAGCTACGTCTTGTATTTGGAGGAAATGGGAGGAGTCAAACGAGAAGTTATTGAGGGTAAGGACCAGCTCCGCTAGGCGGAGGAGAGTATCTGTAGACGGGGATTGGTTGGTTCTGCGGTTGATCCTCCTTGCCTGCTGTTATCCCCGGGATTCGTGCATCCCAATATCTGAACGTTTATGGGGAAACCTTCTCTCCTCCAACTCCTTCCCTCCCTCCCTTCCCCGCCTTCACCCCCCCTCCCTCCCTCTTCCCTCTACCTCCTCCCCCCTTCTCTCCCCCACTCCCCCCCTCCTCCCTCTACCTCCCCCCTCTCTCCCTCCCCCTCTCTCCCCACTCCCTCCCCCTCCCGCTCCCGCCCCCTTTCCCTACACCTCTCCCTCCTCCTCCCCCTTTCTCCCCACTCCCTCCCCCTCCCCCACAGCACAGAATCAGGCCCTTTGGCCCATCATATCCATGCCAACCAACATGCCCCATCTAAGCTTGTCCCACCTGCCTGCACTTGGCCCATATCCCTCTCAGCCTTTCCTATACATGTACTTGTCCAAATGTCTTTTAAAAGTAGTTGAAGTTCCTGCTTCCCCTCTCTCCTTCCATATAGCCAAACCCCTCTGAGTGAAACATTTGCCTCTTGGGTTTCGAATCAATCTTTCCCCTCTCACCTTAGACCCATATCTTGATTCCCCTTCTCTGGGTAAAAGATTCTGTTCATTCTGTTCAAAGATTCTGTTCATTGAAACATATATGATTGTTAAGGGTTTGGACACGCTAGAGTCAGGAAACATGTTCTCGATGTTGGGGGAGTCCAGAACCAGGGGCCACAGTTTAAGAATAAGCGGTAAGCCATTTAGAACGGAGATGAGGAAACACTTTTTCTCACAGAGAGTTGTGAGTCTGTGGAATTCTCTGCCTCAGAGGGTAGTGGAGGCCGGTTCTCTGGATGCTTTCAAGGGAGAGCTAGATAGGGCTCTTAAAAATAGCGGAGTCAGGGGATATGGGGAGAAGGCAGGAACGGGGTACTGATTGGGGATGATCAGCCATGATCACATTGAATGGCGGTGCTGGCTCGAAGGGCCAAATGGCCTACTCCTGCACCTATTGCCTATTGTCTATTGACTATATCTTGATTCCCCTACTCTGGGTAAAATGATTCCGTTCAGTCACATTTAATACCATCATGATTTTGTACACCTCTATAAAACCTCGGCCCCCTCCTCTCTAAGCAATAAAGTCCTAGCCTGCTCGATCTCTCCCTGTAGCTCAGACCCTTGAGTTCTGGCAACATCCTCGTCAGTCTTCTCTGCGGGTCTTTCCAGCTTAATGATCACCTCATGACGGTAACCACAGATGCTGCCCGACCTGCTGTGTGTTTCCACCATTTTCTCTTCATGGAATATCATTGAGCGTTTAGGAAGGAACTGCAGATGCTGGAAAAATCGAAGGTAGACAAAAATGCTGGGGAAACTCAGCGGGTGAGGCAGCATCTATGGAGCGAAGGAATAGGTGACGTTTCGGGTCTGAAGAAGGGTCTTGACCCGAAACGTCAACTATTCCTTCGCTCCATAGATGCTGCCTCACCCGCTGAGTTTCTCCTGCATTTTTGTCTACCTTTAAGCATAGAAGTATAAGTGCATTAATTACACAACTCCTCAATCCCATAGTGGTAAAATTCACCATGTTATATACAGACAATCAAATCTTCTGGGAAATGAGAGCACTAATTAATCTCAAGAGTCAAAGAGTCAAAATAATCTTCGCTCTTAACAAATTCATACATTCAAAAGTGATAGGAGCAGAATTAGGCCATTCGGCCCATCAAGTCTACTCCGCCATTCATGGCTGATCTCTCTCCCTCCTAACCCCATTCTCCTGCCTTCTCCCCGTAACCCCTGACACCTGTACTAGTCATGAATCTGTCTATCTCTGCCTTAAAAATATCCACTGACTTGGCCTCCACAACCTTCTGTGGCAAAGAATTCCACAGATTCACTAAGGAAATTCCTCCTCATCTCCTTTCTAAAGGAACGTCCTTTAATTCTGAGGCTTTGACCTCTAGTCCTAGACTCTCCCACTAGTGGAAACATCCTCTCCACATCCACTCTATCCAAGCCTTTCACTATTCTGGACGTTTCAATGAGGTTCTAAAGTCCAGCGAGTACAGGCCCAATAAAGGTACGACCCTTTATTCTGAGGCTGTGCCCTCTGGTCCTGGACATTACAAGCAGTTGGAATTGTTGAAGAGATGTGAAAATGATTTTAATTGCAGTTTAACAAATTGGAATCGGAGAAAGACAGTTAAAAATGGGACGAGTGACTAATCGAGGCGACCTGCGGAAGCCCGTGTTTACGTGTTTGAGCAATCTGCCGCTTTTGTTTATGCAACCGCTGCAGAAGATTAGTGCGGGCAGGAAGTATCGCTTGCTCCAGGTCCAGTGTGAGTGAAACTGTTGCAGCTGCAGTGAAGTGCAGTGTGGAGGAAATATCAGGAACGCCACTGACTCTGAGAAACATTACCGAACACTAAACAGGAAGAAGCTGTGTTCAGGAAAGGAGGTGCAAGCCTGATCCACGATAGCAAAACGCAGAGTTATAGAAACTTATAGAACTGCAGATGCTGGAAAAATCGAAGGTAGACAAAAATGCTGGAGAAACTCAGCGGGTGAGGCAGCATCTATGGAGCGAAGGAATAGGTGACGTTTCTGGTTGAGACCCTTGACAGTGACAGTTAGCAATGACAGATAAAACATTAAACATTAATAATAAAACATTATCGATGAAACATGTGAATTAAATAAAATACCAGAGCAAATGGAGTCTACAGATTTTTGGTTATTGAGTAGAGCTACTACTCGTGGAAAAAAAGCTGTTTTTATGTCTGGCAGTGGCAGCTTTGACAGTCCGCTCGCTTCCTGGCCCTTGCAGTGTGCAGTTCATCAATGGAGGGAAGGTTGCAGCCAATAACCTTCTCTGCTGATTGGACGATTCGCTGCAGCCTCCGGATGTCGTGCTTGGTGGCTGAGCCAAACCAGACCATGATGGAGAAGGTGAGAACAGACTCTACGATGGCCGTGTAGAATTGGACCATCATTGCCTGTGGCAGATTGTGCTTCCTCAGCTGCCGCAGGAAGTACATCCTCTGTTGGGCCTTCTTGATTGTGGAGTCGATGGTAGTCCTCCACTTAAGGTCATTGGAGATGATGGTTCCCAGGAACTTAAAAGACTTGTTCAGGTCAGGTCAGGGGGAGTTCCCCCCGCCACGGGTACCATGTAATCCCGCGCTACCTGCTCCATGGTCGGATAGTCGGCGACTAAACCGTCTCCCCCACCTGGTTTGCCAGGTGAGGAGGGGGCTGCGGACCCCCAGCAGGACCAAAAACAAGACCTGTCAAAGGGTGGATAAACTTCTAGCGAGCCAACGGCCAGCCACACTGCAGTAGAAGTTGCGATCACTGTCGTACACGGCATCGTGAGGCACCGTGCCCATTGATGTTTTCAACGATGATGAAGATGGTGGTGGTGGTGATGGTGATGGTGATGATGGTGATGATGATGATGATGATGGTGGTGGTGATGGTGGTGATGATGGTAGGTATGTTACAAAACTTACCTTCAGTCGCGCTGTAATTCTGCCACTGGCCGTGTGCGCGATTTTGGCGCCTTTAAGGGGGGGGGCGGGGTTAAAACGCGGGTTTCTCCCTTGTCCTGGAAATATTTTGTTGGAGTACAAAACTTCGCTGACAAAATCGTTCCTACCGGCGATTTGTGAATTTTTTTTTAAAATTAAATCGTCAATGTCAGCGCTACAGTCATTTTAAAAGCAGCTCCTGAAGCGTCAACGCCAATAACGGGGACGGATTTCACACAATGGACAGGTAAACAAAAGTGCTTTCTTTAAATGTATAAAAGTGCTTCTTAAGAAGCCTTTAATTCACATTTTGTCATGCGACACGGTGATTTTATTCCCCGAATTAACGGCAGTATTTTTCATGCCAATACGGGGTTAAATTCACCGCAAATGAACGTTCCAAAAGATCGCGTTCCAGTAATTCTCACTCGCAAGATGAATTAAATCCCCATTAATTTACAGGTATTAAACATTCAATTCCTTCCATTTGGCCTGTAAATTCATGAAAATTAGATTTAAAAATTATGTTATATTGTGAATTATTGTGTGAATGTTATTTGGACACTTAGGCTATTTAAAAATGTTAATCTATTCTTAAGAAATTGATAGATGTTTAGATCTAGTAATTGAATTTTGTAATTAGCTACAATTAGGTAACTAACTAATTATATGCTTTACTTTCATGTCTTCGAAGTAAGATTGTTTCATATTTGTTTCAGAATGCTTCAATCTATAATACCTGAAAATTTCTTTCAGTTACCATAATTTTTAAGAAAGTTATGGGCTTTTAACTGTCCTCGATCACAGCTTTTGTGTTAAGTCAATGGAAAAGCAATAGGGAACTAGATGCTAATTTCTGAGTATGATAATGGCCATAACTTTTTTAATACTGAAGATATGAAAGTGAATTAAGTGTCAAATTAAACTTCTTTTTATGCTTTATCTGATGGGATAAATTGCAGACTTTATTTTTTAAATCTCAAAATTTTGTAACATTGCTAATGATGGTGATGGTGATGGTGATGGTGGTGATGATGATGATGATGGTGGTGGTGATGATGGTGATGGTGATGGTGATGGTGGTGATGATGGTGGTGATGGTGGTGGTGATGGTGGTGATGATGGTGATGATGATGCTGGTGATGGTGGTGGTGATGGTGGTGGTGATGGTGGTGGTGATGGTGATGGTGATGGTGATGGTGATGGTGATGATGATGGTGGTGGTGATGGTGGTGGTGGTGGTGGTGATGGTGATGGTGATGGTGGTGGTGATGGTGATGATGATGGTGGTGGTGATGGTGGTGGTGGTGGTGGTGGTGATGGTGATGGTGATGGTGATGGTGATGATGATGGTGGTGGTGATGGTGATGGTGATGGTGGTGGTGATGGTGATGGTGATGATGATGGTGGTGGTGATGGTGGTGATGGTGGTGGTGATGGTGATGATGATGATGATGGTGGTGGTGATGGTGGTGGTGATGGTGATGGTGGTGGTGATGGTGGTGATGGTGATGGTGGTGGTGGTGATGATGGTGATGGTGATGGTGATGGTGGTGATGATGGTGATGGTGATGGTGGTGATGATGGTGATGGTGATGGTGATGGTGATGGTGGTGGTGATGGTGGTGATGATGATGGTGATGGTGATGATGATGATGATGATGGTGATGGTGATGGTGGTGATGATGGTGATGATGGTGATGATGGTGATGGTGGTGGTGATGGTGGTGGTGATGGTGGTGGTGATGGTGGTGGTGATGGTGGTGGTGATGGTGATGATTGTGATGGTGATGGTGATGGTGGTGGTGATGGTGGGTGGTGGTGGTGGTGATGGTGAGTGATGGTGGTGATGATGATGATGGTGATGGTGATGGTGATGATGATGATGATGGTGATGGTGATGATGATGATGATGGTGATGGTGATGGTGATGGTGATGATGGTGATGGTGATGGTGATGATGATGATGATGATGATGGTGATGGTGATGATGGTGATGATGGTGATGGTGGTGGTGATGGTGATGGTGATGGTGATGGTGATGATGGTGATGATGATGATGATGGTGATGGTGGTGGTGATGGTGGTGGTGATGATGATGGTGATGATGATGATGATGACGCCTCCTTTATACTTACCCCCTCTCACTTTACACCTATGCCCTCTCATTTTGGACATTTCCTCCCTGGGCGAAAAGGTTCTGACTGTCTACCCTATCTACGCCTCTCATAACGATACACTTCTATCAGGTCCCCCCCGCAACGTCTGACCATCCAGAGAAAAAGTAATGAAAACCATGTCTCAACTCTGAGCTATGGAAGGCCTTTGTTTGCAC
>CM075980.1:84637570-84664140 GCA_038087875.1 Malacoraja senta | reverse complement strand
TTTAGAACAGAGACGAGGAAACACTTTTTCACACAGAGAGTTGTGAGTCTGTGGAATTCTCTGCCTCAGAGGGCGGTGGAGGCAGGTTCTCTGGATACTTTCAAGAGAGAGCTAGATAGGGCTCTTAAAGATAGCGGAGTCAGGGGATATAGGGAGAAGGCAGGAACGGGGTACTGATTGGGGATGATCAGCCATGATCACATTGAATGGCGGTGCTGGCTCGAAGGGCCGAATGGCCTACTCCTGCACATATTGTCGATTGATTCTGATTGGGTTACACGTCCCAGTCGGAGTTTGGGGAATGGGGGCGATTTGCGGAGGTGATATCAGACAGGAATTCCAGGATGCCTGCGGCGTGTTTGCTCATTTGAGGAGTGGGTGAGGGGCAGGGTGGATCCCGGTTGCAGCGGCATTGTTGCCTGTTGCACACAGCAGAGGCCTGTTGCAACATTGCATAATGTTGGCACACAGGGCTGGGTGTAGTGGAGTCGACGCTGGGAGTGGGAGGAGGAGAAGTGGGAGAGGTCAAGTCACATTTATTTCTATAGCACATTTAAAAAAACAACTCTCGTTGGCCAAAGTGCTTTACATTTGTTATAAGAATAGTATAAACAAACAAACTCCATACATATATACATGTAGCCCTCACTCAGAGGATGTCAAGAAAGGCTTGGGAGTACAGATGAGTTTTTAGTCTCGGCTTAAAGGAGTCGATGGAGGGGGCAGTTCTGATGGGAAGGGGGATGCTGTTCCACAGTCTAGGAGCTGCAAACGCAAAGGCACGGTCGCCCCTGAGCTTATGCCTAGACCGTGGGATATTCAGCAACCCCAAGTCGGCCGATCTGAGGGACCTGGAGGTGGAGTGGTGGGTGAGCAGACTTTTAATGTAGGTGGGGGCAAGCCCATTGAGGGCTTTGTAGACATAGAGGAGGCTCTTGAAATTGATTCGGAACCGCACAGGGAGCCAGTGGAGAGGGGCCAGGATCGGGGTGATGTGGTCCCCTTTTTCGGGTGCCCGTCAGGAGTCTCGCTGCGTGCGGCGTTTTGGACCAGTTGCAGGCGGGACAGGGAAGATTGGCTGATGCCAGTGTAAAAGGGAGTTGCAGTAATCGAGGCGGGAGGAGATGAATGTGTGGATGGTCTTTTCGAGGTCGTCAAACAGAAGGAACTGCGGGGCGCTGGTTTAAACCAAAAGTCTGAGGAAGGGTCTCGACCCGAAATCCTCACCCGTTCCTTCCCCCCCCCCAGAGATGCCGCCTGTCCCCGCTGAGTTACTCCAGCTTTTTTGTGTCTATCTTGAGTGGGAGGAGTGGAGTTTTTCACCCAGCTTGTCGTAATGCTGCCCTCTCCTGGTGTTCCATTGAGAACACCCTCGCGTTCAAAAACCACCACAAATATGTAATAACAATATCTTTTATTGTCATTGCACAGAGGTACAACGAGATATGCAGCTTCCATCCGATGTAATAACTGAATCAACTAAAAATGTGTCTACCTACAATATTCCAATGTCTGCAATGAGGTAGTCGGGAAGGAAATAGGCAACGTTTCGGGCCGAAACCCGAAAGGGTTTTGGCCCGAAACGTTGCCTATTTCCTTCGCTCCATAGATGCTGCCTCACCCGCTGAGTTTCTCCAGCATTTTTGTTGCCTATTTCCTTCGCTCCATAGATGCCTATTTTCCTATTTTGCCTATTTTCCTAACGTTGCCTATTTCCTTCGCTCCATAGATGCTGCCTCACACCCGCTGAGTTTCTCCAGCATTTTTTGTTGCCTATTTCCTTCGCTCCATAGATGCCTATTTTCCTATTTTGCCTATTTTCCTAACGTTGCCTATTTCCTTCGCTCCATAGATGCTGCCTCACACCCACTGAGTTTCTCCAGCATTTTTGTCTACCTTCGATTTTCCAGCATCTGCAGTTCTTTCTTGAACAAAATGTAAGGAACTGCATTTCACAATAACACAGGTGTGGTTCTGGTCATTAACTAATCCCACAAGTGGCACACAACTGGGGCCATTGTTGTCTTCGGTGTTAGTCGCTAAATGACCTCTCCCCCAGGGTGGAACAAGTCCAAGACTAGAGGGCATAACTTTAAGATTGGAGGGGGAAAAGTTTAAAGGCGATGTGCAGGTCAAGGATTTTATTTTTCGTACACAGAGGGTGGTGGGTGCCTGCAACGCGCGCTGCCAGGGGTGGTGGTGGAGGCGGATTCAATAGTGGCGTTTAAGGGACTTTCGGATAGGCGCGTGGATATAGACAATAGACAATAGACAATAGACAATAGGTGCAGGAGTAGGCCATTGGGCCCTTCGAGCCAGCACCGCCTTTCAATGCGATCATGGCTGATCATCCCCAATCAGTACCCCGTTCCTGCCTTCTCCCCATATCTCCTGACTCCGCTATTTTTAAGAGCCCTATCTAGCTCTCTCTTGAAAGTATCCAGAGAACCTGCCTCCACCGCAGAGAAAAGTGTTTCCTCGTCTCCGTTCTAAATGGCTTACTCCTTATTCTTAAACTGTGGCCCCTGGTTCTGGACTCCCCCAACATCGGGAACATGTTTCCTGCCTCTAGCGTGTCCAAACCCTTAATAATCTACGCAGGGAACGGAGGGATATGGATCGCGTGCGGGCATGGTGTTCAGCACAGACATTGTGGGCCGAAGGGCCTGTTCTTGTGCTGCACTGTGTTCTATCTCACCCTCCACTGCCGACCTCATTCTCCTCGAAAGGCACCAACTAACAGATGTTCATTTCATCCGGAAACACAAGAGTTTAATTGCGATATGTACCGAAAACGGAACAATTAAACTCAGTGGGTCAGGCAGCATCTGAGGAGGGAACAGTCAGGTGATGTTTCTACAGAGTGAAGTAGGGTCCTGACCCGAAACGTCACCTGTCCATTCCCACCGTAGATGCTGCCTGGTCCGTTGAGTTACTGCAACTGGCAGATAAGAGTTGGTCTTGGCATTATGTCCACACCACAGAGGATCTGACATGGACAACACACACTGCCGCACTGGTGAGTAAGGCAAGGCAGCGCCTTTACCACCTCAGGCAGCTGAGGAAATTCAGAGTCTCTCTGAGGATCCTTCAGTGCTTCTACTCGGGGGCTGTAGAAAGCATCTTGTCCGGCAACATCACGATCTGGTTTGGGAACAGCTCTGCCCAGGACAGGAAGGCTCTGCAGGGAGTAGTGCGTTCGGCCGAACGCACTATGGGAACTACACTCACCCCCCTGCAGGACCTATACACCAGGAGGGGCAGATACAGAGCCAGCAACATTATGGGGGACCCCTACCCCCCCAGCAACGGTCTGTTCCAGCTGCTACGGTCAGGCAAACGCCTCCGCTGTCACGCTGTGAAAACAGGGAGGATGAGACGGAGTTTCTTCCCACAGGCCATCAGGAATGTAAACTCTGATCTCACCAGGGAATCATTTACGGTTGTGTTGTGTCTTTTTAAATTGCTGGGTTTTTTCTAATATGTAAATACTGGTTCTGTTCTGTTCTGTTCTGTAGTTTTTGCACAATCCGCAGGCATTGCCACTGTCATTTCACTGTACATCTTGTATGTGTATGTGACAAATAAACTTGACTTGACTTGCAATGCTGGAGTAACTCAGTGGGTCAGGCAGCATCTGTGGAGAACATGGATAGGTGACGTTTCACAGAGTGCTGGAGTAACTCAGTGGGTCAGGCAGCATCTGTGGAGAACATGGATAGGTGACGTTTCACAGAGTGCTGGAGTAACTCAGTGGGTCAGGCAGCATCTGTGGAGAAAGTGGATAGGTGACGTTTCACAGAGTGCTGGAGTAACTCAGCGGGTCAGGCAGCATCTGTGGAGAACATGGATAGGTGACGTTTCACAGAGTGCTGGAGTAACTCAGTGGGTCAGGCAGCATCTGTGGAGAACACGGATAGGTGACGTTTTGGGTCGGGACCTTTCTTCAGACTTCCTCACAATCTCTTGTGTCACTAGAGGAGCTCCCTTTGCCCGCCTTCCACAAATTGTAGATTTATCTCTCAGGGCTAACGGAATCAAGGGATATGGGGGAAAAAGCAGGAACGGGGTACTGAGTTTGGATGATCAGCCATGAACATATTGAATGGCGGTGCTGGCTCGAACGGGCCGAATGGCCGACTCCTGCACCTATTTTCTATGTTTCTCTGTTCCAAACTGTCTCTCAACAACAACATCTAAAACATAGCAACGGTTTCCAAGCGCACGCTGGCTACAGGAAACATCACATTATCTTTGTCCCGGCTCAGTCCCTGACTCATCCAATATTGATGATAAGACACATGCGTTCACCTTTGAGTCCTGGCACACATTCCAACACCATCCCTTTCCTAGTAAGTGCCTGGAACTGAACCAGCCCCTCCACAATGGTGCTGGCATGCTTGAAAGGGGTGAGCAATGAACAGTTCATATTTGTTCACTGATAAAATCGCTTAACTGGAAAGGGGTTGAAGCAAGATCTCGAAGTAAGCGCAGGGAGAGGGCACAGTTTGTGCGGCACGGTGGCGCAGCGGTAGAGTTGCTGCCTCACAGCGCCAATGACCCGGGTTCAATCCTGACTACGGGTGCTGCCTGTACGGAGTTTGTCCCCGTGTGACCTGCGTGGGTTTCCTCCGGGTGCTCCGGTTTCCTCCCACACTCCAAAGACGTACAGGTTTATAGATCAGTCTGAAGAAGGGTTTCGGCCCGAAACTTTGCCTATTTCCTTCGCTCCATCTGTGGAGCGAAGGAATAAGTGACGTTTCGGGTTGAGACCCTTCTTCAGACTGAAGGAATAGGTGACGTTTAGGTCCGAAACCCTTCAGGGTTTCGGCCCGAAACGTTGCCTATTTCCTTCGCTCCATAGATGCTGCCTCGCCCGCTGAGTTTCTCCAGCATTTTTGTCTACCTTCGATTTTCCAGCATCTGCAGTTCTTTCTTTAACAAAATGTAAGGAAGTGCATTTCACAATAACACAGGTGTGGTTCTGGTCATTAACTAATCCCACAAGTGGCACACAACTGGGGCCATTGTTGTCTTCGGTGTTAGTCGCTAAATGACCTCTCCCCCAGGGTGGAACAAGTCCAAGACTAGAGGGCATAACTTTAAGATTGGAGGGGGAAAAGTTTAAAGGCGATGTGCAGGTCAAGGATTTTATTTTTCGTACACAGAGGGTGGTGGGTGCCTGGAACGCGCGCTGCCAGGGGTGGTGGTGGAGGCGGATTCAATAGTGGCGTTTAAGGGGCTTTCGGATAGGCGCGTGGATATAGACAATAGACAATAGACAATAGACAATAGGTGCAGGAGTAGGCCATTGGGCCCTTCGAGCCAGCACCGCCTTTCAATGCGATCATGGCTGATCATCCCCAATCAGTACCCCGTTCCTGCCTTCTCCCCATATCTCCTGACTCCGCTATTTTTAAGAGCCCTATCTAGCTCTCTCTTGAAAGTATCCAGAGAACCTGCCTCCACCGCAGAGAAAAGTGTTTCCTCGTCTCCGTTCTAAATGGCTTACTCCTTATTCTTAAACTGTGGCCCCTGGTTCTGGACTCCCCCAACATCGGGAACATGTTTCCTGCCTCTAGCGTGTCCAAACCCTTAATAATCTACGCAGGGAACGGAGGGATATGGATCGCGTGCGGGCATGGTGTTCAGCACAGACATTGTGGGCCGAAGGGCCTGTTCTTGTGCTGCACTGTGTTCTATCTCACCCTCCACTGCCGACCTCATTCTCCTCGAAAGGCACCAACTAACAGATGTTCATTTCATCCGGAAACACAAGAGTTTAATTGCGATATGTACTGAAAACGGAACAATTAAACTCAGTGGGTCAGGCAGCATCTGAGGAGGGAACAGTCAGGTGATGTTTCTACAGAGTGAAGTAGGGTCCTGACCCGAAACGTCGCCTGTCCATTCCCACCGTAGATGCTGCCTGGTCCGTTGAGTTACTGCAACTGGCAGATAAGAGTTGGTCTTGGCATTATGTCCACACCACAGAGGATCTGACATGGACATCACACACTGCCGCACTGGTGAGTAAGGCAAGGCAGCGCCTTTACCACCTCAGGCAGCTGAGGAAATTCAGAGTCTCTCTGAGGATCCTTCAGTGCTTCTACTCGGGGGCTGTAGAAAGCATCTTGTCCGGCAACATCACGATCTGGTTTGGGAACAGCTCTGCCCAGGACAGGAAGGCTCTGCAGAGAGTAGTGCGTTCGGCCGAACGCACCATGGGAACTACACTCACCCCCCTGCAGGACCTGTACACCAGGGGGGGCAGATACAGAGCCAGCAACATTATGGGGGACCCCTACCCCCCCAGCAACGGACTGTTCCAGCTGCTACGGTCAGGCAAACGCCTCCGCTGTCACGCTGTGAAAACAGGGAGGATGAGACGGAGTTTCTTCCCACAGGCCGTCAGGAATGTAAACTCTGATCTCACTGGGGAATCATTTACGGTTGTGTTGTGTCTTTTTAAATTGCTGGGTTTTTTCTAATATGTAAATACTGGTTCTGTTCTGTTCTGTTCTGTAGTTTTTGCACAATCCGCAGGCATTGCCACTGTCATTTCACTGCACATCTTGTATGTGTATGTGACAAATAAACTTGACTTGACTTGCAATGCTGGAGTAACTCAGCGGGTCAGGCAGCATCTGTGGAGAACATGGATAGGTGACGTTTCACAGAGTGCTGGAGTAACTCAGTGGGTCAGGCAGCATCTGTGGAGAACATGGATAGGTGACGTTTCACAGAGTGCTGGAGTAACTCAGTGGGTCAGGCAGCATCTCTGGAGAAAGTGGATAGGTGACGTTTTGGGTCGGGACCTTTCTTCAGACTTCCTCACAATCTCTTGTGTCACTAGAGGAGCTCCCTTTGCCCGCCTTCCACAAATTGTAGATTTATCTCTCAGGGCTAACGGAATCAAGGGATATGGGGGAAAAAGCAGGAACAGGGTACTGATTCTGGATGATCAGCCATGATCATATTGAATGGCGGTGCTGGCTCGAACGGGCCAAATGGCCGACTCCTGCACCTATTTTCTATGTTTCTCTGTTCCAAACTGTCTCTCAACAACAACATCTAAAACATAGCAACGGTTTCCAAGCGCACGCTGGCTACAGGAAACATCACATTATCTTTGTCCCGGCTCAGTCCCTGACTCATCCAATATTGATGATAAGACACATGCGTTCACCTTTGAGTCCTGGCACACATTCCAACACCATCCCTTTCCTAGTAAGTGCCTGGAACTGAACCAGCCCCTCCACAATGGTGCTGGCATGCTTGAAAGGGGTGAGCAATGAACAGTTCATATTTGTTCACTGATAAAATCGCTGAACTGGAAAGGGGTTGAATCAAGATCTCGAAGTAAGCGCAGGGAGAGGGCACAGTTTGTGCGGCACGGTGGCGCAGCGGTAGAGTTGCTGCCTCACAGCGCCAATGACCCGGGTTCAATCCTGACTACGGGTGCTGCCTGTACGGAGTTTGTCCCCGTGTGACCTGCGTGGGTTTCCTCCGGGTGCTCCGGTTTCCTCCCACACTCCAAAGACGTACAGGTTTATAGATCAGTCTGAAGAAGGGTTTCGGCCCGAAACTTTGCCTATTTCCTTCGCTCCATCTGTGGAGCGAAGGAATAGGTGACGTTTCGGGTTGAGACCCTTCTTCAGACTGAAGGAATAGGTGACGTTTAGGTCCGAAACCCTTCAGGGTTTCGGCCCGAAACGTTGCCTATTTCCTTCGCTCCATAGATGCTGCCTCGCCCGCTGAGTTTCTCCAGCATTTTTGTCTACCTTCGATTTTCCAGCATCTGCAGTTCTTTCTTTAACAAAATGTAAGGAAGTGCATTTCACAATAACACAGGTGTGGTTCTGGTCATTAACTAATCCCACAAGTGGCACACAACTGGGGCCATTGTTGTCTTCGGTGTTAGTCGCTAAATGACCTCTCCCCCAGGGTGGAACAAGTCCAAGACTAGAGGGCATAACTTTAAGATTGGAGGGGGAAAAGTTTAAAGGCGATGTGCAGGTCAAGGATTTTTTTCCCGTACACAGAGGGTGGTGGGTGCCTGCAACGCGCGCTGCCAGGGGTGGTGGTGGAGGCGGATTCAATAGTGGCGTTTAAGGGGCTTTCGGATAGGCGCGTGGATATAGACAATAGACAATAGACAATAGACAATAGGTGCAGGAGTAGGCCATTGGGCCCTTCGAGCCAGCACCGCCTTTCAATGCGATCATGGCTGATCATCCCCAATCAGTACCCCGTTCCTGCCTTCTCCCCATATCTCCTGACTCCGCTATTTTTAAGAGCCCTATCTAGCTCTCTCTTGAAAGTATCCAGAGAACCTGCCTCCACCGCAGAGAAAAGTGTTTCCTCGTCTCCGTTCTAAATGGCTTACTCCTTATTCTTAAACTGTGGCCCCTGGTTCTGGACTCCCCCAACATCGGGAACACGTTTCCTGCCTCTAGCGTGTCCAAACCCTTAATAATGTACGCAGGGAACGGAGGGATATGGATCGCGTGCGGGCATGGTGTTCAGCGCAGACATTGTGGGCCGAAGGGCCTGTTCTTGTGCTGCACTGTGTTCTATCTCACCCTCCACTGCCGACCTCATTCTCCTCGAAAGGCACCAACTAACAGATGTTCATTTCATCCGGAAACACAAGAGTTTAATTGCGATATGTACCGAAAACGGAACAATTAAACTCATTGGGTCAGGCAGCATCTGAGGAGGGAACAGTCAGGTGATGTTTCTACAGAGTGAAGTAGGGTCCTGACCCGAAACGTCGCCTGTCCATTCCCACCGTAGATGCTGCCTGGTCCGTTGAGTTACTGCAACTGGCAGATAAGAGTTGGTCTTGGCATTATGTCCACACCACAGAGGATCTGACATGGACAACACACACTGCTGCACTGGTGAGTAAGGCAAGGCAGCGCCTTTACCACCTCAGGCAGCTGAGGAAATTCAGAGTCTCTCTGAGGATCCTTCAGTGCTTCTTCTCGGGGGCTGTAGAAAGCATCTTGTCCGGCAACATCACGATCTGGTTTGGGACAGGACAGGAAGGCTCTGCAGAGAGTAGTGCGTTCGGCCGAACGCACCATGGGAACTACACTCACCCCCCTGCAGGACCTATACACCAGGAGGGGCAGATACAGAGCCAGCAACATTATGGGGGACCCCTACCCCCCCAGCAACGGACCGTTCCAGCTGCTACGGTCAGGCAAACGCCTCCGCTGTCACGCTGTGAAAACAGAGAGGATGAGACGGAGTTTCTTCCCACAGGCCGTCAGGAATGTAAACTCTGATCTCACCAGGGAATCATTTACGGTTGTGTTGTGTCTTTTTTAAATTGCTGGGTTTTTTCTAATATGTAAATACTGGTTCTATTCTGTTCTGTTCTGTAGTTTTTGCACAATCCACAGGCATTGCCACTTTCATTTCACTGCACATCTTGTATGTGTATGTGACAAATAAACTTGACTTGACTTGCAATGCTGGAGTAACTCAGCGGGTCAGGCAGCATCTGTGGAGAACATGGATAGGTGACGTTTCACAGAGTGCTGGAGTAACTCAGCGGGTCAGGCAGCATCTGTGGAGAACATGGATAGGTGACGTTTCACAGAGTGCTGGAGTAACTCAGCGGGTCAGGCAGCATCTGTGGAGAACATGGATAGGTGACGTTTCACAGAGTGCTGGAGTAACTCAGCGGGTCAGGCAGCATCTGTGGAGAACATGGATAGGTGACGTTTCACAGAGTGCTGGAGTAACTCAGCGGGTCAGGCAGCATCTCTGGAGAACATGGATAGGTGACGTTTCACAGAGTGCTGGAGTAACTCAGCGGGTCAAGCAGCATCTGTGGAGCAAAGGAAATGGGCAACCTTTCGGGCCGAAACCCTGAAGGAAATAGGCAACGTTTCGGGCCAAAACCCGGAAGGGTTTCGGGCCGAAACGTTGCCTATTTCCTTCGCTCCATAGATGCTGCCGGAACATGGATAGGTGACGTTTCACAGAGTGCTGGAGTAACTCAGCGGGTCAGGCAGCATCTGTGGAGAACATGGATAGGTGACGTTTCACAGAGTGCTGGAGTAACTCAGCGGGTCAGGCAGCATCTCTGGAGAACATGGATAGGTGACGTTTCACAGAGTGCTGGAGTAACTCAGCAGGTCAGGCAGCATCTCTGGAGAACGTGGATAGGTGACGTTTTGGGTCGGAACCTTTCTTCGTTTTGGGTCGGAACCTGTGCTGGACTGGTTCAAATCTTACTTGAAAGATCGGGATTATTTTGTTTCCCTTGGTAATTTTGAATCAGAACGTACAAAACTCACATGCGGGGTTCCTCAGGGCTCCATTCTTGGATCCATTTTGTTCAACATTTATATGCTCCCCCTAGCTCAGATCATAGAGCATTTTAACATATCCTACCACACTTATGCCGATGACACACAACTATATATCGCAGTGTCACCACATGACCATAGTCCCCATACACTCACTGAGCCAATGTGTCAAACATATCAATGAGTGGATGAACCAGAACTTCCTCCAGCTCAATGCAAATAAGACAGAAATTATTGTCTTTGGTCCCAAAAAAACAAGGCTAGAAGTGAGTGCTCAACTCGACTCAATTGCACTGAAAACCACAGACAAAGGCAGAAACCTTGGTGTAGTTATGGACTCGGATTTGAATTTTAACAGCCATATAAAGACCATTACCACATCTGCCTATTACCATCTAAAAAATGTTGCAAGAATCAAGGGATTTCTGTCCAAAGAAGACACTGAAAAACCTGTTCATGCATATAAGTTTAGTAGGTTAGATTATGGTAATGGCATCTTTACAGGTCTCAATAAAAAATCAATTAAACAACTGCAGCTTATCCAAAATGCCGCTGCCAGAGTCTTGACCAACACCAAGAAAATGGACCACATTACACCTGTCCTTAAATCTTTGCACTGGCTCCCTGTGTGTAAGAGGATAGATTTTAAAATTCTGTTACTGACCTACAAGGCACTGAATGGTCTAGGTCCAAAATACATCTGTGACCTACTTGTTGTATATGAGGCACCTAGACTCCTCAGGTCTTCAGGGACAGGTTTACTCTGTGTTCCCAGGGTCAGAACTAAAAAGGCTGAAGCAGCATTGGGTTTTTAAGCTCCACACCTGTGGAACAAGCTCCCTGAACACCTGAGGTGGGCACAGACTGTAAGCCCATTTAAATCAGGCCTTAAAACACTGTTGTTTACTAGAGCTTTTCCATAACCTGACATGCAGGTAACCGTAACTGTCTAATTTTAACCCTTTTATGTGCTTTTTAAAATTGTTTTATTGCTTCATTGACGTTGTTTTATTATTCATACATTTGTCGTATTGCTTATTTTTGCAATTTTTAATTATTGACTATTTCATTTTTTCTTTCCTGTAAAGCACCTTGAATTGCTGTTTGCACGAATGGTGCTATACCAATACATTTGCCTTGCCTTGCCTTGCCTTCAGACTCTTCCTCACAATCTCTTGAGCTCCCTTTGCCCGCCTTCCACAAATTGTAGATTTATCTCTCAGGGCGAACGGAATCAAGGGATATGGGGGAAAAAGCAGGAACAGGGTACTGATTCTGGATGATCAGCCATGATCATATTGAATGGCGGTGCTGGCTCGAACGGGCCGAATGTCCAACTCCTGCACCTATTTTCTATGTTTCTATGTTCCAAACTGTCTCTCAACAACAACATCTAAAACATAGCAACGGTTTCCAAGCGCACGCTGGCTACAGGAAACATCACATTATCTTTGTCCCGGCTCAGTCCCTGACTCATCCAATATTGATGATAAGACACATGCGTTCACCTTTGAGTCCTGGCACACATTCCAACACCATCCCTTTCCTAGTAAGTGCCTGGAACTGAACCAGCCCCTCCACAATGGTGCTGGCATGCTTGAAAGGGGTGAGCAATGAACAGTTCATATTTGTTCACTGATAAAATCGCTTAACTGGAAAGGGGTTGAAGCAAGATCTCAAAGTAAGCGCAGGGAGAGGGCACAGTTTGTGCGGCACGGTGGCGCAGCGGTAGAGTTGCTGCCTCACAGCGCCAATGACCCGGGTTCAATCCTGACTACGGGTGCTGCCTGTACGGAGTTTGTCCCCGTGTGACCTGCGTGGGTTTCCTCCAGGTGCTCCGGTTTCCTCCCACACTCCAAAGACGTACAGGTTTATAGATCAGTCTGAAGAAGGGTTTTGGCCCGAAACGTTGCCCATTTCCTTCGCTCCATCTGTGGAGCGAAGGAATAGGTGACTTTTCGGGCTGAGACCCTTCTTCAGACTGAAGGAATAGGTGACATTTCGGGTTGAGACCCTTCTTCAGACTGAAGGAATAGGCAACGTTTCGGGCCGAAACCCTGAAGGTAAACCCACCAACGCTGGGGCCAATTCACACCTTCACCCCGATCGCCTGCACTTCCCTTTGTAAAGCTGCCAGACGCAGCCATCAGCTCAGCTCCTGCCTCCTCTCCCAACAGACAGCTCAAGTTGACTCGACTTGAGTTTAGTTCGGAGACACAAGGAACTGCAGAAGCTGGAATCTCAAGCAAAACTCAAAGCGCTGGAGGAACTCAGTGGGTCAGGCGGCATCCGTGGAGGGAATGGACAGGCAACGTTTCAGGTCAGCACCCTTCTTCAGACTGCACAGGCCACGCAAAACATCGTCTACCCATTCCCTTCGTAGATGAACGAATGAATGAATAAGTTTATCGGCCAAGTATTCACATACAAGGAATTTGCCTTGGTGCTCCGCCCGCAAGTGACAACGACACACAGTGCCCTGCTGAGTCCCTCCAGAACGTTGTGTGTTATTGCCAGACTGTTTATGTAGCGGGTCGAGCTATGCATCTTCTGGTGAACCCAGGAAGATGCTCGGTTCAGTTTATTGTCACGTGTACCGAGGGACAATAGACAATAGGTGCAGGAGTAGGCCATTCGGCCCTTCGAGCCAGCACCGCCATTCAATGTGATCATGGCTGATCATCCCCAATCAGTACCCCATTCCTGCCTTCTCCCCATATCCCCTGACTCTGCTATCTTTAAGAGCCCTATCTAGCTCTCTCTTGAAAGCATCCAGAGAACCGGCCTCCACCGCCCTCTGAGGCAGAGAATTCCACAGACTCACAACTCTGTGAGAAAAAGTGTTTCCTCGTCTCCGTCCTAAATGGCCTACCCCTTATTCTTAAACTGTGGCCCCTGGTTCTGGACTCCCCCAACATCGGGAACATGTTTCCTGCCTCTAGTGTGTCCAAACCCTTAATAATCTTATATGTTTCAATGAGAAATCCCCTCTCATCCTTCTAAACTCCAGAGTATACAAGCCCAGCCGCTCCATTCTCTCAGCATATGACAGTCCCGCCATCCCGGGAATTAATCTTGTAAACCTACGCTGCCCTCCCTCAATAGCAAGAATGTCCTTCCTCAAATTATGGGACCAAAACTGCACACAATACTCCAGGTACAGTGAAAAGCTTTTGTTGCGTGCTAACCAGTCAGCGGTAGGTAGGACAACACATGATTACAGTCGAGCCGTCCACAGTGTACAGATACAGGCTCCTGGACGGTCTCCCACGATCTGCTCCTCATATTCTCCCCGTCACACACATCTCTGGTGACCATTCGCCCATCTCCCCCGTGCTTCAAATGTTGCCACTATACTCGGCTACCGTTTAATTTTATAAAGCTTGGCCCAGTTTTCACATCACTCCCTCCACTGTCCCAACCTACCTTGAGTACAATCCCCCCCTGAATGAATGAATGAATAAGTTTATTGGTCAAGTATTCACATACAAGGAATTTGCCTTGGTGCACCGCCCGCAAGTGACAACATGACATACAGTGACAGTTAGGAATGACACATAAAACACCCTGCCCTACAAACTGACAGAATCCCAACATTCTGGTGCTTTGATCCTCAGAGAATGTCATTGACCCACTGCAAAACCTCCTCCAGGTACGTAGGAAGGAACTTCAGATGCTGGTTTAAGCCAAAGATAGACAATAGACAATAGGTGCAGGAGCAGGCCATTCGGCCCTTCGAGCCAGCACCGCCATTCAACTCCAATGTCTTATGATCTTATGACAACATCAAGACGCATCACTGCAATAATTAGATTTTTTTTCCTCCAGCAGAAGATAGACAAAACATGCTGGAGAAACTCAGCGGGTGAGGCAGCATCTATGGAGCGAAGGAAATAGGCAACGTTTCGGGCCGAATCCCTTGGGAAATAGGCAACGTTTCGGGCCGAAACCCTCGGGTTTCGGGCCGAAACGTTGCCTGTTTCCTTCGCTCCATAGATGCTGCCTCACCCGCTGAGTTTCTCCAGCATTTTTGTCCACCTTCGATTATCCCAGCATCTGCAGTTCTTTCTTAAACAGTAAAAAAGTTAATGTCATTGGAATTTTAAAAGAGAACATTGGTGGTAAGGTATTGCTTCATTTTATCTCGAGTAACCAGGACAATTCTTTCAAAATCGGGAAAAAAAAAGATGACGTATAGGGAAAGAAATGCGAGAGAATCAGAACCAGAAACTCTCAGAAAGTGGGGGCTGGTTTAGTCCAGGGAAGTATTTCCTCCCAGCCCAGCTGGGTTACATTTATCTTGTTGAACAGCCCCGAAGCAGAGGTCTACCTGTACACATTCTTCACTAGCCTCTGGGCAAAGGGATTGGATGTCCTTCAAACAAAACTCGTGAGTCTCACTGAAATGTATCTCCCGCAGAGAACAGCGTTCCCACACATACCTTCCCTATTCACAGGAAACACAGAAGGCCCTTTGGCCCATCTCATCTATGTTGGCTCGCATGAGAATCCCAGTCATAGAGTCTTGCAGTGTGGAAGCAGGCCCTTCAGCCCAACTTGCCCACACTGGTCAACTTGTCCCATCTACACTAGTCCCCCTAAACCTGCAATTGGCCCATATCCTCCTGTCCATGCAGACAATAGACAATAGACAATAGGTGCAGGAGTAGGCCATTCGGCCCTTCGAGCCAGCACCGCCATTCAATGTGATCATGGCTGATCATCCCCAATCAGTACCCCGCTCCTGCCTTCTCCCCATATCCCCTGACTCCGCTATCTTTAAGAGGCATATCTAGCTCTCTCTTGAAAGTATCGAGAGAACCGGCCTCCACCGCCCTCTGAGGCAGAGAATTCCACAGACTCACAACTCTCTGTGTGAAAAAGTGTTTCCCCGTCTCCGTTCTAAATGGCTTACCCCTCATTCTTAAACCGTGGCCCCTGGTTCTGGACTCCCCCAACATCGGGAACATGTTTCCTGCCTCTAGCGTGTACCTGTTTAAGGAAGAACTGCAGATGCTGGTAAAATCAAAGGTAGACACAAAATGCTGGAGTAACTCAGCGGGTGAGGCAGCATCTATGGAGGGAAGGATTAGAAGCCCCTCAACTCACTGGAGTTTAGAAGGTTAAGGGGGGACCCCTTTGAAGCTTACAGAATAATGAAAGGCATAGATAGAGTGGATGTGGAATGCATAGAAGGGTCTGGACCAGAAACGTCGCCAATTCCTTCTCTCCATAGATGCAGCCTCACCCACTGAGTTACTCCAGCATCTTGTGGCTACTATCCATTTACCCATCTAAATAATGTTCTGACCACCTGTGACTCCACTTTCAAGGAACTGCGCACCCCTATGTCCCTCTGCTCCACAACACTCCCCACAGCCCGACCATTCACAGTGTAGATCCTGCCTTTTGGCCCATCATTCCTATGTTGGCTCGCAGAGAATCTCAGTCCCAACCATGAGGAGCTATTGCACTTTGGGTGGTCGAATGCAAGGGGGACGTATACAGTTAACGACAAGATTCTTAACAGCACTGATGTACTGAGGGATCTTGGGGTGCAAGTCCATAGCCCCCAGAGAGTGGCCACCCAAGTAGATAGTGGGAATGACCGTGTAAACTGTAGTATGTTTGCTTTCATCTGTCTGAACACTGAGTACCAGCGTCAGGAAGTCATGTTGCAGCTTTATAGGATTTTGGTTAGACCACATTTGGAGTATTGCGTGCACTTCCGATCACCCCAATACAGGAAGGATGTGATGGTTTTCGAATGGGTGCAGAAGAGGTTTAACAGTCAGAATCTTTCACCCAGAGTGGAAAAGTTAAATACTAGAGGGCGTACCTTTAAGGTGAGTGGGGGCAAGTTTAAAGCAGGATGTACGGGGCAATTTTATTTTCACAGAGGGTGGTGGGTGCCTGGAACGCGCTGCCAGGGGTGGTAGTGGAGGCAGATGCAATAGTGGTGTTTAAGGGGCTTTTGGACAGGCACGTGGATTCGCGGGGAATGGAGGGATATGGATCACGTGCAGGCAGAGGAGATTAGTTTCACGGTATCATATTCGACACGGACATTGTGGGCCGAAGGGCCTGTTCCTGTGTTGCACCGTTCCATGTGCAGGAAGGAAATGCAGATGCTGGTTTTACTCCAAAGACAGACGCAAAATGCTGGAGTTACTCAGCGGGACAGGCAGCATCTCTGGAGAGAAAGAGTAGAAGCCCCTCAACTCGCTGGAGTTTAGAAGGATGTGGGGTGCCCTCATTGAAACTTACAGAATAAAGAAAGGCTTGGATAGAGTGGATGTGGAGAGGATGTTTCCACTGGTGGGAGAGTCTAGGACCAGAGGTCACAGCCTCAGAATTAAAGGGCGCTCCTTCAGAAAGGAGGTGAGGAGGAGGAACCTCTTTAGTCAGAGGGTGGTGAATCTGTGGAACTCATTGCCACAGAAGGCTATGGAGGCCAAGTCAGTGGATATTTTTAAGGCAGAGATAGACAAATTCTTGATTAGAACGGGTATCAAGGGTTACGGGAAGAAGGAAGGAAAATGGGATTAGGAGGCAGAGATGGCGGAGTGGACACGATGGGCCGAATGGCTTAATTCTACTCCTAGAACATGTGAACTTATGAAGTTTCGGGTCAGAACCCTTCTTCAGTCTGAAGAAACGTCACCTATCCATGTTCTCCACAGATGCTGCCTGACCCGCTGAGTTACTCCAGCACTCTGTGAAACGTCACCTATCCATGTTCTCCACAGATGCTGCCTGACCTGCTGAGTTACTCCAGCACTCTGTGTCTATCTGTTCTACCACTGGAAACATACACGATTGCCCCTATTAACACAGAGCAATATACTTTGTCCAATTTACAACAAGAATGATTGCGTAAGGTTACCATAAATGTATAAATAAAATGTATTTTGACTGCTGGGGACGTCATTGAAAGCACCTGGTGATAGAATATTATCCAGCCGGTGTGACTGGCAGTCGCCAGCAGAGGGCGCGGCGCAGCCCTGAGGTACAGACCAGAGGAACTGCAGATGCTGGTTTACACCGAAGATAGACACAAAATGCTGGAGTAACAGGCAGCAACTCTGGAGAAAAGGAATAGCTGACGTTTCGGGTCGAGACCCTTCTTCAGACAGAATCAGGGGAAAAGGGAAACGAGAGACATAAAAGGTACTTAGGACAAATTAATGAAAGATATGCAAAAAGCAAAGGTGGAGCCCACAATGCTCCATTGTTGGCTGTGGGATAGGTGATAACAACTTTCACAGACTCAACAGGACAACCGTGCTACATGGTATAGGCCAGCCTGCACCAGGACACCCTTGTTAGTATTAAACAAAGGCCAATTTATAAAGATATTTCATATTTTAAAGGTATTGAATTTTTATTTTTAAGACCAAATTCATTTGTTTAAGGAACATTTAGACAGTTACATGGACAGGAAAGGTTTAAGAAGGATTTGGGCCAAACGTGGGCAGGTGGGACTTGTAGATGGGGCACGTTGGCCCATATCCAACTAAACCTGCCCTCTCCATGTACAGTATCTGTCCAACTGTTTCTTAAACATTGGGATAGACTCAGCCTCAACTACCTCCTCCAGCAGCTCGATCCACACACCCACCACCCTTTGTGTGAAAATGTTTCCCCTCAGATGCATATTAAACCGCCCCCCCCCCCCAATCTTAAACCTATGTCCTCTGGTCTTTGAACCTCGTGTCCAGTGAGGTTACCATGTCCTCTATCTGTGTTCTTTTATATCAAATGTCCCGCCAATAAAAACATTCACAGATGCACACATTCTCTTGCCCAGAGTAGGGGAATCCAGGACCAGATGACAGACAATAGGTTCAAGGTGAAGGGGAAAAGATTTACATACGAATCTGAGGGGTAACTTTTCCACAGAGAGGGTGGTGGGTGTATGGAACAAGCTGCCAGAGGAGGTAGTTGAGGCTGGGACTGTCCCAGCAGTTAGACAGGTACATGGACAGTAGACATAATTGCTGGCGGCAGCATCTATGGAGCGAAGGAATGGGTAATTAGTTTCGGCCCGAAACGTTGCCTATTTCCTTGGCTCCATAGATGCTGCCTCACCCGCCGAGTTTCTCCAGCAATTTTGTCTTCCTTCCATTCTCCAGCATCTGCAGTTCCTTCTTGAACATGTACATGGATAGGACAGGTTTGGAGGGATATGGACAGGTGGGGCTAGTGTAGCTGGGACATTGTTGTCCACACAGTGTCACTGCTTCAGGGGGTTGGTTGGAGGTGAATAATGTTACGTTGACTAGCCTTGATTGGGACGGGGCTCAGGTGGTGTTTGGTGGCGAGGCGCCCGGTGTAAACATGACGGGGTCTTTTGTAACAACCCCCCTCCCAACACGTGCCTGGTTAATAGAGTAGATGAGGCTCAGGACCAATTAGTTATAAATCCCACCCGAGACAGAATATCTTCTGAAGAAAGGCCACACAAAAACGCTGGAGTAACTCAGCGGGACGGGCAGCATCTCTGGAGAGAAGGGATGGGTGGTGTTTCTTCAGACTGAAGAAGGGTCTCGACCCAGTCCTTCTCTCCAGAGACGCTGCCTGTCTGTCCCGCTGAGTTACTCCAGCATTTTGTGTCTAACTTCGATTTAAACCAGCATCTGCAGTTCCTTCCTACACATGTATCTTCATTATGCCAAGTGTACTCCCGAGATAGTTTAACACTTGTAAAAAGCAATTTAAAACATAAACTTAACTCTCCAAATTGAAATCTTATTTCACTTTCAAAGTTCTTGGCCAGTTTGTTTTAACGTTCTCTCTCGTTAAATGTATTGTCTTTCAGTAAATCGAGAGAGCTTCTTTATGCCTTGTTATTATAAATCATAAGGTCATACGGGATAGGAACAGAATTAGGCCATTCGGCCCATCAAGTCTATCCCCGCCATTCAATCGTGGCTGATCTATCTCTCCCTCCTAACCCCATTCTCCTGCCTTCTCCCCATAACCCCTTGACACCCACACTAATCAACAATCTGTCTATCTCTATCTCGATCTATCTATCTCTGCCTAAAATATATCCACAGTGGAAGTAAAGCGGCAATCCACGAATAGAGGGCAACAAACTTATGGAAAGATAAATCTGTGTGAAGCTTACCTCGAGCTGTGGGCAAGTGAAACTGATAATCTGCCTGCCTGCCTGCTTCCCTCCGCCGCCAAGCTGCCTGCGATCCCAGCGCCGAAGGTCCCTTTGAAATCCCTTGAAAGAGAGCTGGCTGTTCGCTGTTGCAGCCAGGATCGCGTAAACCACAATGGAAGTGAGAGAAAGACGAGGTCCGGTCCCCCACGCCGCCAGTCCGTCTTTTAAAACATGACGTAATGCCACTGCTATGTTCATTCATCGTCAACAGCAAAAAACATTAACCCTTTCCCCCCGCTGTCTTGTTTCCCGATGGAAGCCAAACATGTCTATACAATGTGGAGCTAACACACACACACACACACACACACACAGAGAGGGCCGGAGATAGACACAGCGCTGGAGTAACTCAGTGGGACAGACATGCAGCATCTCTGGGTGACGTTTCGGGTCGAGACCCTTCTTCTTCAGAAGACCCACAGATGCTACCTGTCCCGCTGAGTTACTCCAGCACTTTGTGTCTGTCCTCGGTGTAAACCAGCACCTGCAGTTCCTTCCTATCCATTTTAAATTAATTGCGTTGAATGTTAATACAGATAACTAAAAGGGTCCCCCGACCCGAAACGTCACCTATCCATGTTCTCCACAGATGCTGCCTGACCCGCTGAGTTACTCCAGCACTCTGTGAAACGTCACCTATCCATGTTCTCCACAGATGCTGCCTGACCCGCTGAGTTACTCCAGCACTCTGTGAAACGTCACCTATCCATGTTCTCCAGAGATGCTGCCTGACCCGCTGAGTTACTCCAGCACTCTGTGAAACGTCACCTATCCATGTTCTCCACAGATGCTGCCTGACCCGCTGAGTTACTCCAGCACTCTGTGAAACGTCACCTATCCATGTTCCGGCAGCATCTATGGAGCGAAGGAAATAGGCAACGTTTTGGCCCGAAACCCTTCCGGGTTTCGGCCCAAAACGTTGCCTATTTCCTTCAGGGTTTCGGCCCGAAAGGTTGCCCATTTCCTTCGCTCCACAGATGCTGCCTGACCCGCTGAGTTACTCCAGCACTCTGTGAAACGTCACCTATCCATGTTCTCCACAGATGCTGCCTGACCCGCTGAGTTACTCCAGCACTCTGTGAAACGTCACCTATCCATGTTCCCCACAGATGCTGCCTGACCCGCTGAGTTACTCCAGCACTCTGTGAAACGTCACCTATCCATGTTCCCCACAGATGCTGCCTGACCCGCTGAGTTACTCCAGCACTCTGTGAAACGTCACCTATCCATGTTCCCCACAGATGCTGCCTGACCCGCTGAGTTACTCCAGCACTCCCTGAAACGTCACCTATCCATGTTCCCCACAGATGCTGCCTGACCCGCTGAGTTAGGTAGAAACAAGGAACTGCAGATGCCCGTTTACCAAAAAAAAGATATAACGTGCTGGAGTAACTCAGCGGGTCAGGCAGCATCTGTGGAGAACATGGATAGGTGACGTTTCTTCAGACTGAATTACTCCAGCACTTTGTGTCATATTTGACAAATCATCGTCTCTAGTAGATTGCAATTTCATTTTTGGTGAATTGTGCTTCCATTTAGATTACTTTATGTCACGTGTACCGAGGTACAATGAGAAGTGTTTTGTTGCATGCTGTATAGTCACAATACACGATTACAGTCGAGCCGTCCACAGGGTACAGATACAGGATAAAGGGGATGGTGTTTAGTGCAATGAAGGATGGTCTGAGGGTCTCCAATGAGGTAGATGGGAGGCCAGGGCCGCTCTCTAGCTGGTGATAGGATGGTTCAGTTGCAAATAATACAATGTCAATTATCAATGGGTAATCCAATTGCGAGTTAGAACTGGTAATGCGGAGACCGGATTGATTTACTTCATATAAAATCATACATTTTCCAGGATCAGGTGTAGGGCCATTCGGCCCATCGAGTCTACTCCGCCATTCAATCACGGCTGATCTATCTCTCCCTCCTAAACCCATTCTCCTGCCTTCTCCCCATAACCCCCGACACCCGCACTGATCGAGAAGGATTAGGGTGAGAGTGTCTGAAATCAGCGGGTGAATTTGGGTGAGATGACTGGACCACACGAGACTCGCCCCCACCCTCATCCCGCCCCCAACAAATCACTGGTTCAAATAGTACGTGTGATTACTGCGGGTGTCAGGGGTTGTGGGGAGAAGGCAGGAAAATGGGGTTGGGAGGGAGAGATAGATCAGCCATGATGGGCCGAATGGCCTAATTCTGCTCCTATTACTTAAAATCTGATGAACTGTACCAAGCAATGACCTCTAACAATTCCAAGGTCTCTCCAAATGTTTCCAAGGAGGGCTCTACAGGATGGCAAGGACAGTCTCTGTCTAGTTGTACAGTTTATGGGGCGAGGGCAGGAGGATGGGGTTAGGAGGGAGAGATAGATCGGCCATGATTGAATGGCGGATTAGACTCGATGGGCCGAATGGCCCAATTCTGCTCCAATCGCCTATGAATTATTAGCCACGGTGGGCTGAAGTCTACAGCAACTCTAGTATTGACGCGTCTATACGCGTCTAAAGCACCTCTCCGGCGCTTCACACGCGTCAATACGCGTCAATACCAAAGTCGCTCCAGACTTCAGCAACTCCTGGGTATAACACTCGCAAAGTTCAATGTAGAGACTACGAGGATGTATTCAGAGTTCTGCGCCGTTTTTGCTTTTGAATACATTCTTCGTTCTGAATAAAGTCTATTATTTACACACACTGTCGGTCCGCAGGGGGGGGGGGGCGATTATACAGACAGACATCTCTAAAAGTTAGATATGTAATAGGCCAAGTGTGCAGGAAGGAAGGAACTGCAGATGCTGGGTTACAAGATAGACACAAGATGCTGGAGTAACTCAGCGGGACAGACAGGCAGGCAGCATCTCTGGAGAGAAGGAACGGGTGACGCGCCTTTCTGTCTCTCTGCCTGTCCCACTGAGTTACTCCAGCATCTTGTGTGTGTGTGTGTGTGTCCACCTTCGATTTAAACCAGCAGCATCTGCAGTTCTTTCCTGGACATTTGATGTAGTTATACGGCGATGGTTTAACGCGACATTTGCAGCTGTGTCTGTGTGATTGGGGCAGTTTTGCCGAGGGGTAAGTGCTACAGTGAAACGTATTTAGTGTAAGGACACGGGTCGTGCGTTTAGCTCACACGCAGGGCTGTTGGAGAAACATGATGTCATGGTGGCATGTCTGGTTTAGTTCAGGCAGTTTCCTCCCCATCGCTGGCCAACCGAGCTGACCCACAAAGCTTACATTTGATCTTGGCGAGCGGGTTGTAGTTATCGAAAGTAAACTTTCTCTTTTAAATTCCTCGACCATTGGAAAAATGTTCGTGAAAAATGTTTGGGAAATTATTGAGAATGAATCTGCATCAGATGCAGTTCCTCGTCACACGACACACAAGCACGCTGTTTAATAGCATTCCCCATTGATTTGATCAGTACGGGTGTCAGGGGTTATGGGGAGAAGGCAGGAGAATGGGGCTTAGAGGGGAAGATAGAACAGCCATGATTGAATGGCAGAGTAGACTTGATGGGCTGAATGGCCTAATCTCTGGATACTTTCACGAGAGAGCTAGAGACAGGAAACATGTTCCCGATGTTGGGGGAGTCCAGAACCAGGGGCCACAATAAGGGGTAAGCCATTTAGAACGGAGATATGGAAACATTTTTTTCACACAGAGAGTGGTGAGTCTGTGGAATTCTCTGCCTCAGAGGGCGGTGGAGGCTGGTTCTCTGGATACTTTCAAGAGAGAGCTAGATTGGGCTCTTAAAGATAGCGGAGTCAGGGGGTATGGGGAGAAGGCAGGAACGGGGTACTGATTGGGGATGATCAGCCATGATCACATTGAATATGTAAACAACTGAGCAATAGTTGAGCTGACTTCTCCGATGCCAACAAATACTCCTTTGATAGTTGACCTGCTTCCAGTGTACCAATGACCACATTGGCAACATATCTCCCCACAGCATCGGTTGTCTCGTCTATTGAGATCCATATTTTGCTGCATGCAACTTCATCTCTAATTTTCTGCACAACAATGTTGAAGTTGCTGTCAACATAATTTTTCCGTAATGATGACTCGTTTTTTATATGTTCCTTTGTGTATTTCTCTAAAAAACCTCAGAGATTTGTTTTCCAATTTCCACAGTGGAATTCTAGCATCAATGAATGCCTTGCACAGATCACTCGAAAACTCAGATTTGCGACTGGAGCCAGCAGTAAATGTAGTGAGGAGACAAGCTTGGGTATTTCGCTTGGGTAGTCTACACTCCAGCGGTATCAACATTGACTTCTCTAATTTTAGATAGCCCTCGTCTTCTCCCTCCTCCCCCTCCCCCTTCCCAGCTCTCCTTCTAATCCTACTGTCTACGCCTCTTCCTTTCTTTTTCCCACTCCCCCCCCACATCAGTCTGAAGAAGGGTCACCACCCAAAACGTCACCTATTCCTTCTCTCCATTGATGCAGCCTCACCCGCTGAGTTTCTCCAGCATTTTTTGTCTACCTTTGATTTTTCCAGCATCTGCAGTGTTTTCTTAAATAGATCGTGGAGAAAACTGAACAAGCGGGCAGCGGCACGAATGAACGACCGACGGTGGCGCCCCCGGTTTCATCCCGGTGGTGGAAATGTTTTTGTAAGTTATATTATGTTAACACGTTAATAAAAACATTAATATTAACGTGTTAACATAGAAAACGTCATTGTAATCACGGTACAACTAGAGAAAATAGCACAACCTTTTAGCAAAACGGCAAAAAAAAGCTGATTTAGGCACTCGATCATGAGAAAGGCATTATCCTGGTGAAATCAACAAAAAAGGCATGAAAAGGCACATGGCATTTATGGCAAAATCCTGGCTATACAGATTACTATCTAAATGGCGTCAAGTTGGGATAAGGGGAAGTACAACGGGATTCTGGGGGGTCCTTGTTCATCAGTCTATGAAAGTAAGCATGCAGGTACAGCAGGCAGTGAAGAAAGCGAATGGCATGTTGGCCTTCATAACAAGAGGAGTTGAGTATAGGAGCAAAGAAGTCCTTCTGCAGTTGTACAGGGCCCTAGTGAGACCACACCTGGAGTATTGTGTGCAGTTTTGGTCTCCAAACTTGAGGAAGGACATTCTTGCTATTGAGGGAGTGCAGCGTAGGTTTACAAGGTTAATTCCCGGGATGGCGGGACTGTCATACGCTGAGAGAATGGAGCGGCTGGGCTGTACACTCTGGAGTTTAGAAGGATGAGAGGGTTATCTTATTGAAACATATAAGATTATTAAGGGTTTGGACACGCTAGAGGCAGGAGAACATGTTCCCGATGTTGGGGGAGTCCAGAACCAGGGGACACTTTTAACGTGTTCGATTAACAGAAGCACCTTCGATTTTCCAGCATCTGCAGTTCCTTCTTAGACACTGTTTAAGATGTTTAAGAAGGAACTGCAGATGCTGGAAAATCGAAGGTAGACAAAAATGCTGGAGAAACCCAGCGGGTGAGGCAGCATCTATGGAGCGAAGGAAATAGGCAACGTTTCGGGTCGAAACCCTTTCGGGTTTTCGGCCCGAAACGTTGTCTATTTCCTTCCCGACTACCTCATTACAGACATTGGAATATTGTAGGTAGACAAAAACGCTGGAGAAACTCAGCGGGTGTGAGGCAGCATCTATGGAGCGAAGGGAATAGGCGACGTTTTTGGATCGAGACCCTTCTTCAGGCTGTTTAAGAAATGCGTGTCATATTGTGTCATGTTGTATCGTTACTATGGATCCTCTCCGACACCCACTGGATAAGAGAGTGTGCAGCGTTTTAGTCGTCTATTGAGTCATGCCTTCCCTCTGAGTAACTATCAGAGCCCCCCCCCCCCCCCCCCTGACACTAATCACTCCCAGCTGCACCACTGCACACAGCACCAGATGTTGCCGTTGCACAAGGCATGCGTGCGTCAGTTCAAGAAGCAACGTCGGCAACAGGGCAGCAAACACACTCATCTTATTCTGATCGTCACATTTACATAGAAACATAGAAAATAGGGTGCAGGAGGAGGCCATTCGGCCTTTCGAGCCAGCACCGCCATTCATTGTGATCATGGCCTGATCGTCCCCTATCAATAACCCGTGCCTGCCTTCTCCCCATATCCCTTGACTCCACTAGCCCCTAGAGCTCTATCTAACTCTCTCTTAAATCCATCCAGTGACTTGGCCTCCACTGGCCTCTGTGGCAGGGAATTCCACAAATTCACAACTCTCTGGCTGAAAACGTTTTTTCTCACCTCAGTCTTAAATGGCCTCCCCTTTATTCTAAGATTTTACGATCACACGCTATTGATTTCTAATAAAGGTTCAAACACAGAGCTCCCTATCGATGGATGGTGAGATCCAATTCAGATCCAATCTAGGGACCAGCACAGCAGTGGCCACAGCGGGTAGAGATGCTGCCCTTACTGCTCCAGAGACCCCGGTTCGATCCCGACCTCGGGTGCTGTCTGTGTGGAGTTTGCACGCTCTTGGTCCTGCCAGACTGGTCACTTGTCCATCTGTTCCACAGATCATCAGATTAAATGATGCATCAGGATGAGGCACTATTTATAATTGATTGCCAGGCACAGTTGCCAGCTCCACCGACACACACACACACACACACAAGGCCCGGTGGACTGATGGCACAGTGGATCGCTCGATTGTAATCATGTATTGTATTTACGCTTTAGTTTAGTTTAGAGATACAGCGTGGAAACTGGTCCTTCGGCCCACCGAGTCCGCGCCGACCAGAGATCCCCGCACACTAACACTATCCTACACGACACCAAGCCAATTAACCTACAAACCTGTACGTTTTTGGAGTGTGGGAGGAAACCGAAGCACCCGGAGAAAACCCACGCAGGTCACGGGGAGAACGTACACACTCCATACATACAGCACCCATACAGATATCCCCTGACTCCGCTATCTTTAAGAGCCCCTATCTAGCTCTCTCTTGAAAGCATCCAGAGAACCTGCCTCCACCGCCCTCTGAGGCAGAGAATTCACAGACTCACCCTCTCTGTGAGAAAAAGTGTTTCCTCGTCTCCGTTCTAAATGGCTTACTCCTTA
>CM075980.1:84606833-84632370 GCA_038087875.1 Malacoraja senta | reverse complement strand
GTCACTGGCAGCCAAGCAGAAAAATAATTTGTAGAGTTTGTACATGGTGTGAGCACTTATCCTTGGGGGGGAAATGCCAATTGTGTTAACGAGTAAGAAGGAACTGCAGATGCTGGTTTAAACCGAAGACAGACACAAAAAGGTGGGGTAACTCAGCGGGACAGACAGGCAGCATCTCTGGAGAGAAGGAATGGGTGACGTTTCGGGTCGAGACCCTTCTTCAGACTGAGTTGCTCCAGCATTTTGTGTCTATCTTCGATTTAACTTAGCATCTGCAGTTTCTTCCTACACTTACCCATATTATTCCCTGTGTGGGTGCGGAGGTTGGAAAGCAGCTAATTGCCACTGACAGGAGAACCCAGTGATTGAGCAATTCTTGCTTTAGTTGCTTTGACAATGTGGAGCATCTTGTTCAGAAAATGTTGACTGCCGTTCTTCTGTAATCCCCAAAGTACGACTATTTTCCCAAGTGAATTTGGCCTTTTGCAAGTGTGTTCTCTAATTAATGTTCGAGTCATTAACTTCACTAACGAACATAATACATTTAAACAATGCAACTTTAGTGCAAAAACCCCCAACAAAGTACTGGAATAACTCAGTGGGTTAGACATTAGACAATAGGTGCAGGAGTAGGCCATTCGGCCCTTCAAGCTAGCACCGCCATTCAATGTGATCATGGCTGATCATCCCCAATCAGTACCCCGTTCCTGCCTTCTCCCCATATCCCCTGACTCCGCTATCTTGAAGAGCCCTATCTAGCTCTCTTTTGAAAGTATCCAGAGAACTGGCCTCCACCGCCCTCTGAGGCAGAGAATTCCACAGACTCACCACTCTCTGTGAGAAAAAGTGTTTCCTCGTCTCCGTTCTAAATGGCTTACTCCTTATTCTTAAACTGTGGCCCCTGGTTCTGGACTCCCCCAGGCAGCATCTCTGGAGGACATGGCTGATATTGACCTCATTGGAGATCTTTGAATTATCAATTAATTGGACTTTATCTTGCACTAAATGTTGCACTTTATCCTGTATCTGTACACTGTGGGTGGCATGACAGCAAACTTGTATGGTCTTTTCTCTGACTGGATAGCACGCAACAAAACGCTGTTCACTGTACACGTGACAATAATAATCAACTAAACTCGAGTTGGGACCCTTCTTCAGACTGATTGTAGTAGAGGGGCGAAAGCTGGAAAAGTGGTGGATCGAAACGTCACCTATCCATGTTCTCCACAGATGCTGCCTGACCCGCTGAGTTACTCCAGCACTCTGTGAAACGTCACCTATCCATGTTCTCCACAGATGCTGCCTGACCCGCTGAGTTACTCCAGCGTTACTCTGTGAAACGTCACCTATCCATGTTCCGGCAGCATCTATGGAGCGAAGGAAATAGGCAACGTTTCGGCCCGAAACCCTTCCGGGTTTCGGCCCGAAACGTTGCCTATTTCCTTCAGGGTTTCGGCCCGAAAGGTTGCCCATTTCCTTCGCTCCACAGATGCTGCCTGACCCGCTGAGTTACTCCAGCACTCTGTGAAACGTCACCTATCCATGTTCCCCAGAGATGCTGCCTGACCTGCTGAGTTACTCCAGCACTCTGTGAAACGTCACCTATCCATGTTCTCCACAGATGCTGCCTGACCCGCTGAGTTACTCCAGCACTCTGTGACACCTTTTGAAAATGAACCTTTGTTGCCTTTGAAGAATGAAACCAGTGGTGGCACAGATTGGTGCTGCCATTTGGAGAGAGGCATCTTGCACTGTGGTGGTGATTAATACCAACAGCTCATGTGGGAACATTCTAAATCTTAAATCACGATGGGCATAATTGGAACACTGACGTGTGGTCTAAGGAGTCCTAACTATTCTACCCCATTGTGCAAACCCTTTGCATTCTATTTCAGATTGGTGAGGTGAGGTGAGGCAAGGCCTTTCCCACTTGGCGATTTTTTATATCAGTGTCGCCAAAAGATTTTGCACATTTCAAAATCCAGCGGCGACAAAAAAAATGTTGCGACACTTGAAAAAACACCGCGCGTCAATACGTCATCACACCGCGAATTTTTCGGTGACCTGATACGTCAGTCAATGATGCCGGCAGTCGCCAAAAAAAATCGGCAAGTGGGACAGGCCCTTAAGAGAGTGGAATACAAGTTATCAAAATAGCCAACCTCTAAGCGTGAAGTTTCTGAACTTTAGCTTCAAGCGACAACAACATAACTACTAACAAAGCAGAATCGCCATTTTTAATGCGACTTTGCATGTCCAAGATGTAAAATTGAGATTTGAAATCTCCGTTTTTCAAGATTTTGTACCAGACGTTGGATTTTTGAGTAAGATGTCTTTGGCTTTATGTCTAAGAAGGAACTGCAGATGCTGGAAAAATCAAAGGTAGACAAAAAAGCTGGAGAAACTCAGCGGGTGAGGCAGCATCTATGGAGCGAAGGAATAGGTGACGTTTCGGGTCGAGACCCTTCTTCAGTCTGAAGGAATAGGTGACGTTTCGGGTCGAGACCCGGAAGGGTCTCGACCCGAAACGTCACCTATTTCCTTCGCTCTATAGATGCTGCCTGACCCGCTGAGTTTCTCCAGCATTTTTGTCTCCCTTCGATTTATTTCCAGCATCTGCAGTTCCTTCTGAGAAACATCTTGAAAATTATTAACTTCTCTTTTCTTCTTATCTATATAATTAAAAGTCTCATCTTGACCACTTCCTGTATACGGATTTTAGAAAAAACACTACCATATATCGCTATGATTTTTGGCCATCTTACTCCCAGTCCTCCTCCGTCACCTATTCCTTCGCTCCACAGATGCTGGCTCTCCAGCTTTTTTTGTCCACCTTTGGCTTTTGTGCGCCGATACCTGCGTCGCTGATTCTCATTTTGGTCCTCATCAGTAATTTGTTACGAGAGTGAGAATGGGAACAAAAAGGAAGCAATTCAGAATTTATTCTGCCGCTTTGCGACGAATCCCCGGAGTAATTGAACGCAGCGGAACAGCCAATAAACTGAAATTTAATTTTCTTTCATTTCACTGTACATCTTGTATGTGAATGTGACAAATAAAGTTGACTTGATTGACTTGAACACTTTTTTTTTTTAAAGTATGTCCTGTTTAAACAACTAAGTAAGTAACTGTCATGTTGTTACTTGTGGGCGGAGCACCAAGGCAAATTCCTTGTATGTGAATACTTGGCCAATAAACTTACTTACTTATTTACTTTAAACAATTAGGAAGAAACCAAATGCGTTTAAATGTATTTTTTGAAACAAAGATTTTAATGTTCATTTTTGAATTTGTTGCAGGGATGTGTTGACACATAGAATGAAAACATAAACTTTAATGGCAGTTCCAGAATTTGTATTGGTATTTGTGGTGTTTAATATTTACGCTATATCACAGAAGGTGGTGGAGCAGGTTTTCACGGAGCGGGTTCATGGATATGAAAGGTTTAGAGGGATCTGGACCAAATGCGGGCAGATGGGACTAGTGTAGATGGGGCATGTGGGCCGGCATGGATGGGTTGGGCTGAAGGGCCTGTTTCCGTGCTGTCTGACTCTCTGACTCGACCAGGGAGCTGCATTTCCCATTGAAGCGTGTGTTTTTGCTGCCTGTCCCGTGGGTGAATTGTGAATGAAACACACTCATTGACTGATCTCTCTCCCAGGTCATTGCTCCAGAAGAGATCATACACAAAAACGTGGATGAGCAGTCGGTGATGACCTACCTGTCACAGTTCCCCAAGGCCAAGCTGAAGCCTGGAGCCCCATTGAAGCCCAAGCTCAACCCCAAGAAAGCAAGGGCCTACGGTCCAGGTGGGTGCGAAGGTGAAGCGTCGTAACGGACGCGACACAACAGCACAACAAGGTTCGCGGTTCACATCCGTGCTGTCATTGTGAACGCTCTTTGTGTCTCCTCCATAGGAATCGAAGCGGTGGGCAACGTGGTGATGCGCCCGGCCGTGTTCACGGTGGAGACTATCAGCGCGGGGCAAGGCGAGGTGATGGTCTTTGTGGACGACCCCGAGGGACAACGAGAGGAGGTAACGCGCCTGAACGGAGACTGATTGGGCTGAACGGCCTGGTTCTGCATGGAACTGATTGTGGACTTTGGAAGGGGTAGGATGGGGACCCACAGTCCCGTTTATATCAACGGGTCGATGGTAGAAAGGGTCAAGAGCTTCAAATTCCTGGGCGTGCACATCTCTGAAGATCTCTCCTGGTCAGAGAACACTGATGCCATTATTAAGAAAGCACATCAGCGCCTCTACTTCCTGAGAAGATTACGGAGAGTTGGTTTGTCAAGGAGGACTCTCTCTAACTTCTACAGGTGCACACTTGAGAGCATGCTGACCGGTTGCATCGTGGCTTGGTTCGGCAACTTGAGCGCCCTGGAGAGGAAAAGACTACAAAAAGTAGTAAACACTGCCCAGTCCATCATCGGCTCTGACCTCCCTTCCATCGAGGGGATCTATCACAGTCGCTGCCTCAAAAAGGCTGGCAGCATCATCAAGGACCCACACCATCCTGGCCACACACTCATCTCCCCGCTACCTTCAGGTAGAAGGTACAGGAGCCTGAAGACTGCAACGTCCAGGTTCAGGAATAGCTACTTCCCCACAGCCATCAGGCTATTAAACTTGGCTCGGACAAAACTCTGAACATTAATAGCCCATTATCTGTTTTTTTGCAGTTTTTCTGTTTATTTATTGATGTGTGTATATATTTATATAATGGTATATGTACACACTGATCTGTTTTGTAGTCAATGCCTACTATGTTCTGTTGTGCTGAAGCAAAGCAAGAATTTCATTGTCCTATCTGGGACACATGACAATAAACTCACTTGAATCTTGAATGATCAGCCATGATCATATTGAATAGTGGTGCTGGCTCGAAGGGCTGAATGGCCTACTCCTGCACCTATTTACTATGTCCTATATTTCTATGCCTTCTCACCATCCAGTCTCCTTCCAGCAGCAAGTAGAATGTGAAATCTCCAGCTGAGCAAATCGTTTGGTGTTTGGTCCATATCCCTCCAAACCTGTCCTATCCATGTACCTGATTAAATGTTTCTTCAACATTGTGACAGTCTCTGCCTCAACTACTTCCTCCGGCAGCCCGTTCTAGACACCCACCACCCTCTGTTGACCCTCACGTTCCTATTAAATCTTCCCCCTCCCCACTCACCTTAAATAGGCAATAGGTGCAGGAGTAGGCCATTCGGCCGTTCGAGCCATTCAGTGTGATCATGGCAGATCATCCACAATCAGTACCCCGTTCCTGCCTTCTCCCCATATCCGCTGACTCCGTTATCTATTAAGAGCCCGATCTAGCTCCCTCTTGAAAGTATCCAGAGAACTGGCCTCCACCTCCCTCTGAGGCAGATAATTCCACAGACTCACCACTCTCTGTGAGAAAAAAATAATAGTTTTGGTTTACGTGACGAGAGGAACTGGGGAGGGGGGGGGGGGGGGTTTAAAAATTGCTGCTGAGGCTCCATGCTCCAGCCTCCTTTCCAGCGTGTGCTTCTGAATGATCTCACTGTGGGACGAGCGTCGGGAAGTTGTCCGGGTTCAAAACATCTTTGTATTCCCACCAGGCCAAGGTGACCAACAACAATGACAAGAACAAGACCTACTCTGTGGTTTATGTGGCCAAGGTCGCTGGTCCTCATAAGGTCAGTGCTCAACTTGAAGTTCCATTTCCTGTCACATACACCAACTGGTGCAGTGGAATGTGAGTGACCATGCAGACACACGTATATAAAATGAACACAACACTCTAGAATTTAACACAAACATGCAAAAGAGTGGATATGTTGCTGTTGCTCCCCCTTGTAGGTTTGGGTTCATTAATGTCACGTGTACCGAGGTACAGTGAAAGACTCATAGCCCTGTCCCACGGTACGAGTTCATTCCAAGAGCTCTCCCGAGTTAAAAAAAAAAATCAAACTCGTGGTAAGCACAGAGAATGAACGTAGCGGGTACGTCGGAGCTCGGGGACGTCTCTTAGCGGCTCGTAACGCTAACGGCAGGTACTCGGGAAGACTCGCTAACGCCAGGTAAGCACGGGAAGACTCGTGAAGATTTTTCAACACGTTGAAAAATGTCCACGAGAGCCCCGAGTACCGACGAGCGGCCATTACCGTAAATCTCCGCGTTCGAATCAGGGCAAAACTCGGGAGAGCTCTTGGAATGAACTCGTACCGTGGGACTGGGGTTTTTAGTTCTGCATGCTGTCCAAACAGATCAGATATTATACGCAACAAGCTCCAAATAGGCTCCTGACTATTTAGAGTTGGGGACATTATTTCTGACTTTGCACCACTATTGTCTATTTATTTGTGTGTTTTTTATAGCGTCTGAAGTTTTGTTGACGTTTATTAGGGTTTTTTTTTACAGAGTACTTGACTTACCGGATAGTGAAAGGCCAGGATAGAGTGGATGTGGAGAGGATTTTTTCACTGGTGGGAGAGTCCAAGACTAGAGGTCTCAGAATTAAAGGACGTTCCTTTAAGAAGGAGACGAGGAGGAATTTCTTTAGTCAGAGGGTGGCGAATCTGTGGAATTCTTTGCCACAGAACGGAGTTTGTACCTTCTCCCCGTGACCTGCGAGGGTTTTATATAATCATATATAACCATATATAACCATAACAGCACGGAAACAGGCCATCTCGGCCCTTCAAGTACGTGCCGAACATTTAAAAAAAATTTTTTTTTAATTAAAAATAAATACTTCCCCCTAGTCCCATCTACCTGCACTCAGACCATAACCCTCCATTCCTTTCCCATCCATATACCCATCCAATCTATTTTTAAAGGATAACATCGAACCTGCCTCCACCACTTCCACTGGAAGCTCATTCCACACAGCTACCACTCTCTGAGTAAAGAAGTTCCCCCTAATGTTCCCCCTAAACTTCTGTCCCTTAATTCTCAAGTCATGTCCCCTTGTTTGAATCTTCCCTACTCTCAATGGGAAAAGCTTATCCACGTCCACTCTGTCTAACCCGCTCATAATTTTAAAGACCTCTATCAAGTCCCCTCTTAACCTTCTGCGCTCCAAAGAATAAAGACCTAACTTGTTCAACCTTTCTCTGTAACTTAGTTGCTGAAACCCAGGCAACATTCTAGGAAATCTCCTCTGTACTCTCTCTATTTTGTTGACATCCTTCCTATAATTAGGCGACCAAAATTGTACTCCATACTCCGGGATCTTCGGTTTCCTCCCGCACTCCAAAGACGTGCAGGTTTGTAGGTTGATTGGCTTGGGTGTAAAATGTAAAATTGTCCCCAGTGGGTGTAGGATGGTGTTAACACCACTGGTTGGCATGGAACCGGTGGGCTGAAGGGCCTGTATCTCTCAACTAAACTAACCAAACCAAAGGCTGTGGAGGCCACAAGTCAGTGGATATTTTTAAGGCAAGGATAGATAGATTCTTGATTAGTGCGGGTGTCAGGGGTTACGGGGAGAAGGCAGGAGAATGGGGTTAGGAGGGAGAGATAGACAATAGACACAGGAGCAGGCCATTTGGCCCTTTGAGCCAGCACCGCCATTCAATGTGATCATGGCTGATCATCCCCAATCAGTACCCTGTTCCTGCCTTCTCCCCATATCCCCTGACTCCGCTATTTTTAAGAGCCCTATCTAACTCTCTCTTGAAAGCATCCAGAGAACCTGCCTCCACCGCCCTCTGAGGCAGAGAATTCCACAGACTCACCGCTGTCTGTGAGAAAAAGTGTTTCCTCGTCTCCGTTCTAAATGGCTTACTCCTTATTCTTAAACTGTGGCCCCTGGTTCTGGACTCCCCCAACATCGGGAACATGTTTCCTGCCTTTAGTGTGTCCAAGCCCTTAACAATCTTACATGTTTCAATGAGATACCCTCTCATCCTTGTAAACTCCAGAGTGTACAAGCCCAGCTGCTAGATCAGCCATGATTGAATGGCGGAGTAGAACGGTCTAATTCTGCTCGTATCGTGTGTGAACAATGTTGTCATACCCGTTGCGATGCTGCAAGTAATAATTTTGTTGTTCCGTTTCGGGGAGCTCTGATAACGAAACGCTCTTTGACTTGACTTGAAATTGGGTCCTTTGGCCGTCTGGAGTGATTTGGTGCTGGCCAACCGATCTCCAAACCGTGTGCCGATCCCATCACCGTGGTGCGTTTCTTCCCAGGTCACCGTCCTGTTTGCCGGGCAGCACATCTCCAAGAGCCCGTTCGAAGTCCACATTGAAAAGGCTCACGGTGACGCCAGCAAGGTGACGGCGCGAGGACCCGGCCTGGAATCTTCCGGAAACTTCGCCAACAAGCCCACTTACTTCGATATTTACACCGCAGGTAAACGCAGGGCATCGGAGGCTGGGGGAGGAAATGAGCACTCAAGGGTCATAAGGCCATTCGGCCCATCGAGTATACTCCGCCATTCAATCATGGCTGATCTATCTCTCCCTCCTTGCCCCATTCTCCTGCCTTCTCCCCATAACCCCTGACACCCGCACTAATCAAGAATCTATCTATGTTATCAAACGTTACCAAAGTCTGAACAGCCGCCCTGTGATTTTATAGACAATAGACAATAGGTGCAGGAGCAGGCCATTTGGCCCTTTGAGCCAGCACCGCCATTCAATGTGATCATGGCTGATCATCCCCAATCAGTACCCCGTTCCTGCCTTCTCCCCATATCCCCTGACTCCGCTATCTTTAAGAGCCCTATCTAGCTCTCTCTTGAAAGTATCCAGAGAACCTGCCTCCACCGCCCTCTGAGGCAGAGAATTCCACAGTCTCACAACTCTCTGTGTGGAAAAGATTACAGCTTCTGCAGTCTCTTGTGTCTCCAATTCTTCATAAGTGTTCACACGTGATAGCAGCACAATTAGGCCATTCGGTCCATCAAGTCAACTGCCATTCAATCATGGTTGATCTATCTCTCCCTCCTAACCCCATTCTCCTGCGTTCTCCCCATAACCCCGGACCCCCGTACTAATCAAGAATCTATCTATGTTATCAAACGTTGTCAAAGTGTGAACAGCCGGCCTGTGATTTCCCCCCCCCAAGGTGCTGGGGTTGGCATTGTCGAGGTGGTGATCGTGGATTCACTGGGACAGAACACTCAGGTGACAATCGAGGACAAGGGCAACAACACCTACCGGTGCAGCTACAAGCCCGTACAGCCGGGACACCACACCATCAGGATTGTTTTTGCCGATTCACCCATCCCCAAGAGCCCGTACACCATCAACATCGGTGATGGTACGTGACATGTTGCTGTCTCTAATTAACCAAATGATGCCTGTGTCAGCAAACACGTAGCTGCCAGCTCAGAAGCCCGTGCCTATGCAAGTTTCTTCCACACACACTCACACTCACACACACACACACACACACACACACCTACCTCTCTCTTGAGAGAAAGGTGACAATTCAATTAAGAATATTTTTTTAAAGTTTAGTTTATAAATACAGGGCGGACTCAGGCCTTTCGGCCCACCGAGTCCGCGCCGACCAGCGATCCCCGCACATTGACGCTATCCTACACACACGAGGGACAATATTTACAATTATACCAAAGCCAATTAACCTGCACGTCTTTGGAGTGTGGGAGGAAACTGGAGCTCCTGGGGTAAACCCACGCAGGTCACGGGGAGAACGTGCAATCTCCGTACAGACAGCACCCGTAGTCGGGATCGAACCCGGGTCTCTGGCGCTGTGAGGCTGCATTTCTACCGCTGCACTGTTTTGAGATTTTTGATAGCTGCCCGGTTTTTAGATTGAATTAGTTATTGTTTTTGCCACTTAATTCCAGATAATTAATGGAAATAAGAAATTCAGCTTTTTGTACTTTATTTAGCTCTGTCCCTACTCATAAACTGAGATCTTATAACATTTTCAAACCATTCACTTTTTACTCCATGCCCCATCTCCCACCCACCCCTTCAATCATAGAGTCACACAGATCGCAGACAAGGCCCTTCGGCCCATCTTGCCACAGTCATCCCAGTCAACCTGATACTCCTCCCCCCCCCCTCCTTCCGCCAGTCATCTTCCATCCCCGAGACCCATATTCCCCTTCGGTGTAAACCAGCATCTGAGGTTCCTTGTTGTACCATTCATCTCCAGTAGCTTCAGTTTAGTCTAGAGATACAGCGCGGAAACAGGCCCTTCGGCCCACCGAGTCCGTGCCGACCGGCGATCCCCACACACTAACGCTATCCCGCACACACTAGGGACAATTCTTTACACTTTCACCAAGACAATTAACCTGCAAATGCGCGAGAGGAAACCGGAGATCCCGGGGGAAAAGCCTAACCCGCAGGAGAAGGTGCAAACTCGGTACAGACAGCGCCCGTGGTCAGGATCGAACCCGGGACTCTGGCGCTGTCAGGCAGCAACTCTACCGCTACATAGTCTTTGTCTCTTGTTGATCCGGATGTACTTTCTCTTTGTTTCCCGTTGCAGCTTGCAATCCCGGAGCATGTCGGGCCTCAGGCCGGGGACTGCAACCCAAGGGACTGCGGATTCGCCAGGTCGCCGAATTTAGAGTCCACACCAAAGGCGCTGGGAGTGGGGAGGTCAAAGTGGTGGTGAAGGGGCCAAGTAAGTTTGACAAGAGCATGTTTTTTGACACAGATCCTTCCCCATCTTCCTGATCTCATTGAAACATATAAGATTATTAAGGGCTTGGACACGCTAGAGGCAGGAAACATGTCCCCGATGTTGGGGGGAGTCCAGAACCAGGGGCCACAGTTTAAGAATAAGGGGTAAGCCATTTAGAATGGAGATGAGGAAACACTTTTTCTCACAGAGAGTTGTGAGTCTGTGGAATTCTCTGCCTCAGAGGGCAGTGGAGGCAGGTTCTCTGGATACTTTCAAGAGAGAGCTAGATAGGGCTCTTAAAGATGGCAGAGTCAGGGGATATGGGGAGAAGGCAGGAACGGGGTACTGATTGGGGATGATCAGCCATGATCACATTGAATGGCGGTGCTGGCTCGAAGGGCTGAATGGCCTGCTCCTGCACCTATTGTCTTTCTTCACTGCCTGCTGTACCTGCATGCTTTCATCTTGGTTGTGAGTTTGGATGCTGGAAACAATTGTTTCTGCGTCTCAGCAAACCATTGGGCGGCCGAGAGCTCTTGCTCACTCAGTAAAGCAGCAGATTGGTGGTGTGCTTGGGTTGTTGTCGGGCGTGTTGCTAGGGGAACCATGTACGTTTGAAGCCCGCGGTGGAACATATTGTCTCTGTAAGTGTGGCGAGATTCAGTTAGTGTTCTAATGTTCACCAGTGGACAGATGGGATGAGCCGAGACCAATAACCAGGCCTGATTCTAGTGTTTGATCACGACCATCTGGCAAAAATGCCGAAGCCAATTGGTGTGTCCGAACTTGGGTTTAGTTTAGTGTAGAGATACAGCACGGAAACAGGCCCACCGAGTCCGCGCCGACCAGCGATCCCCGCACATTAACACTATCCTATAATTTTCAATTTCACCAAGCCAATTAACCTTCAAACCTGTGCGTCTGGAGTGTTGGAGGAAACCGGGACTCCCGGGGAAAACCCACGCAGGTCATGGGGAGAAGGTACAAACTCTGTACAGACAGCACCCGTAGTCAGGATCGAACCCGGGTCCCTGGCGCTGTGAGGCTGCAACTCTACCGCTGGGCCACCATTGTGCTGGTTGTTTTGCAAGAGACTGAGCTTGTTTGTATCACTCTCTCACACTCTCACTCTCTCACTCTCTCTCACACTCTCACTCTCTCTCACTCTCTCTCTCTCACTCTCTCTCTCACTCTCTCTCACACTCTCTCTCTCTCTCACACTCTCACTCTCTCTCACACTCTCACTCTCACTCTCTCACTCTCTCTTTCTCTCTTTTTCTTTCTCTTTCTCTTTCTCTTTCTCTCTCTCTCTCACTATTTCACTCTCTCTCTCTCACTCTCACTCTCACTCTCTCACTATCTCTCTCTCTTGCGCACACACACACACACTCTCTCTCTCTCTCTCTCACACTCTCTCTCTCTCTCTCACACTCTCACTCTCTCACACTCTCTCTCTCTCTCTCACACTCTCACTCTCTCACACTCTCACTCTCTCTCACACTCTCACTCTCTCACACTCTCACTCTCTCTCACACTCTCACTCTCTCTCTCACTCTCTCTCACACTCTCACTCTCTCTCTCTCACTCTCTCTTTCTCTCTTTTTCTTTCTCTTTCTCCCTCTTTCTCTTTTTCTCTCTCTCTCACTATTTCACTCTCTCTCTCTCTCTCACTCTCACTCTCACTCTCTCACTCTCACTCTCTCACTATCTCTCTCTCTTGCACACACACACACACTCTCTCTCTCTCTCTCTCTCTCACTCTCACTCTCTCTCACTCTCTCGCGCGCACACACACACTCTCACTCTCACTCGCTCTCTCTCACTCTCTCTCCCCTTGGACAGAAGGTGTGGAGCATCCTGTGAAACAAATGGACGTGCTGGATGGCGACGATGTCTTTGCGTACGAGTACTTCCCCGTGGCAGCCGGGAAACACGTGGTCACCATTACCTGGGGCGGCCACAACATCCCTCGGAGGTGAGTGCAGGTAGCTGCTGCCCCGCCCGCTGGCTGCTTGCGGTCTCCACAGCCGCGCGTGTGCAATGCCAGAGGGTGGAGACCGCGTTCAATCCCCAGCCACTGGCCTGTGTTACCAAGTGGACAGATGAGATACGAGACCAATAACCAGGCTAACTTTCTCTTAACTCCTAACGTTCCTGTTAGTGCCGTTTCTACACGAAATATAGTTGGAGGTGGAAACTGTTACTGGACCAGTTTCATGAGTTCATGTCAAAGGGGCAGAATTAGGCCCTTGAATTAAACAAGAATTTGAGCAGGTTTTATTAAAAGTGAAAATGTTTAGAAGCTACTTGGGTTAAAAGTTTCAAATCTCCCTGGTTTGGTCTAAAATAACTAGGTTTAAATGTTCTAATGTTATAAAGATTCTTGCCTGGGGTAATATAACAAGGTGCAAATGGCATTCAATAGCAGCATGCAATGTCTGATTGTGTAAGTATTAGACATCATCCAACCAGCAATGCAAACAGCTGACTGTTATTTTCATTTCAATATCCACTTTCTCTTCCATTCAGTCCGTTTGAAATTCAGATTGGTCCTGAGGCGGGGCCGCAGAAGATCAGGGCCTGGGGTCCGGGCCTGGATGGAGGGATCGTGGGCAAGTCAGCGGACTTTGTGGTAGAGACCATCGGAACAGAAGTTGGCGTGTTAGGTAAAGATGATTTCCCTCCCAACTTCTTCCTGCAACTCCCTCTCTTCCCACCCCTCCCTCTCTCCCCTGTGCCTATTTCTCCTCCCCCCACTCCCCCACCTACATGCCATCATCTGGCTTCACAATGCTCAACACTTCAATCCTTTTTTCTCACGCCTTCTGTCGTTTCAGTGCAGCGTAGGTTCACGAGATTGATCCCTGGGATGGCGGGACTGTCATATGAGGAAAGATTGAAAAGACTAGGCTTGTATTCACTGGAGTTTAGAAGGATGAGGGGATATCTTATAGAAACATATAAAATTATAAAAGGACTGGACAAGCTAGATGCAGGAAAAATGTTCCCAATGTTGGGCGAGTCCAGAACCAGGGGCCACACAGTCTTAGAATAAAGGGGAGGTCATTTAAGACTGAGGTGAGAAAAAACCTTTTCACCCAGAGAGTTGTGAATTTATGGAATTCCCTGCCACAGAGGGCAGTGGAGGCCAAGTCACTGGATGGATTTAAGAGAGAGTTAGATAGAGCTCTAGGGGCTAGTGGAGTCAAGGGATATGGGGAGAAGGCAGGCACGGGTTATTGATTGGGGACGATCAGCCATGATCACAATGAAGAGTAGGGAAGATTCAAACAAGGGGACATGACTTGAGAATTAAGGGACAGAAGTTTAGGGGGAACATTAGGGGGAACTTCTTTATTCAGAGAGTGGTAGCTGTGTGGAATGAGCTTCCAGTGGAAGTGGTGGAGGCAGGTTCGATGTTATCCTTTAAAAATAGATTGGATGGGTATATGGACGGGAAAGGAATGGAGGGTTGTGGTGTGAGTGCAGGTAGATGGGACTAGGGGGAAGTATTTAAAAATAAAAAATAAAAATAAAAAAATTAAAAAAAAAAAAAAAAAAATTAAAAAAAAATGTTCGGCACGGACTTGAAGGGCCGAGATGGCCTGTTTCCGTGCTGTTATGGTTATATGGTTATATGAATGGCGGTGCTGGCTCGAAGGGCCGAATGGCCTCCTCCTGCACCTATTTTCTATGTTTCTATGTTTCCATCTCTGGCCATCAACCACCGCTCCCCCACCCATTGCCTGCCCCCTCCTCTCTCGATGGGCTGAAGGGCCTGTTTCCGCACTGTATCTCCAAACTAAACTTAAACTAAAAGTGAACATGACATTGGATGAACAGATTTTGTTCTGGTTTGCCGATCTACAAAGTTTCGAAGATGACTGTGGATGTGTTGTAGGTTTTGCTGTGGAGGGCCCCTCGCAGGCGAAGATAGAATGTGACGACAAGAGTGACGGGTCGTGCGATGTACGTTACTGGCCCAAGGAGCCGGGCGAGTATGCCGTGCACGTCATGTGTGACGACGAGGACATTGTGGACAGCCCGTTCATGGCCACCATCTTGCCCGCGACCAGCGCCTTCAATCCTGACAAGGCAAGTATAAGGAACGTCGCGATAGTCATCACGGTGGCGCAGCGGTAGAGTTGCTGCCTCACAGCGCCAGGGTCCCCGGTTCAATCCTGCCTACGGATGCCGCCTGTAGTTTTCAAGAGAGAGATAGATTTAGCTCTTCGGGCGAACGGAATCAAGGGATATGAGGGAAAAAGCAGGAACGAGGTACTGAGTTTGGATGATCAGCCATGATCATATTGAATGGCGGTACTGGCTCGAATGGCCTACTCCTGCTCCTATTTTCTACGTTTCAATGTACGGAGTTTGTACATTCTCCCTGTGACTGTGTGAGCTTTCCTCCCACATTCCAAAGACGTGCAGGTTTGTCGGTTAAACTGAAGATAGACACAAAATGCTGGAGTGACTGTAGGTTTACAAGGTTAATTCCCGGGATGGCAGGACTGTCATATGCTGAGGGAATGGAGCGGCTGGGCTTGTACACTCTGGAGTTTAGAAGGATGAGAGGGAATCTTATTGAAACATATAAGGTTATTAAGGGTTCGGACACGCTAGAGGCAGGAAACATGTTCCCGATGTTGGGGGGAGTCCAGAACCAGGGGCCGCAGTTTAAGAATAAGGAGTAGGCCATTTAGAACGGAGACGAGGAAACACTTTTTCACCCAGAGAGTGGTGAGGCTGTGGAATTCTCTGCCTCAGAGGACGGTGGAGGCCGGTTCACTGGATACTTTCAAGAGAGAGCTAGATAGGGATCTTAAAGATAGCGGAGTCAGGGGATATGGGGAGAAGGCAGGAACGGGGTACTGATTGTGAATGATCAGCCATGATCACATTGAATGGCGGTGCTGGCTCGAAGGGCCAAATGACCTACTCCTGCACCTATTGTCTATTGTCTCTTGTCTTTCCAGGTTAAAGCCTATGGTCCAGGCTTGGAGAAAACTGGCTGCATTGTCCACCAGCCGACGGAGTTCACCATCGACGCCAAAGATGCCGGGAAAGCCACACTGAAGATATACGCACAAGTGAGGAATCTGTTCTGTCAATGTTACACTGACGACCAGTTGGCATTAAAGGGCCGGTCCCACTTGGCGATTTTTTCGGCGACTGCCGGCGTCATACAAAAGATTTTGAACGTTCTCAAAATCCAGCGGCGACAAAACAAAATGTTGCGACACTTGAAAAAACACCGCGCGTCAATACGTTATCACGCCGCGACACGCCGCGAATGTTTCGGTGACCTGATACGTCAGTCAATGATGCCGGCAGTCACCGAAAAAAATCACCAAGTGGGACAGGCCATTAACTCTACCACTCGCCGTGAATGTGTCTGGAACTGCTCCGGTTATACCAGATTCAGTGCCACCTACCAAGTTGGCAAACTGATGTTGGGGACTTGCCGAGAGAAGTGGTGTGAATGATCATTTTACTGGGTGGTTGGCTCCTTACTGCACTTCACAGGACTGCAACAGTATGATGAATGTGGTACGTTCAAGGGCCTGCCCCACTTACGCGATTTTCTTTTCGGCGACTTGCCGGCACCCGTCACAGTCGCAGCAGGTGGCCGAAAATGTTCAACATGTTGAAAATCCATCGGCGACCAGAAAAAGGTACGGCTCTTTGGGAGACTACTCACGACCGTACAGGCGACATGTCGCGGGCTGGAAGCCTGTATGGTCGTGAGTCGTCGTCCAAAGAGTCGTTCCTTGTTCTGGTCGCCGATGGATTTTCAACATGTTCAACACTTCCTGACTGGACAAGCTGATCAGGAAGGCCGGCTCAGTGGTCGGGGCTGAGCAACGAACGGTCCAGCAGGTAGCAGAGGCCAGAAACTCTGAACAAACTGGGTTCAATAATGACCAACCCCACTCACCCACTCCACGCCCTGAAGGTGATCAAGAGCAGCATCTTCAGTCAGAGACTGATTGCACCAATGTGCAAAACTGAGAGACATAGGAAGTCCTGTTTACCAGCTGCTATAAGGTTATATAATGCGCATAAATAACTGCACTTTTTTTTTCATTAATTGTATTTTAACTTGTATTTTAACTTGTATTTTAACTTGTTAAGTATGGAAGCTATTTGAGGAAATGTGTGGTGTTATGTCTGTCTTGAAGCTGTCGTGGCACTGTAATTTCCTGTAAAGGATTATTAAAGGTATATAATAATAATAATGTTGAACGTTTTCGGCGACCTGCTGCACCGTGATGGGTGCCGGCAAGTTGCGGGAAAAATCACGTAAGTGGGACAGGCCCTTTACCTTCACATGTCAGGTCAGGGCCAAATATGAGCGGATAGGACTAACTTAGATGGACAGTTGGTCAGCATGGATGAGTTGGGCCGAAGGGCCCTGTTTCCGTGCTGTATGAGTCAATGAAGACTCAAGTTAAACGTTTTGTAGGATGGCTCGCGTTGATCACCAGACTAGATGGATAAATGCATTGAGGAAGTGAATCTTGCTGGAGGGAAGGTTTTTCCATTAATGCCTCTTTGCATCTGCGCCCCCTCAGGATGCCGAAGGTCTTCCCATCAACGTTCAGACGAAGAATAAAGGCGACGGAATATCTCACTGTGCGTACACTCCGACCAAAGCGGTGAAACACACCGTTGCGATCGCCTGGGGTGGAGTCAACGTTCCCAGCAGCCCGTTTCGAGTAAGTGCGTTGTTGACCGCTTGATTTTCTTGGTCAGTGCGGGTGTCGGGGGGTTACGGGGTAGGAGGCAGGAGAACGGGGTGAGGAGGGGAGAGATCGATCAGCCATGATTGAATGGCGGAGTAGACTCGATGGGCCGAATGGCCAAATTCTACTCCTATAACTTAATGATCTTATTACAAACGGTGCGTTTTCTGTGAGGGTGTGGAGCGACATATTAAATGTCATTCTTTTTTCCAAGCTGCATAACCGATAATGTTTATTCGTAGGTAGACAAAAATGCTGGAGAAACTCAGCGGGTACGGCAGCATCTATGGAGCGAAGGAAATAGGCAACGTTTCGGGCCGAAACCCTTGAAGGGTTTCGACCCGAAACGTTGCCTATTTCCTTGAAGGGTTTCGGCCCGAAACGTTGCCTATTTCCTTGAAGGGTTTCGACCCGAAACGTTGCCTATTTCCTTGAAGGGTTTCGGCCCGAAACGTTGCCTATTTCCTTGAAGGGTTTCGGCCCGAAACGTTGCCTATTTCCTTCGCTCCATAGATGCTGCCTCACCCGCTGAGTTTCTCCAGCTTTTTTTTGTCTACCTTCGATTTTCCAGCATCTGCAGTTCCTTCTTGGACAGATATGTTTATTCATTATGTGTTTAGTACGCCTTTGGTGATTTTTCGGAATGCTTTTATAATCATTTCACAAATGATAACCAACTCCCATTTCAGGACCTGGTAAAGCTAATCGTTTGTTTGCTCCTCAAAGTTTGGGCTGAAGGAATCAAGCTCCTAGGGCTAACGGAATCAAGGGATATGGGGAAAAAAGCAGGAACGGGGTACTGATTGGGGACGATCAGCCATGATCATATTGGATGGCGGTGCTGGCTCGGAGGGCCGAATGGCCTACTCCTGCACCTATTTGTTTTCTATATTTCTCCCGTCCCGATGTTGTTGGCGAAAGTGCAGGCCTCAACCAAGTCCGATCTGACTTCAGAAGTATCACTGCCTTGTTTTAGATTAGCTTAGAGATACGGTACGGACACGGGCCCTTCGGCCCTTCGCCCTCCGAGTCCATGCTGACCATCGATCACCCGTTCACACTAGTTCCGTGTTATCCCACTGTCTCGTCCACTCCCCTACACCCTAGGGGCCAATTTACAGAGGGCCGGACTAACCTACAAACCCGCACGTCTTTGGGATGAGAGAGAAAACCGGAGCACTGGTCGCGGGGAGAATGTGCAAACTCCACACAGACAGCACCCGAGGTCAGGATCGAACCCGGGGTCTCTGTTGCTGTGAGGCAGCGGCACCACCACAGCTGCGCCACTGTGCCGCCCTTAGACATTGAACAATTCTGTAACATGGGGGAAGTAGAGGATGCAGGGGCTGTTGTGGAGACCTCACGACTCATGGCCGCAATCCTACACATCTGAGTTAGAGCCCTGTCCCACGGTGCGAGTTCATTCCAAGAGCTCTCCCGAGTTAAAAAAAAAAAATCAAACTCGTGGTAAGTACGGAGAATGAACGTAGCGGGTACGTCGGAGCTCGGGGACGTCTCTCAGCGGCTCGTAAAAGGGCCTGTCTCACTGTGCGAGTTGACCCACGAGTGACCCCGAGTTTAAAACAAATTTAACTCGTGGTAATCACGTACGATTAACGTAGCGGGAACGTCGGAACTCGTGGACGCAACTTAGCGACTCTTGGCGCTAACGGCAGGTACCCGTGAAACTTGTTAACTCTTGCAAAAGTTCAAACATGTTTGAACTTTTTCCACGAGTAAAATGTACTCTTGTGGTTAAAAATTGAAACATTTTAAACTCGTTGTAAGAACGTAGTGGCCCGTGCGTTTAACTTTGTGACTCGTGATTCTACCGTGGGAACTCTTTTTAGAAACAATAATCAGGGACAGAAATATCAGTTATTTAAAGGCCTGTCTCACGAGTCTGCGGTTATTGGCGGCGAAACGGGAAGAATCTGCCGCCATAGACCGCGCACTCGTGAGAACGCACAATTCCGGGGCCGTGCGGCGGTGTTCCCAACACCGCACGGTGCTAAAATAAAACCTACACTGTTGAAAACTATAATCTTACCGCACAACCTCCACCAGTGATGCACGAGTGCGGCACGGCCGCCCGCACGGGCCGCCGCCAGTGTGGCTCGAGCGCCGTGCGTCAAACCTCCACTGCCACAGCCTCCGCCAGTGAGGCACGTGTGCGGCACGGCCGCAGGGCACAGCCACCGCTACAGCGCCGCGATCAGGACGGCCGCCGCCACAGCCGCCGCTGGTGAGTCACGTGTGGCGGGCCGACGTCATCGCAGTCGGCCCGCCCTTTTTTTTACTTACCGCAAGCACGTGGGACCAGCCATATTTGAATTACTCGGCCCCCGCGCAGCATCCGTGCGGCGCTCCCGTGGATAGGCTCGCCGCTCTCGCCGTTGCCGTGCGGTCCCCTCTACCGGCGACGCCGCGCTTCACCGCCGATGACCGCAAACAGGTTAAGACAGAGCCTTTAGACTTTTTAAAGACAAATTCTGCTTAACAAAGTTAAGCAAGTTATTGATAAGGTGACAGAGTGGGTTGAAAAGAAAAAATTGCTTGAAGTTTATATATAAGTTTGTGTTGTGTTTGTGTTGTGTTGAAAAGCTTTTTGCTGATCCGTTTGATTCTCACTGTTTGTTTACTTCATTGCACAATAAAAGAGAGTTCTTTGCTATCAAGATCAAATTGATGTCTGGAAGTCTTCATTTTAATATCACTACAAAGTCTCATGACTTGAATGTAATATTCCTTTCATCATAAAACACAAAATAGAGGAAGGCAAAATATATTCACATCTTGATTCTCACAATCATTTGTGAGATTTAAGGACTCGGCTGCCTCATATGCTGTGCTTTATAAATGTTTAAAATTGTCACCTCTCAGTAGATCAGAAAATAAGACAAAGTCTTATGTGAAACAAATGTCTTGAATGTGAAACAAAGTCTTTATTCTTGTTCAATATAAAAAACGCTTTTTTGCGCATATTGAGAAATATGCGTAATTTCCTGCAAACCCATATCACGGTGAAGCACCACAGCAAACAACACAGTGGTCTGAAAAAGGGCTTCTCATACATGAAAATCAACAAATGAAGCACAAATAAAAGTATTTCCACTATATACTAATTCAGCTGAGAAATGCACTCGTCTAAATTCAGGCAATAAAAGATACAATGCAATGCGCTAAATGACAAGTTTTGAGATCTACAATCAGATAAGCAGATGCATGATAACCACGGTTTAAAGGAAAGACAGATGCAATGAAATTACTTTTACACCACAATAAAAAATAAAATCCACACTTAAAGTTAAACAAATGAAAAGTCAGCAGGATTTAAACTAAACATGAAATTAACTGGATTTTTCTGCATGTGGGCTCTCCTCATGCAGTGATGTACCTGTGGTCGGCAGCCGCTCAAAATAAGCTGTCCTGCCACGGCACACTGCCCAATTCTGAATTATAGTAGGAGCAGAGATGGTCTCTCTGCTCTTTTGCACTGTTGGTCCCCGTGTTACCTCGAAAACACTGCAGTGGCACCAAAGTCTCGTCGTTTGTACCACTCCTCCACGCACCTAGTGTTATTCTCCCTGTTTGACTGTCCACTAAGTCACCGTGCTGCATGGCTGTCGCTGATCCTGAAGCTGCACCTCTGATACGGATCAGGTTGTGCAGAACACATGCAGCAAACACAATAGTCTTGACGTTCTTTGGCTGGCATGACATCATTTTTTTTAACGTGTGATGATTTTTCAACACTTCGATATACACTGTTGCCTCAAGATTAACGGGAGAGGAACTTGGTACACTCGGGAGACCAACTTGGAACATCGCAGAAATGAGAAGTAAACGGGAACTTAGACATACCCGTGGGAACTCGGTTAAACTCTGGATCATAAACTTGTAGCCTCGTACGCAACCACGAGTCTTTCACTCGGGGTCACTCGTGGGTCACTCGCACAGTGAGACAGACCTTTTACGCTAACGGCAGGTACCAGGGAAGACTCGCTAACGGCAGGTAAAAGCACGGGAAGACTCGTGAAGATTTTTCAAACATGTTTGAGAAAATGTCCACGAGAGCCCCCGAGTACCGACGAGCGGCCATTACCGTAAATCTCCGAGTTCGAATCAGGGCAAACTCGGACAGAACACTTGAATGAACTCGTACAGTGGGACAGGGCTTTAAATTGGAGAATCAAGCCGTGGGGAATGAGCTGGGACATCATTTGTGATCTATTGCCACTTGTATTGTTCATGCTGCAGGCATGTTTTAACTGGTGTGAGAAAGAACTGCAGATGCTGGATAACATGGAAGGTAGACACCAAATGCTGGAGTGACTCAGCGGGTGAGGCAGCATCTATGGAGCGAAGGAAATAGGCAACGTTTCGGGCCGAAACCCTTCAAGGGTTTCGGCCCGAAACGTTGCCTATTTCCTTGAAGGGTTTCAAAGGGTATCTTTGTCCCGCCCCTCCCCTGGCATCTCCTCTGAAGAAGGGGTCTCGACCCGAAACGTCACCCATTCCTTCTCGCCATACATGCTGCCTGACCCGCTGAGTTACTCCGGCATTTGTGTCTACCATCGGGCATATTTAACTGATGTGCTGCCATTTTTTGAGAAGCAATTTAATATTTGAGATGATTTAAATTGCCTCTTTGTTTAGGTTGGCATCGGGCAAGGGAGTCATCCTCAGAAGGTGAGGGTGATTGGTCCAGGGGTGGAAAGAACTGGCCTGAAAGCGAACGAACCGACTCACTTTACGGTGGACTGTTCGGAAGCTGGCGAAGGTGAGGGGAGTCTGTCAGCCGGAAGTTTCACTCTTTAGTTTAGAGATGCAGCGCGGAGAACAGGCCCCTCCGGCCCACCGAGCCCGCGCCGACCAGCGATCCCCGCACTATGGAGTCAGGCTCTATGGAGTCAGGCTCGGTCTACCCCACAACAGAAGGGGGAGAATTGTACAGTTCGATAACCACAGGGAAGAAGGATCTCCTGTGGCGTTCTGTCAATGAAGATGCCATCATGGTGAAACATCTCATTGTATTAAGTACACTTGACAATAACAATAGATAATAGGTGCAGGAGTAGGCCATTCGGCCCTTCGAGCCAGCACCGCCAGTCAATGTGATCATGGCTGATCATCCCCAATCAGTACCCCGTTCCTGCCTTCTCCCCATATCCCCTGACTCCGCTATCTTTAAGAGCCCTAGCTAGCTCTCTCTTGAAAGTATCCAGAGAACCTGCCTCCACCGCCCTCTGAGGCAGAGAATTCCACAGACTCACCACTCTCTGTGAGAAAAAGTGTTTCCTCGTCTCCCATCTAAATGTCTTACTCCTTAATCTTAAAACTGTGGCCCTGGAATAATTTCATATTATTATTATTATTAAACATATTATTCATAACGTATCAACCAAACCGGTTGCAGGATCATCACACAGATTTAATAGACGTTAACTGTTGTGCAGATTTTGCTTGATTGAAAGACACAGCATGGAAACAGGCCCTTCGGGCCCACTAAGTCCATGCTGACCATCGATCACCCATTCACACTAGTTTGTATGTTATCCCACCTTCTCATCCACTCCCTACACACAAGGAACAATTAACTGTTGCCCATCTGTGGGAAGTGGGAGGAAATCGAAGCACCCGCAAGTTTAAAAAAAAACAACCCAAGAACAGGGCAAACTCCACGCAGGACAGCACCCGAGGTCAGGATTGAACCCGGGTATCCGGTGCTGAGAGGCAGCAGCACTACCAGCTGTGCCACTGCGCTGCCAATAATTTTGAGATTAAATAGTAGCAGAAGATGCACTGCTGGTTTTTGATTAGCATCGGTGACTGACTTTGAAAATCATTTTCCACTCCCAAGAATAGCCCATTCATAAACCAATCGGGTTTGACCTTTCGAAGAATGCCCTTGTGTTTTCCCTATGTATGGAAAGGTTTGCTTTGGGCCGGGATCTTTCTCCAGAGATGCTGCCTGACCCGCTGTGTTACTCCAGCACTCTGTGAAACGTCACCTATCCATGTTCTCCACAGATGCTGCCTGACCCGCTGAGTTTCTCCAGCACTCTGTGAAACGTCACCTATCCATGTTCTCCACAGATGCTGCCTGACCCGCTGAGTTACTCCAGCACTCTGTGAAACGTCACCTAATCCATGTTCTCCACAGATGCTGCCTGACCCGCTGAGTTACTCCAGCACTCTGTGAAACGTCACCTATCCATGTTCCGGCAGCATCTATAGAGCGAAGGAAATAGGCAACGTTTCGGCCCGAAACCCTTCCGGGTTTCGGCCCGAAACGTTGCCTATTTCCTTCAGGGTTTCGGCCCGAAAGGTTGCCCATTTCCTTCGCTCCACAGATGCTGCCTGACCCGCTGAGTTACTCCAGCCACTCTGTGAAACGTCACCTATCCATGTTCTCCACAGATGCTGCCTGACCCGCTGAGTTACTCCAGCACTCTGTGAAACGTCACCTATCCATGTTCTCCACAGATGCTGCCTGTCCCGCTGAGTTACTCCAGCACTCTGTGAAACGTCACCTATCCATGTTCTCCACAGATGCTGCCTGACCCGCTGAGTTACTCCAGCACCATGTGTGCTATTTTCTGTAAACACGCATCTGCAGTTCCTTGTTTCTGCATTTGTTCTTGCGGCAGGCACCAAAACGCTGGGAGCAACTCAGCGGGACGGGCAGCATCCCTGGAGAGAAGGAATGGGGTTCGAGTCCCGTTCGCTGCTGGGAAAAGCGTTGACCGTTTGCTTCTCTGTCCGCAGGTGACGTCAGCGTCGGTATAAAGTGCGACGCTCGTGTGCTCAGTGACACGGAAGAGGACATTGAATTTGACATCATCACCAACCCCAACGACACGTTCACCGTGAAGTACACGCCCCCGGCAGCTGGCCGCTACACTATCAAAGTGCTCTTCGCCGGGCAGGTTTGTGCAGTTGTTGACCATTGACTGGACCACGGTGGGGTTTGGTGCCACCAGCTTTTTCTCATAACCATTCAATCTTCTCCCTTCCATAGGAAATCCCCATCGGCTCGTTCCGAGTTAAAGTGGATCCGTCTCATGATGCCAACAAAGTTAAAGCTGAAGGCCCGGGACTCAATAAAACTGGTAAGCGTTGAGGATTATTAATTCTTCTTCTTAGGCTCCCCTTCGGTCATGGCTGACCCAACCACGGGCGTCTCCAGGGTTGGAGGACGCCCTGTGCGTGACTTTGTTTAACGTGGGGAGACTGGTGCACAGACAGCCACCCCACGGTCCTTGACAGATCTGGGTCAGGATCCAGTGGCATGGAGTCCAAGATGACCGGAGACCCTTTTCTGCTGCAGCCTTCATCCGCCTTCCCAGCCATTGTGACGCTCCAGTAAGGTCAGCCATCGTCCTCCGCCTGTTCCACCGTTGAGGTCTTGGTTGGATTGCTCTTTGTCAGAGACCTCCCCCCTCGACCTTACCGCCATGGGTGGCCCTACCAGGAGCATCGCTCAGACGGCATCGCTCTCAGGATCTCAGGTCCACACAAGCTTCTCCACCACCACAAGGTGACAGTCCACGGAGAAGGATTATTAATGACACCTTGAGATTTGAGGTGGACAAAAATGCTGGAGAAACTCAGCGGGTGAGGCAGCATCTGTGGTGCGAAGGAATAGGTGACGTTTCGGGTCGAGGCCCTTCTTCAGACTGATATGGGGGGTGGGGGCCACATCTGTCTGAAGAAGGCTCTCGACCCGAAATGTCACCATAGGCGCTGCCTCACCCGCTGAGTTCCTCCAGCATTTTTTTGTCTACCTTCGATTTTTTCCAGCATCTGCAGTTCTTTCTGAAACCCTTTGACTAATGCACATCCCAATGAAAAAACAATCCCCAGCCACTGTTGGGAAAGATGAAAGACACATCTCTCCTTCCACAGCGGGCTTGTTTCATTGAGTAGCGATCGGTGAACATTTTAAACACTGACTCATTGTTTTACAAAGCACTGGCAGCTTCAAATAAAAAAGACAGCCAGACTTGAGTTCTTACGGGCTGTAGGGTATTTCTGTGTTGTGACGTGATGTGAAATTGTGGGTCAACCACAAGTATGATGCAGTGTGGAGTGCGGTTTCCAGCTATTTGTGTCCGTGCATGACGATCATCTAGAATACTCAGTTCCACATGTCTTTACCATTAGTGGTCGAAATCTGTCAGGAATCCTGAC
>CM075980.1:84527820-84606633 GCA_038087875.1 Malacoraja senta | reverse complement strand
AGGAGGTGCAGGTGAACCTCTGCCTCACCTGGCAATTACTGAAGAGTGGGGGGGGTGGGGGGCGATACAAAAGAGATTATTCATAAATAATTGGAATATCTAAAAATTGCCAGTCACCAACTGTAATCCCTTTTAGTAATTTAATTAATGATATTATTAAATCATGAGCACTGGCGTTTATTGTCTTCATGTTTACAAGCCTAATGTGCAAATTGTGACCTTCCACTGAATGTACGTAGGCAGAACAAACTAACTCTTCAGCACTGCCATATCGGCTATTCTGAGCTAATAAGAACTGAAAACTGAAAATACCTGATCTCCCGGTTGCTCAACACTTTAACTCCCCCTCCCATTCCCACACTGACCTTTCTGCCCTGGGCCTCCTCCATTGTCAGAGTGAGGCCCAGCGCAAATTGGAGGAACAGCAACTCATATTTCCCTTGGGCAGCTTACACCCCAGCGGTATGAACATTGACTTCTCCAACTTCAAGTAGCCCTTGCTTTCCCTCTCTCTCCATCCCACTCCACCCCCCCCCCCCAACTCCCAGTTCTCCGACCAGTCTTACTGTCTCCGACTACATTTCATCTCGAGACTGCCCTCTCCCCTGACATCAGTCTGAAGAAGGGTCTCGACCCGAAACGTCACCCATTCCTTCTCCCCTGAGATGCTGCCTGTCCCGCTGAGTTACTCCAGCTTTTTGTGTATTTTCTTCCCCTCTGTTATCAGGCTTCTGAACGGTCCTTCCATAAGCCAGGGTACTGTCCGATTCACCTCTACCCCATTGCGGACATTGGACTTTGTCTGTGGAACTGATGCGCTACAATGCTGAGAACTATATTCTACACTCTGTATCTTCCCCTTTGCTCTACCTGTTGTTCTGGAGTTTGACTTTATTGTATTTATGCATAGTATTATCTATTCTGATTGGACAGCATGCAAACCAAAGCTCTTCACTGTACCTCGGTACATGTGACAATAATAAACCGAATGGGCCTGTCCCACTTACGCAACTTTTTCGGCGACTGCCGGCACCCGTCGTAGGTCGTTGCAGGTCGCCGAAAATGTTCAACATGTTGAAAATCCAGCGGTGACCAGAAAGACTCTACGACTCTTTGGGCGACTGAGGAGACGACTCACGACCGTACAGGCGACATGTCGCGGGGTGAAGCCTGTATGGTCGTGAGTAGTCGCCCAAAGAGTCGTACCTTGTTCTGGTCGACGCTGGATTTTCAACACGTTGAAAAATTTCGGCGACCTGTAACGACCTATGACGGGTGCCGGCAGTCACCGAAAAAGTCACGTAACTGGGACAAAATATTCCTCCTTTCTTCACTCTCCTCATGAGGAGCTGCTGCCCAAACCTTGAACCGCAGAGCAGCATAAAAGTAAATGCATGAAGATGTACAAAGCTGTCTGTCTCTAACGCCTCTATCTTTGCTGTCTTTCCTTTCCTCTCTGTCTCAGTGAATTGGTTCCAACATGGTGGCGGCTGGACAATCATCTCTCCCGCGGCTCTGAGAGTGCGGCCCCCTCATCTGGTTCGTTCGGTGTGAGGACCCTGGCCCGTGCTCCCTCTCTCCGCGCCCGGTGCCGGGGGGGGGGCCGACGGTAACTGAGGTCGGCACTGTTTAAACCAGCCGGCCTGTGTGTATCAGTGGTTGTTGCATGCCTGCACCTCCACCCCCTGCATGAGTCAGCATGTTGCTGCAGCCACCCTTTGCGATAAATGCAGCATGGCAATATTGGGTAGTAGGCCCCCCCCCCCCCCCCTCGGTCATGACTGACCATGGGGGATGCATTCTAGTTTGCAGGTGATGTGTGGTCGGATGTTTGAACAAGTTAGGTCTTTATTCTTTGGAGCGCAGAAGGTTAAGGGGGGACTTGATAGAGGTCTTTAAAATTATGAGAGGGATAGACAGAGTTGACGTGGATAAGCTTTTTCCATTGAGAGTAGGGAAGATTCAAACAAGAGGACATGATTTGAGAATTAAGGGACAGAAGTTTAGGGGCAACATGAGGGGGAACTTCTTTACTCAGAGAGTGGTAGCTGTGTGGAATGAGCTTCCAGTGGAAGTGGTGGAGGCAGGTTCGATTTTATCATTTAAAAATAAATTGGATAGGTATATGGACGGGAAAGGAATGGAGGGTTATGGTCTGAGTGCAGGTAGATGGGACTAGGTGAGAATAAGTGTTCGGCACAGACTAGAAGGGCCGAGATGGCCTGTTTCCGTGCTGTAATTGTTATATGGTTATATCGATGTCATATGGAGGACAGGCAGTTGCCCAAGCAGCACGTCCCCCATCTCCACGTCGCTGATCGATCCTGGAGCCTTTTCCATGACTGGATATGGCCACAAGGCAGTGGAGGTTTTAAATCAGAGTTTCCCCTCTCCTAGATGGACCGCCTTCCCAGGCTGACGAGCCCCATTTGCCCGAGACTTGTGGGGGCGGGAGCGTCTACCTTCCCGTGCAGGTCTATAGCACCTGCCCACTGCCCATCACTGATGTTTAAGCAAGTGGACTGGGACATTGACTGGGAACATTTAGAGGGATCTGGGCCAAATGCAGGCAGGTGGGACTGGTGTAGATGGGTCATCATTATTGGCATGGACATGTTGGGCTGAAGGGCCTGTTTCCATGCTGCAGTTTCTTGACTATTTCTGTCAGTATAAAAGCCATTTGGGAAAACGACATTGACAGGAGAGGTTTGGAGGGACATGGGCCAAACGCAGGCTAATGAGACTAGCGTAGATGGGGCATCCTGGCCAGTTTGGCTGAAGGGCCTGTTTCTGTGCTGTATGACCGACTCTATATCGGTCAAAATAAAAACTATATGGACAGGCACATGGGTAGGAAAGGTTTGGAGAGAGATGGGCCAAACGTGGACTAGCTTAGATGGGTCATCTAGGCTGGCACGGACATGTTGGGCCGAAGGGCCTGTTTCTGTGATGGACCTTGGCTCCAAGTTGTACAAAATGGAAGCGGCTGCACCCTATTTGCATTGCCTCCAGTGCTAACTGAGTTTTATAACGCAGCTTTGTATCCAGTAATGAAATCTATTTTAAGGACCTGGTGGAATAATTGGCAAATCTCCCAAGAAATCGTGCTACACAATGAATTGTTGTAGAATTAATACTTGTCGAGATAACTCCTAATTTGTGGCACTGTTTTTTGTCTTCTCAATTTGAGAGGTTTTATCAGCTATTAAAACCATTTGTTGTCACTAAGCACTTTGTTTTGGCCAAGTTAGAATCCCAGACTAAACCCACCCATTAGTCTGTTGTGGTTGTTAAGAACAATTAAAGACACATTTCTAAAACCAGGTAAGTGTAATTTAGAGGAGGACAATGTTTGCCCTTGGATGTAATGTCCTTATCAATATTCTCTGATTTAAACTGCCACCCCTGGTTTGTTCAACCTAAATCAGGAGCTGGATAAACTCTTTGAATCACTTCCCTCTGGAAGGCGACTCCGGACTGTCAAAGCCAATAAACTTATTCATTCATTTATTCATTCAAATCAGGACCACAATTTACAAATTGGGAGTTGGGTAAAGTCACTTGGTAGATATGAAGTGTCTGAGCATATCCTGCACATTCGTGTATTCCTTGCGGTAAACTTTCACCAACGTCTGTCTTTGCTTCTCAAGAATCCTATCTACTTCTGCCTTAAATTAAGTTGAAGATACGGCCAGGAAACAGGCCATTCGGCCCACCGAGTCCACGCTGACCATCGATCACCCGTTCACACCAGCTCACACTCGTTCACACTTTGCACCCGCACCCCACACACACTCGGGGCAATTTACAGAGGGGCCAATTGACCTACAAACCCGCACGTCTTTGGGACGTGGGAGGAAACCGGAGCACCCGGAGGAAACCCACGCGGTCACGGGGAGAGCGTGCAAACTCCACGCACAGACAGCACCCAGGGTCGGGATCGAACCTGGGACTCTGGCGCTGTGAGGCAGCGGCTCCAGCTCAACAAGAAGTAATCGTTTGAAGTGGATTTTTTTTTGGGAAGTAATTATCTGAAGTGGGTTTTTTTTACACTATGAGCAGCGTCGCTTTTGTGTAGCAATCCTCACGCTATCTAAGTTTGTTCAACCTTGGCTGGTACTCGGGTTAAGTTTGTCATCTGAAACCCTGGATAAGCCCATTTGCTTTGGAGTTCCTGCGCAACATGCAGAGAAGCATTTGTCTCGACTTGTGGCGCTGTGGTCACAGCATCATGTTGCCTGAGAGCAGCGTCCATGCGGTTTAACGAACAGTGAAATGGAAAATCCCGCGCTGGTTCTATGAGGATGCAGGGTGACTTGGACAGGTTGGGTGAGTGGGCAGATGCATGGCAGGTGCAGTTTCATGTGGATACAAGTGAGGTTATCCACTTTGGTGGCAAAAACAGGAAGGCAGATTATTATCTCAATGGTGTCAAGTTGAGAAAAGGGGAAGTACAACGGGATCTGGGGGGTCCTTGTTCATCAGTCACTGAAAGCAAGCATGCAGGTACAGCAGGCAGTGAAGAAAGCGAATGGCATGTTGGCCTTCATAACAAGAGGAGTTGAGTATAGGAGCAAAGAGATCCTTCTAAAGTTGTACAGGGCCCTGGTGAGACCACACCTGGAATATTGTGTGCAGTTTTAGTCTCCTTGCTATTAACATTCTTGCTATTGAGGGAGTGCAGCGTAGGTTCACGAGGTTAATTCCCGGGATGGCAGGACTGTCATATGTTGAAAGAATGGAGCGACTGGGCTTGTATACACTGGAATTTTGAAGGATGAGAGGATATCTTATTGAAACATATACGATTATTAAGGCATTGGACACATTAGAGACAGGAAACATGTTCCCGATGTTGGGGGAGTCCAGAACCAGGGGTCACAGTTTAAGAATAAGGGGTAGGCCATTTAGAACGGAGATAAGGAAAAACCTTTTCACCCAGAGATTTGTGAATCTGTGGAATTCTCTGCCTCAGAAGGCGGTGGAGGCCAATTCTCTGGATGCAGTTAGATAGGGCTCTTAAAGATAGCGGAGTCAGGGGATATGGGGAGAAGGCAGGAACAGGGTACTGATTGTGGATGATCAGCCATGATCACAGTGAATGGCGGTGCTGGCTCGAAGGGCGGAATGGCCTACTCCTGCACCTATTGTCTATTGTCTGTTGTTCATGGGGCTAAATTTGTTTTGGCAGCAGGCGTAGCATCTTTTCCTTCCACCTCAACCTCCGTTGTTACCTCACAGAGATCGATGTGCACGACATGTCCGCGCAAGTGATCAGTCCCTCGGGCAAGGTGGACGAGGCGGAGATCGCCGAGGGGGACAACCACACCTACTGCGTGCGCTTCGTCCCGTGCGAGATGGGGGTCCACACCGTCAGCGTCAAGTACCGCGGCCGGCACGTGCCCGGCAGCCCCTTCCAGTTCACCGTGGGGCCGCTCGGCGAAGGAGGAGCCCTGAAGGTGCGGGCGGGAGGTCCGGGACTGGAGCGAGGAGCCGTCGGAGTCCCAGGTGAGTTCCTCTTGTCCACGGCTCGTAACGTCGTAAGTGATGAGCGCAAAGAGCTGGGGTAAAGAACTCCGTGGGTCGGGCAGCGTCTCTGGAGAAAAAGGAATAGGTGAACTGTTATACTGTTCTTTTGTTTATAAATCATGTTTCTCGGGGTATCTAAATCTAATTTTTATTAGTAGTTTAAGTTATGACATCGGTTGGAAGCTGCATACCAAATGTGCAATGACAATAAAAGATATTATTATTATTATTATGTTTCGGGTCGAGAAGTGATAGGAGTAGACTTAGGCCATTCGGCCCATCTAGTCTACTCGCCCATTCAAACATGGCTGAGTTAACCATCCCTAAGCACAATCCCCGATTAGCAAAATGTACAGAACTAGTCCGCCCAGACTGTCTGCAAGTTTTACCGCCATTTTAAAAAGGTCCGCGCTCTAGTTCTCGTGAGCGGAGCCTGATCCAGGCGAGCCCCAGGCTTCTGTAGGGCCTCCAGCCGTCGCCTTTCTCAGAGGCGTGGAACGACCAGCGAACCATCGTCCCTCTCCCCGATGGGGACAGGGGCGCCTCCCGCAGCCGCTCCCCCTACAGGCCGCGGGTCTGTCCCCGCCTTTGTCCCCGGCCGCCATTCAACCTCTAACGTAGAGCGAGGACTTCCGTCTTCAGTCGATCTGGAGCATCACACAAAGTGCCGGAGGAACTCGGGAACCAGAGCACCAGGGTTTAATGTGGGGGGGGAGGGTGGGGGGGGGAGATTTAATAGGAACCTGAGAGGTAACCTTTTAACACCAAGGGTGGTGGGTGTCTGGAACGAGCTGCTGGAGGAGGTAGTTGAGGCTGGGACTATCCCAACATTTAACAAATATTTGGGCAGGTACATGGATAGGACCGGTTTAGAGGGACATGGGCCAAATGTAGGCGGGTGGGACCAGTGTAGATGGGACGTGTTGGGTGGCATGGCCATGTTGGACGGCGTAGGCCATGTTGGACGGCGTGGGCATGTTGGTCGGAGTGGGTGTGTGGTTTGGCGTGGGCGTGTTGGTCGGCGTGGGCGTGTTGGTCGGCGTGGGCGTGTTGGTCGGAGTGGGTGTGTGGTTTGGCGTGGGCGTGTTGGTCGGCGTGGGCGTGTTGGTCGGCGTGGGCGTGTTGGTCGGCGTGGGCGTGTTGGTCGGAGTGGGTGTGTGGTTTGGCGTGGGCGTGTTGGTCGGCGTGGGCGTGTTGGTCGGCGTGGGCGTGTTGGTCGGCGTGGGCATGTTGTGAGGCGTGGGCGTGTTGGTCGGCGTGGGCGTGTTGGTCGGCGTGGGCGTGTAGGTCGGAGTGGGTGTGTGGTTTGGCGTGGGCGTGTTGGTCGGCGTGGGCGTGTTGGTCGGCGTGGGCGTGTTGGTCGGCGTGGGCGTGTAGGTCGGAGTGGGTGTGTGGTATGGCGTGGGCATGTTGGTCGGCGTGGGCGTGTTGGTTGGTGTGGGCGTGTTGGTCGGATTGGGCATGTAGGTCGGAGTGGGTGTGTGGTTTGGCGTGGCCATGTTGTGAGGCGTGGCCATGTTGTGAGGCGTGGGCATGTTGTGAGGCGTGGGCATGTTGTGAGGCGTGGGCATGTTGTGAGGCGTGGGCGTGTTGGTCGGAGTGGGTGTGTGGTTTGGCGTGGCCATGTTGTGAGGCGTGGCCATGTTGTGAGGCGTGGGCATGTTGTGAGGCGTGGGCATGTTGTGAGGCGTGGGCATGTTGTGAGGCGTGGGCATGTTGTGAGGCGTGGGCATGTTGTGAGGCGTGGGCATGTTGTGAGGCGTGGCCATGTTGTGAGGCGTGGGCGTGTTGGTCGGAGTGGGCATGTTGTGAGGCGTGGGCATGTTGTGAGGCGTGGCCATGTTGTGAGGCGTGGGCGTGTTGGTCGGAGTGGGCATGTTGTGAGGCGTGGGCATGTTGTGAGGCGTGGGCGTGTTGGTCGGAGTGGGTGTGTGGTTTGGCGTGGGCATGTTGTGAGGCGTGGGCGTGTTGGTCGGAGTGGGCATGTTGGTCGTAGTGAGCATGTTTCCACTCTGTGTGACTCTCGGACTCGACCTACAGCTGAGTTCAGTATCTGGACACGGGAGGCTGGGGCAGGCGGTCTGTCCATCGCGGTGGAGGGTCCCAGCCGGGCGGAGATATCGTTCGAGGACCGGAAGGATGGGTCGTGCGGCGTGTCGTACATCGCCCAGGAGCCCGGTGAGTGCTGAGCCTGTCTGCAGACAGTTCCGTCTGATCCAGACCCCTCTCCTCTGGGGTACATTCATCAGAGCGGCACAGTGGCGCAGCGGGTAGAGCTGCTGACTCACAGCGCCAGAGACCTTGGTTCGATCCTAACCTTGGGTGCTGTCCGTGTGGAGTTTGCACGTTCTCCCTGTGACCGAGTAGGTTTCTTCCGGGTGCTCCGGTTTCAATAGACAAGAGGTGCAGGAGTAGGCCATTCGGTCCTTCGAGCCAGCTGTGATCATGGCTGATCATCCACAATCAGTACCCCGTTCCTGCCTTCTCCCCATATCCCCTCACTCCACTATCTTTAAGACCCCTATCTAGCTCTCTCTTGAAAGCATCCAGAGAACCGGCCTCCACCGCCCTCTGTGGCCGAGAATTCCACAGATTCACAACTCTCTGGGTGAAAAAGTTTTTCCTCATCTCTGTTCTAAATATCTTACCCCTTGTTCTTAAACTGTGGCCCCTGGTTCTGGACTCCCCCAACATCGGGAACATGTTTCCTGCCTCTAGCGTGTCCAATCCCTTAATAATCTTATATGTTTCAATGAGATGCCCTCTCATCCTTCTAAACTCCAGAGTGTACAAGCCCAGCCGCTCCATGCTCTCAGCATATGACAGTCCCGCCATCCCGGGAATTAACCTTGTAAACCTACGCTGCACTCCCTCAATAGCAAGGATGTCCTTCCTCAAATTAGGAGGCCATAACTGCACACAATACTCCGGGTGTGGTCTCACTAGGGCCCTGTACAACTGCAGAAGGACCTCTTTCCTCTCCCAAAGATGTGCGGTTTGCGGATGTGCGGATTGTCGGTTATTTGGCCCTTTGTAAACTGTGTTGGGAGCGGATGCGAACATGGGATAACATAGAACTAGTGTGAGGGGGTGATCGATGGTCGGCATGAGCTCGGTGGGCCGAATGGCCTGATCCCATGCTGTGTCTCTCAACCAAACATAATGAATGTGAACAATGTTAAATGCCATTAAGGTGTACATGTTGTTGAGGTGCTGACCCAGTGTGGGGGCTGTATTTTAAGCTGGTTAACTGACTAAAATGTCCTCTGTTTTTTCCAGGTGATTATGAAGTGTCCATCAAGTTCAACGATGAATACATTCCCGACAGTCCCTTCATTGTCCCCATCGCTGCCTCTCCAGAGGATGCAAGCAGACTTACTGTTTCTAGTCTTCAGGTGAGACATAAGGAAATATCTGGCTCTGGTCCCCTGATTGCACATTCAGAGGTCACACAAGGTCAGGTCATTGGGACTGAGGTTTCTCTCAATGGGAAAGGGCAGGGGAATGTTGAAGCCGAGGTAACTGTTGTCGTCTGAAGCAGGGCCTCGACCCGATACGTCACCTATCCATGTTCTCCACAGATGCTGCCTGACCCGCTGAGTTACTCCAGCACTCTGTGTCTATCTTCGATTGTCTAATCTAGTGGGGATTTGCTGAACCAAACTCCTTCCAGGTACAATGTAATAAAAAGGAACTGCAGATGCTGGTTTATACCAACGTTGCAGAGAAAGTGCTGGAGTATCTCAGAGGATCAGGTGGCATCTCTGGAGAAAATAGGTAGGTGACGTTATGGGTCGGGACACTTCTTCAGACTCAGTTACACTAGCATTTTGAGTCTATGCCTTCGCAGTACAGTAGAGTTCTGGCCCATAGAGGCTTTAGCAACATTTACTGCTTGGTTCCTTAATATCCACAATTCCAGTGTATCCATTCCATTCTCAGAGTGGGTATCGTGGCTGGAGTATTTTCCCTTGTGGTGAAATGATCATGGTAGAACACTTAGAGCAGGATTTGATATTTGATCTCCCGGTTGCTAACCATTTTAACGCCCATTTCAACTGATCTTTGCATCCTGGGCCTCCTCCATTGCCAGAGTGAGGCCTCAGGCAAACTGGAGGAACAGCACCTGATATTCCGCTTGGGTAGGTCACAACCCTACAGTATGAACATTGAATGATCCAATTTCGGGCAAAAAACTATCTTCTCCCCCCTCCCCCATCCCCTTCCCCATCCCCCTTTCACTGTGAGGCTATTCAAAGACCTGGCTAAATTGGACATGAAATTCCATGACATCAGTTGCTAACCTGTGACTCTCTAGTTAAATATGTTCTTCTTGACACAAGTTCTTCAACCTGCCCACAAGATCACTGATTCTTCCAAGAGATTTTTTTTTCCCTCGCTGCCACCCCCGTGACCCAGTTGTGAATTTAATCCGGCACATTGCAATGTCGCGCTGTGCTCTAAAGGACAGAGGCTTTGTGTAGATGTGACCTGTTTTGTGGATGTGGAAGAAGGGGTCCACTGTCTGACACTGAACATTGTAGGATGTTTCTCTTGTGTCTCATTTAAAGGCTTCCAGCAGCATACCTGCAAGATGCATGTCAATAGCCAGCTAATGGTTGAAGAGGAGTAGTTGATTTAAGTTCTGGTGTTGGAAGCTAAAAACTTAATTTGCAATGCTACTACTTCTATGGTTTTGGGTGCACAACTTTAAACTAAATAAAATTAACGATAAGTAATTTCAAAGTGAGTATCAACTCTTCAACCGTTTAGCAGCGTCTCTTGGTATCAGGTAACGTGAAGTTGTTTTATGATTTGATCTCAAGGGTGGTGGATCTGTGGGATTCTTTGCCACAGAAGGCTGTGGAGGCCAAGTCAGTGGATATTTCTAAGGCAGAGATAGACAAACTATTGATTAGTGCGGGTGTCAGAGGTTACGGGGAGAAGGCAGGAGAATGGGGTTGGGAGGGAGAGATAGATCAGCCATGATTGAATGGCGGCGTAGACGTGATGGGCCGAGTGGCCTAATTCTGCTCCTATCACATGATCTTAATGCCCCTGTCCCACTTAGGAAACCTGAACGGAAACCTCTGGAGACTTTGCGCCCCACCCAAGGTTTCCGTGAGGTTCCCGGAGGTTTTTGTCAGACCTCCCTGGTGGAATAAAACTAGGTGAATAAAAGGTCTTACCTTCCACTACCTGCAACCTCCGGCAACCACCTTCAACTAGCATCGCAACCGGCTTCGAATAAAAAATTACCGATTTTTAAAACGGCAACCTATTTTTAGTCGTGGCCGGTTTTGAATTTTTTGAAATAATCGCCCGAACATAGAAGAAGCGGAAACCACTTTCGACCATTAGGGAGACTGACAAAAACCTCCGGGAACCTCATGGAAACCTTGGGTGGGGCTCAAAGTCTCCAGAGGTTTCCGTTCAGGTTTCCTAAGTGGGACAGGGGCATTAGGAACTAAGTCTTGAATGTGGCTCAGATGCATCTTTGTTACAAGTGAATTTTGACTCTACTGATTTTTTAAAAATTTCAAATCAATTTAAAGAACAGCGCTCACAATGAATCAAAACCCAAACACTGGGCTTCTACACTACAAATGTTAGTTAGTGGTGGTGTTTAGTTTTCCACGAGGAAACTGTACAACATGCGGGTGCAAATCAATATTGAATCTTCCAACAATCGAAGAAACAAATCTCCAATTTTAAATCTAGCATTTTCTAGGAATAAGATTCACATTTGGGTTTTCGGAAGATTTGGCAATAATTGTTTAAATAAACACTTTCACATAAAGTTTAGTTTATTTCCACGTGCACCGAGGTACCATGAAAAGCTTTTGTTGCGTGCTATCCAGTCAGCGGGAAGACTATACATGGTTACAATCCAGCCGTCCACAGTGTGCAGAGGGGCAAGGCCAACGTCTCACTATATTTGAGATGTGCTCAAGAAAGGTTTCGACCCAAAACATTGTCTGTCCATTACCTCCACAGATGCTGGCTGGCCCACTGAGTTACTCCAGCACTCTGTGAAACGTCATCTATCCATGTTCTCTACAGATGCTGCCTGACCCGCTGAGTTACTCCAGCACTCTGAAACGTCACCTATCCATATTCTCCACAGATGCTGCCTGACCCGCTGAGTTACTCCAGCACTCTGTGAAACGTCACCTATCCATGTTCTCCACAGATGCTGCCTGACCCGCTGAGTTACTCCAGCACTCTGTGAAACGTTTGGCTCAAGATTGCAGCATCTGCAGTTCCTTGTAACCTCACTTCACCATGTTTAACAGGCATGTCCCCCGACCTCCGCACCACCTATTTAAACAATATTTTCATACAATTCCAGTGTCGCAAAGTTGCTGGCATATTCTCCAGGCTGACTAAAGCCACAGCTGGCAGAGTTGCTGCCTCACACTGCCAGGGTCCCAGGTTCGATCCTGACCTTGGATGCTGCCCGTTCTCCCTTTGACAGCATGGATTTGCACCGGTTTCCCAAAGCCGTGTGCGTCTGTAGATTAGTTGACCCTCTGTAAATTGCCCCTGGTGTGTAGGGAGTGGATGAGAGAGTGGGATAACATAGAACCAGTGTGAACGGGTGATCGATGGTCGGAGTGGACTCGGTGGGCCAAAGGCCCTGTTTCCATGCTGTATCTCAAAACTTAATCTCTTGACCAAACACTTGATTCTTACAGTAAAATCCAAGCCATGTCATGTAAACCAACGTAGCAACACACAGCCCTGAACTGAAAGACGATCAAAATATTTTTGACGGAGTTGGAATTTTTCTTGCCTGTTTATTCCTGTGTCAAGTTGACACAGATCAGTGAAATAATTGCTTCGTCCCGAGTTCTGATTTGAGAACCGTAAGGTTTCATGTCACACTATTTTTAAACCATGACTTGGGCCTGAAATGTGCAAACCGCTTCCTATTTTTGCCATATTAAAATTAATTCCATAACCTAACCAACACATCACGATAGATTATTGGCTGCGCACACCGTCAGCTGTTAAGAATTATGAATTTGTGATGCTGTTACTTTTTTTTTTTAAACGGAATTTCCTTACTAGTTGTGTAAGAAGGAACTGGTCATGTAAGAAGGAACTGCAGATGCTGGATTAAACCGAAGATAGACATAAAAAGCTGGAGTAACTCGACGGGTCAGGCAGCATCTCTGGAGAGAAGGAATGGGCGACGTTTGGGGTCGAGACTCTACTTCAGACCCATACGAATTCCTTGTGTATGTTGCAAAACATATTTGGCTAATAAGTATGATTATGAGAGTCTGAGGAACGGTCTCGACCCGAAACGTCACCCATTTCTTCTCTCCAGATATGCTGCCTGACTTGCTGAGTTACTCCAGCGTTTTGTGTCTATCTGTACTCGTTGCCACAGAATGCTACCTGACAAATGATTTGTTTGTTGACTTCGTCCCCACACCCCTAGTTAAACCCAATCTTCAAGTGGCTTTTTATTTGGCCAGGCAGAAAATTTGTTTTGTTAATTGTGCGAGACCTTTTAAAAAAAATTAAGGCGTGCAAGGTTTAGCGTTGGTCTTTGTGAAGTTACTCAGTGTGGAGTTGCCACCTGCTTTCCATCAGCGAGCTTCCTTTCCAAGCCGGCTGTCTTTAATCTACAAACTTTTCAAAGATCCAAACCAGTTGCATTACTGACACATGGATACTTGTCGTCAAGTTGCGATGTTTCATCACCTACGCCGTTACTGCACAGATTGCAAGCAGAACAGCGCACACTAACTCATTGCATGAGCTCCGCATAGTAGACGTGTGCATCAGTCGACAACTTGAAACTCAATCACAATTATCTGCAGGGCTTTCATCTGTTCAAAAGCAGGCGGTAATGGTTTTTCTCTTCCATAACTTTCTCCTTCATGTTCACAAGTGATTAAGAGCAGAATTAGGCCACTCGGCCCATCACATCTACTCCGCCATTCAATCAATAGACAATAGGTGCAGGAGTAGGCCATTTGGCCCCTCGAGCCAGCAACGCCGTTCAATGTGATCATGGCTGATCATCCCCAATCAGTACCCTATTCCTGCCTTCTCCCCATATTCCCTGACTCCGCTATCTTTAAGAGCCCGATCTAGCTCTCTCTTGAAAGTATCCAGAGAACCGGCCTCCAGAAAGTATCCAGAGAATTCATCTGTTCAATCATGGCTGATGTCTCTTTCCCTCTCGACCCCATTCTCCTGCCTTCTCCCCATAACCCCTGACGCGCCTGTGCTAATCACAAATCTATCCATTGACGTGGCCTCCACAGCCTTCTGTTGTACCAAGGAACTAATTCCTTGCAGGAAACGTAAGGCAATGTAAGAGGCCTTGAACCACTGGCCGTGTTGGTTGCATTTGAACCAACATGTGTGTTGTGTTTGAGTACGTTCTGTAACTCCTTGGTGTGATGTTTTTGGCGGGCGGCCAAGTGGGTAAAAATGGACGTGGGCGTTCCGATTCCGATTCCCTTCCGCTGTTGTTCCGCACAGGAGCGTCCCTGTTGTAAACGTTCAATGAAGTGTTTCCCATTCATTCCCCAGGAGTCAGGTTTAAAGGTTAATCAGCCCGTCTCTTTTGCTGTGCGGCTCAACGGTGCGAAGGGTTTGCTGGACGCCAAGGTACACTCCCCGTCTGGGGCAGTGGAGGACACGCACGTCTCACAGATAGAGCCAGGTAGGTGTTTGGCAACAACCTGCTTGCTGTCTACTGCTGTATCCACCCCCTCCACTGCCCACCCCAGCTGAGTAAAGGAATGCTTGAGCCTGGTTTTCTTTCTTTGGTTAAACCCCTGTCCCACGGTGCGAGTTCATTCCAAGAGCTCTCCCGAGTTTGCCCTGATTCGAACTCGGAGATTTACGGTAATGGCCGCTCGTGGGTACTCGGGGCTCTCGTAGACATTTTTCAACATGTTGAAAAATCTTCACGAGTCTTCCCAAGCTTACCTGCCGTTAGCGAGTCTTCCCGAGTACCTGCGTTAGCGTTACGAGCCACCAAGAGACGTCCCCGAGCTCCGACGTACCCGCTACGTTCATTCTCCGTGCTTACACCGAGTTTGATTTTTTTAAAATCTCGGGAGAGCTCTTGGAATGAACTCGCACCGTGGGACAGGGCTATCAGAAGTAAAGTACTTGCGTGCTGTTTGATGTACATGTGCAAATGAAGACTTAATCATAGGTAGACAAAATGCTGGAGAAACTCAGCGGGTGAGGCAGCATCTATGGAGGGTCTCGACCTATTCCTTCGCTCCGTAGATGCTGCCTCTCCCGCTGAGTTTCTCCAGCATTTTTGTCTACCTTCGATTTTTCGGGCATCTGCAGTTCCTTCTTACACACTTAGTCACAGAGTCACACTGCACGGAAACAGGCCATTCGGCCCAACTTACCCATGCCGACCAACATGCCCCATCTACGCTAGTCCCACCTGCCTGTGTTTGGCCCATATCCCTCTAAACGTTTCCTATCCATGTACCTGTCCTAGTGTCTTTCCAATGTTGTTATAGTACCTGCCTCGACGACCTCATCCGACATCTTGTTCCCTGTACTCACCACCCTCTGAGTGAACAACTTGCCCCTCTCCACTGAAACCTGTATCCTCTGTTTTTTCATTCCCTTGCAATAGACAATAAGTGCAGGAGTAGGCAATTCAGCCCTTCGAGCAAGCACCGACATTCAATGTGATCATGGCTGATCATCCCCAATCAGTACCCCGTTCCTGCCTTCTCCCCATATCCCCTGACTCCGCAATCTTTAAGAGCCCTATCTAGCTCTCTCTTGAAAGCATCCAGAGAACCTGCCTCCGCCGCCATCTGAGGCAGAAAATTCCACGGACTCACCACTCTCTGTGAGAAAAAGTGTTTCCTCGTCTCCGTTCTAAATGGCTTACTCCTTATTCTTAAACTGTGGCCCCTGGTTCTGGATTCCCCCAACATCGGGAACATGTTTCCTGCCTCTAGTGTGTCCAAGCCCTTAACAATCTTATATGTTTCAATGAGATACCCTCTCATCCTTCTAAACTCCAGAGTGTACAAGCCCAGCCGCTCCATTCTCTCAGCATATGACAGTCGGGAATTAACCTTGTAAACCTACGCTGCACTCCCTCAATAGCAGTTACCTTGGGATAAAAGTCTCTTGTGGATTCATCCGACCTCTTCCTCTCGTGAGTTTGTACACCTCCATATCACCCCTCATCCTACAGCGCTCCAAGGAATAAAGTCCCAGTCTACCCAACCTCTCCCTGTTGCTCCGGCCCTCATGTCCAGGCAACATCCTCGTAAATCCTCTGGCACTTTGTCCAGCTGTAGGGAAGACTGATTACAGGGTCCACTCCAGCTTTTCAGTTACTGTCAAAGCCATGATAGACACAAAAAAGCTGGAGTAGCTCAGCAGGTCTGGCAGCATTTTGGACAAAAGGGAATAGATGACGTTTCGGGTCGAGACCCTTCTTCAGACTCGGCCCGAAATTTCATCTATTCCTTTTCTCCACAGATGCTGCCTGTCCCGCTGAGTTACTCCAACATATTGTGTCTTACCTTCAGTTTAAACCAGTTCCTTCCTACACTTTTTGTACTTGTAGGATGTTTGATGAAATGTATAGGTGCAAATGAAGACTTAGTCATAGAGTCATACAGCATGGAAACAGGCCATTCGGCCCACCTTGCCCATGTCGACCAAGGTGCCCCATCTACCTGCCTGCATTTGGCCCATGTCCCTCTGAACCTGTCCAAATGTCGTTTAAATATTGTTATAGATCCTGTCTCAGCTACCTCCACTGTCAACTCATTTCATATACCCGCCACCTGCCGTGTGGAAGAATTTATCTAACCTTAAAACTATGATTCCTCCACAGTTGCCGATATTGGGTTTTCCTCTTTAGTTTCCGGTTTCATATACAAGTCAAGTCTTCAAGATGATCATATATAATGTTAGTCACTGGAGCATAAATGCTGGCCACTTTGCTGAATGTATGCTTTACAAAGACACCAAGTGCTGGAGTAACTCAGTGGGTCGGGCAGCATCTCTGGAGAGAAGGGAATAGGTGACATTTCGGGTCGGGACACTTCTTCAGTCCCGAATGTGCTCTTCAATCTGAGGAAGGTCCCGACACGAAATGTCAACCATCCATGTTCTCCAGAGATGCTGCCTGACCCGCTGAGTTACTCCAGCACTCTGTGAAACATCACCTATCCATGTTCTCCACAGATGTAGCCTGACCCGCTGAGTTACTCCAGCACTCTGTGTCTATCTTGTTCCTGGTTTCTGCTCGTGTTTGCTGATTGCCGTTGTTGGTGTTTGTTACAGACAAGTATGCTATTCGATTCCTCCCACGTGAGAATGGGCTTTATTCCATCGACGTCAAATTCAACGGCCAGCACATCACTGGAAGTCCGTTTAAGGTTCGCGTTGGTGAGCCGGGACAGGCGGGTGACCCGGGCCTGGTCACGGCGTACGGCTCTGGCCTTGAAAAGGGAACTACTGGTAAGACAGCGATGTACCGCGATGTCTCGCCCCGCTCCGGTTTCATTGGTGGTCTGGCAGATAGGGTTTTCCAGCTGCAAAAACCTTTGTAATTTAGTTTCGAGATACAGCGCGGAAACCGGCCCTTCGGTCCTGACACCATGTAATGAGTTGAGTCGAACACATATCAAGATACGACACATGTTTATTAAATCTACTTACGGCAAGGATCTGCAGGACATTACATTTCCTAGCAGCTACTCATACTAACTAGCGTAGGCAAGCTCTTGATAATATAAAGCACATACAAGGCGGACTCACTACTAACAAGCACTATAATGGGCTAGTATAGATACATAGATACATAGAAAATAGGTGCAGGAGTAGGCCGTTCGGCCCTTCGAGCCTGCACCGCCATTCAATATGATCATGGCTGATCATCCAACTCAGTATCCTGTACCTGCCTTCTCTCCATACCCCCTGATCCCTTTAGCCACAAGGGCCACATCTAACTCCCTCTTAAATATAGCCAATGAATTGGCCTCAACTACCCTCTGTGGCAGAGAGTTCCAGAGATTCACCACTCTCTGTGTGAAAAAGTTTTTCCTCATCTCGGTCTTAAAGGATTTCCCCCTTATCCTTAAGCTGTGACCCCTTGTCCTGGACTTCCCCAACATCGGGAACAATCTTCCTGCATCTAGCCTGTCCAACCCCATAAGAATTTTGTACGTTTCTATAAGATCCCCTCTCAATCTCCTAAATTCCAGCGAGTATAAGCCAAGTCTATCCAGTCTTTCTTCATATGAAAGTCCTGACATCCCAGGAATCAGTCTAGTATGAAATAGCCAATCTATACTTTGTAATTCAGTTTAGAGATACAGTGCGGAAACCGGCCCTTCGGCCCATCGGGTCCGCGCCGACCAGCGATCCCCGCACACTTAACACCATCCTACACCCACTGAGGACAATTTTTACATTTATACCAAGCCAATTAACCTACAAACCTGCACGTCTTTGGAGTGTGGGAGGAAACCGAAGATCTCGGAGAAAACCCACGCAGGTCACGGGGAGAACGTACAGACAGCACCCGTAGTCAGGAATGAACAAGGGTCTCTGGCGTTGCATTCGCTGTAAGGCAGCAACTCTACCGCTGCGCCACCGTGACCGTCCCGTAATTGGACGCTCAACATTTACAGGGCATTTTATTTCAACAAACAGCGGTATGGTGGCGCAGCGATAAAGTTGCTGCTCTACCGCCCCAGAGGCCCGGGTTCCATCCTGACTACGGGTGCTGTCTGTACGGAGTTTGCACGTTCTCCCCGTGACCTGCGTGGATTTCTTCCAGATGCACCGGCTTCCGCGTCCCAAAGACGTGCGGGTTTGTCGGTTAATCGGCCCTCTGTAAATTGCCCCCTAGTGTGTAGGGAGTGTACGAGGAAGCGGGATAACACAGAACTAGTGTGATCGATGGTCGGCGTGGACTCAGTGGGCCGAAGGGCCTGTTTCTATGCTGTATCTGTAAACCAAGCAATGTAGGTTAATTGGCCTCTGTTAATGATCCCGTGTGTAGGGAGTGTATGAGAAGGTGGGATTACATAGAGATAGTATGATCAGGTGATCAATGGTATGGGCCGAAGGGCCCGTTTACTTGCTCTATCTATCAATCGATCAAATTTGCCATGAGCTATTGTTTGCTGATCCTTCAGATGTTAGACCCAATTGTATTTCCTCAGTAAGTCTTCCCCCGAAACGTCACCTATTCCTTCTCTCCATAGACGCTGCCTCACCCGCTGAGTTTCTCCAGCATTTTTGTCTACCTTCGATTTTTCCAGCCTCCTCAGTAAATAAGTTCAGTTTAGTTTATTGTCACGTGTACCGAGGTACAGTGAAACGCTTTCACGACGCGCGAACGTGCGCAGTAAGTGCATGATTGTGAGCTTTGAGCTCCTATGGACTGTTCTTGTGCAGTACGAGGCATTTATTTATAGAATAATTCACAGGCACATTAAACAAATGTCAAGTCTTCAAGTTGATCTTTGACTGAATTCCATCTGTTTCCACGTCCACACGCCGGCTTCAGAAACCGTAAACCTCTTCCCCATGTTGGGTCATGTTATTCTAAGGTTTTTTTTGTCCTCTCTGTGAAAGAAGCCCTTTCTTTCATATGTCGAGGCCAGACCGTATCTGTAGCTGGAGGGGTCTCACTCGCTATAAATTAAATGCTAACAGCTCCAGTATTCCCCCCTCTGGGAAACGAGGCAGTGAGTCACAGTGAGGGGTGGGGGGTGGGGGGGAGAGGCAGAATGTGGATCCAAGGCTTTCATTAGCAGTATGACCATTGATTATCCCTGCCCAGTGTCACTGCTTGCTCTCGGTTCATGCCTGGCTCTCACATAAGCAGCTTCAGTCTCCCAAGCGGGAGAGGTTTGTAGACTGCGAGATAGAAGCGTACATGGGTGGCTTGCCTCTTTCATGAAGGACACATCCTCGCGGAGTCGTGAGCTTGTAGTCTCCGTGTCTGGCCCCCAGCTTTTCAATGGGATAAATCCCAGGTGTTCTGTTGCTCTAACGGTAACAGTCTGTGCATTGTCCAGGCACAAAGACTATTGCACATTCCCCCTTCAGCATTCACATTTACTTTCTCCTAGTCATAGAGTGATACAGTGTGGAAACAGACCCTTCAGCCCAACCTGCCCACACTGACCAATCTACACTAGTCCCACCTGCCTGCGTTTGGTCCATATCGCCCTAAACCTGTCCTATCCATGTACCTGACTAACTGTTTCTTAAACGTTGCGATAGTCCCAGCCTCAACTACCTCCTCTGGCAGCTTGTTCCATACACCCACCGCTCTTTGTGTGAAAACGTTACCCCTCAGATTCCTAATAAAACCTTTCCCCTTCACCATTTTGCTGGAAGTTCCGGTCAAGTTACAATTGTTCCTCCAATTGCCCGAATAATGTTTCCATTTCAAGACCAATCCCGGCTGGCTATAGTCAATCTTTCTAATTCCTGCGAATTCTACCAACACATGGCTTCTGAACGGTCCTTCCATAAGCTAGGGTACTGTCCGATTCACCTCTACCCCATTGCGGACATTGGACTTTGTCTCTGGAACTGATGCGCTACAATGCTGAGAACTATATCCTGCACTCTGTATCTTCCCCTTTGCTCTACCTGTTGGACTGGAGTTTGACTTGAAGGTATTGATGAATAGTATTGTTCGAAGGAAGATAAAAATGCTGGAGAAACTCAGCGGGTGAGGCCGCATCTATGGAGCCAATGAACAGGTGACGTTTCGGGTCGAGACCCTTCTTCAGAATGGTATTCTTTGGATCGCTTGTAAAACCAAGTTCGTCACTGTACCTCGCTACACATGACAACAATGAACCTAAAACTGAAGCATCTATTCCAGTAGTTGCTGATGGATGAATGTGCAGCCACGGTTACTGTAAGCAAGGACCTGTTTGTTCTCACAAGGCCACTGATGAAGAGCAGAAGGGAGATATCTCTTCATGGCCAGTATTGGTATCTCAGTCAAATTCACTGAAGATAACAAAGGTTGATCAAAGAGATGCAAGAGATTGGAGAGGAACGGGTGACGTTCCGGGGTCGAGACCTTTCCTCGTCCGTCTGGAGAAGGGTCTCGACCTGAAACATCACACATTCCTTCTCTCCAGAGATGCTGCCTGTCCCGCTGAGTTACTCCAGCGTTTTGTGTCTACCTTCGGTTTAAACCGGCATCTGCAGTTCATACACAACACACAAAAGATGCTTGAATCTTGAGCAACACACATGGTGCTGGAGTAACTCAGCGGGTCAGGCAGCATCTGTGGAGAACATGGATAGGTGACGTTTCGGGTCGAGACCTTTCTTCATATTGAGAGTCAGGGGACAGAGACATGAGAGATAGAGACGGTGATGTAGAGAGATTTAGAAGAAATGAATGCAAGATATGTAATAATGATATAATATACAGGTCAATGTTAGATGTGGGGTAGATGAAAACGAGTTACAGACAATGAGACTCAACAAGACGACTTTGAAGCTGGTACAACGGGTGGCGGGGGGGGGGGAGGGAGGACGGAGAGATAGGGACGCAAGGGTTACTTGAAGTTAGAGAAGTCAATGTTCATACCGCTGGGGTGTAAACTGCCCAAGCGTAATATGAGATGCTGTTCCTCCAATTTGCGCTGGGCCTCACTCTGACAATGGAGGAGGCCCAGGACAGAAAGGTCAGTGTGGGAATGGGAGTTAAAGTGTTTGGTAACCGGGAGATGGGGCAGGTCCAGACTTGGGCATCTCTGTCCCCGGACTCTCTGAGTTGCATCTCTGGAAACCAGTTTACCGTTACCATGACTAAACCGACAGCCAGCATCGCATCCAATAACTGGCTCAGACCAAGGAACAACCATTGTGTGCCTCTTTATAAATGTTAGCAGTACGGGGCTGGCCGTGAACAAAGGCGCTGCTCAGCAACACAAAGCCACTTTGTGAATTCTTCAGGCTACTTCACTGCGAGTGCCAGCAAATATCTCCGAGATCTTTGAATGGCTTCGTATCTTTCAAAGCTACTCTTGAATCTGCTAGAAATCTATTGCCACACTGCAGCACGGAAAAAAACAATTTAAAAAACTATGTTTTAAAAATGTTTGCTGTTTATAATTCACAGCGTAAAACCCCTGTCCCATGGTGCGAGTTCATTCCAAGAGTTCTCCCGAGTTTGCCCTGATTCGAACTCGGGGATTTACGGTAATGGCCGCTCGTCGGTACTCGGGGCTCTTGTGGACATTTTTCAACGTGTTGAAAAATCTTTACGAGTCTTCCTGTGCTTACCTGCTGTTAGCGAGTCTTCCCGCGTACCTGCCGTTAGCGTTACGAGCCGCTAAGAGACGTCACCGAGCTCCGACGTACCCGCTACGTTCATTCTCCGTGCTTACCACGAGTTTGATTTTTTTAAACTCGGGAGAGCTCTTGGAATGAACTCGTACCGTGGGACAGGGCTATTAAGATTAGAAGTTGCTTGCATGTGTCACCGACAATTACCACACAGATCGCTTGAGGCCACTGAGCAACTGAGGTCTTTGATAAAACTTCACCCAGAATAAATTAGTTTTAAATGTCCTTTTGCAAAAGTTATGGTTTACTGTTAAATTGGGTTTGGCTGGGTTGAATTAGTCAGGGTTCAGTTTAATTTAGTTTAGTTTAGAGAAACAGGCCCTTCGGCCCACCGAGTCCGCGCCGACCAGCGATCTCCGCAAAGCCAGACATAAAAACAGTTTTTATCCACGAGTACACAAAAATGCTGGAGAAACTCAGCGGGTGCAGCAGCATCTATGGAGCGAAGGAAATAGGCAACGTTTCGGGCCGAAACGTTGCCTATTTCCTTCGCTCCATAGATGCTGCCTCACCTGCTGGGTTTCTCCAGCATTTCTGTCTACCTTCGATTTTCCAGCATCTGCAGTTCCTTCTTAAACACTTTATCCACGAGTAGTTGCTCTACTCAACAGCCAAAAATCTGTAGCCTCCCTTTGATCTGGTATTTTGTTGGTTCACATGCTTGATCAACGGTGTTTTATCATTAATGTTTCATTATTATTAATGTTTAGTGTTTTCTGAGTCATTCGTAACTGTCACTGTATGTCATGTTGTTACTTGTGGGCGGAGCACCAAGGCAAATTCCTTGTATGTGAATACTTGGCCAATAAACTTACTTACTTACTTACTTAACGCTGTCCTACACACACTGGGGACAATTTACAATTTTACCCGTCAATTATTAACCTACAAACCTGTGCGTCTTTGGAGTGTGGGAGGAAACCGGAGCATCCGGAGAAAACCCACGTGGTCACAGGCAGAACGTACAAACCCCGTACAGGCAAGCAGCTGAGGTCAGGATCAAATCCGGGTCTCTGGCGACTCTCCCGCTGCGCCACCGTGCCACACCTTAAGACTAAAGTCAAAATCAGAAGATGAGTGCTGTTTTCCCAAGCATCAAGTCAGCACGAGTTCGGTATTTGGGAGGTACAGGGACAGGCGTTGCATCTCCTGCGGTTGCAGGGGAAGGTACCTGGGGAGGGGGTGGTTTGACAATAGACAATAGGTGCAGGAGTAGGGCATTCGGCCTTTCAAGCCAGCTCAGTTTGGCTGGGAAGGGATGAGCAGACCAGGGAGGTGCGGTCTCTGCGGAGAGAGGGGTGGGGACGGGAAGATGGGACTCGTAACGGGATCCCGTTGGAGGTGGCAGGAATGTTGGAAAATTCCGCGTGGGATGCGGAGGCTGGTGGGGTGAAAGGTGAGGACCAGGGGAAGTGTATCCTTGGTAGACAAAAATGCTGGAGAAACTCAGCGGGTGCAGCAGCATCTATAGGCAAATTGTCTATTTCCTTCGCTCCATAGATGCTGCTGCACCCGCTGAGTTTCTCCAGCATTTTTGTCTACCTTCGATTTTCCAGCATCTGCAGTTCCTTCTTAAACACGAAGTGTATTCTTGAGTGGGTATAGATGAGGAGTGTGTTTGATGGATGGATGGTTGGACAAAGACCAGCGATGAAACGACAAAGTGTGAGACACGGATAGAAGCGGGGAAAATTGTGAAGCCGGAGGAATGAATACCGGTGGAAGGGCAGGGGGTGAGTGGGGTGGAGGGGAGAAATAGGTGTGAGTCCAGGTGGGACACGAGGGGGGGGGGGGGGAGGATGAAACTGAAGTGAAAAGCTAAGGAATTCTGAAGAAGGGTCCCGACCTGAAACGTCACCTATCCGTGTTCTCCACAGATGCTGCCTGACCCGCTGAGTTACTCCAGCACTCTGTGAAACGTCACCTATCCATGTTCCGGCAGCATCTATGGAGCGAAGGAAATAGGCAACGTTTCGGCCCGAAACCCTTCCGGGTTTCGGCCCGAAACGTTGCCTATTTCCTTCAGGGTTTCGGCCCGAAAGGTTGCCCATTTCCTTCTCTCCAGAGATGCTGCCTGACCCGCTGAGTTACTCCAGCACTCTGTGAAACGTCACCTATCCATGTTCTCCACAGATGCTGCCTGACCCGCTGAGTTACTCCAGCACTCTGTGAAACGTCACCTATCCATGTTCCGGCAGCATCTATGGAGCGAAGGAAATAGGCAACGTTTCGGCCCGAAACCCTTCCGGGTTTCGGCCCGAAACGTTGCCTATTTCCTTCAGGGTTTCGGCCCGAAAGGTTGCCCATTTCCTTCTCTCCAGAGATGCTGCCTGACCCGCTGAGTTACTCCAGCACTCTGTGAAACGTCACCTATCCATGTTCTCCACAGATGCTGCCTGACCCGCTGAGTTACTCCAGCACTCTGTGAAACGTCACCTATCCATGTTCCGGCAGCATCTATGGAGCGAAGGAAATAGGCAACGTTTCGGCCCGAAACCCTTCCGGGTTTCGGCCCGAAACGTTGCCTATTTCCTTCAGGGTTTCGGCCCGAAAGGTTGCCCATTTCCTTCGCTCCACAGATGCTGCCTGACCCGCTGAGTTACTCCAGCACTCTGTGAAACCTCACCTATCCGTGTTCTCCACAGATGCTGCCTGACCCGCTGAGTTATTCCAGCACTCTGTGAAACCTCACCTATCCGTGTTCTCCACGGATGCTGCCTGACCCGCTGAGTTACTCCAGCACTCTGTGAAACGTCACCTATCCATGTTCCGGCAGCATCTATGGAGCGAAGGAAATAGGCAACGTTTCGGCCCGAAACCCTTCCGGGTTTCGGCCCGAAACGTTGCCTATTTCCTTCAGGGTTTCGGCCCGAAAGGTTGCCCATTTCCTTCGCTCCACAGATGCTGCCTGACCCACTGAGTTACTCCAGCACTCTGTGAAACGTCACCTATCCATGTTCTCCACAGATGCTGCCTGACCCGCTGAGTTACTCCAGAGTCAAGTCTAGAGAGTTTATTGTCATGTGTCCCTGATAGGACAATGAAATTCTTGCTTTGCTTCAGCACAACAGAACATAGTAGGCATTGACTACAAAACAGATCAGCGTGTCCATATACCATTATATACGTAAATACACACATGACGCACTTGGCGTTTTTTTTTCCTAAACCAGCATCTGCAGTTGCTTGTATCTGCATCAGTGGGAGGCTTTGTTGTGCATGCTCTCTGATCAGACAACACCAAACATAAATACCATCAAGTGGAAACCAAACGCAGCCTGACCTATAACTGAGGGCCACGTGCTTTTATTGCAGGTGTCCAGTCTGAATTCATAATTAAAACTGCCAACGCAAGCCCAGGGGCGCTGACGGTGGCCATCGATGGGCCGTCCAAGGTGAAGATGGACTGCCAGGACTTCCCGGAGGGGTACAAGGTGTTGTACACACCCATGGCACCAGGGGACTACCTCATCGGCGTCAAGTATGGCGGCCCCTACCACATTGCTGGCAGCCCTTACAAGGCCAGAGTGACAGGTAACATCACCTGGACACCACACACCTAGGTCACAGGGTCACAGGGACGTGGGCCAAACACGGGCAGGCGGGACTAGTGTAGATGGGGCATGTTGGTCGGTGTGGGCAGGTTGGGCCGAAGGGCCTGTTTCCACTGTGTGTAACTCTGTGCTGACACTCTTCTTTCTTCCCTTCCCCCCCCCCTCCCCCCCACGGCCGGCATTCTCTACCCCCCGTCCATCTCTCTCCCCCCCCCCCCCCCGCACTCTCCCCCCCGCACTCTCAGCCATTGACATAGAAAATAGGTGCAGGAGGAGGCCATTCGGCCCTTCGAGCCAGCACCGCCATTCATTGTGATCATGGCTGATCGTCCCCTATCAATAACCCGTGCCTGCCTTCTCCCCATATCCCTTGATTCCACTAGCCCCCAGAGCTCTGTCTAACTCTCTCTTAAATCCATCCAGTGACTTGGCCTCCACTGCCCTCTGTGGCAGGGAATTCCACAAATTCACAACTCGCTGGGTGAAAAAGATTTTTTCTCACCTCAGTCTTAAATGACCTCCCCTTTATTCTAAGACTGTGGCCCCTGGTTCTGGACTCGCCCATCATTGGGAACATTTTTCCTGCATCTAGCTTGTCCAGTCCTTGCCGACTGCACTGCGACTGCCTCCTGCCCCCACACACGCATTGTTGATGTCATTAACGTTGCCACTAACCTCCAGCCTGCCCTTGAACCCTTACGCACAGTATCTCCAACACCTCGCCCCTTAACCGATCTGTCTCCATCACAGACTGTTGACTGATGTCTACACCTACCCACCCACGCCCACACCTCCATGACTACACCCCCCCCCCAACCCCCAGCCTCCTGCAGTTGATGCCACCCCCTCCTCTCAGTATCTCCGTCACTGCCACATCTGCTCCCGTTGGTGATCTATTGCAATGTCTAGGTTTCAATAGATCAACCTGGAGTATTGTGTGCAGTTGTGGCCTCCACTGCCAACACAGTTTACAAAGGGCCAAATACCCGACAAAACCGCACATCTTTGGGATGTGAGAGGAAAGAGATCCTTCTGCAGTTGTACAGGGCCCTGGTGAGACCACACCTGGAGTATTGTGTGCAGTTTTGGTCCCCTAATTTGAGGGAGGACATTCTTGCTATTGAGGGAGTGCAGCGTAGGTTCACCAGGTTAATTCCCGGGATGGCGAGACTGTCATATGCTGAGAGAATGGAGCAGCTGGGCTTGTATACTCTGGAGTTTAGACGGATGAGAGGGGATCTTATTGAAACAAATAAAATTGTTAAGGGTTTGGACACGCTAGAGGCAGGAAACGTGTTCCCGATGTTGGGGGAGTCCAGAACCAGGGGCCACAGTTTAAGAATAAGGGGTAAGCCATTTAGAACGGAGATGAGGAAACACTTTTTCACACAGAGAGTTGTGAGTCTGTGGAATTCTCTGCCTCGGAGGGCGGTGGAGGCAGGTTCTCTGGATGCTTTCAAGAGAGAGCTAGATAGGGCTCTTAAAGATAGCGGAGTCAGGGGATATGGGGAGAAGGCAGGAACGGGGTACTGATTGTGGATGATCAGCCGTGATCACATTGAATGGCGGTGCTGGCTCGAAGGGCCGAATGGCCTACTCCTGCACCTATTGTCTATTGTCTATAGGTTCATTATTGTCACATGTACTGAGGCTCAGAGAAAAGCAATGGGATCCAATCAAATCCAATGATACTGCACATGGTTATAATCAGTTCAAACTCCAGTCCAACAGGTAGAGCAAAGGGGAAGATACAGAGGCAGGATATAGTTCTCAGCATTGTAGCGCATCAGTTCCACAGACAAAGTCCAATGTCCACAATGGGGTAGAGGTGAATCGGACAGTACCCTAGCTTATGGAAGGAGCGTTCAGAAGCCTGGTAACAGAGGGGAAGAGTCAAGAGAGTTTATTGTCATGTGTCCCAGATAGGACAATGAAATTCTTGCTTGCTGCAGCACAACAGAATATGTCAACATAATACACAACGAGGGAAAGAAAAGGTTCAGTGTGTGTATACACATGCACACATACTCAATAAATAATAAATATAGTGCACTAATGATAATAGTCTCTTGTAGTTCAGAGCTTATTTGCTGTGGTGTTTAATAGCCTGATGGCAGCTGTTGCTGAGTGTGGTGGTGTGCGCTATCAAGCTCCTGCACCTTCTGCCGGGCGTGAGCGGGGAGAAGAAGGAATGACTGGGGTGGGACAAGTCTTGATAGTTTGCGCGGTGATTTCCCATTGGGGGGTTGAAGTGACAGATGTATGTTGACCACATCGCTCTGTGTCCGTGTGTGTTTCCAGGTCCCCGGCTGGTCAGTGGGGGAGGCCCGCATGAAAGCTCCACCATTATGTTGGAATCGGTCACCAAGTCGTCGACCGTCAGCTCCTACAGCGCTCTGCCCAAGTTCTCCTCGGACAGCAGCAAGGTGGTGTCCAGTGGTGCCGGGCTCAGCACGGCCATCGTGGGCCAGAAGAGCTGCTTCTCTGTGGACTGTAGCCGAGCAGGTAACTGTAGCCATGGGTCAGTAGTGGACACACAGTGCTGGAGTAACCCAGTGGGTCAGGCAGGTAACTGGAGCAACATAACATAGAAACATAGAAACATAGAAAATAGGTGCAGCAGGAGGCCATTCGGCCCTTCGAGGCAGCACCGCCATTCATTGTGATCATGGCTGATCGTCCCCTATCAATAACCCGTGCCTGCCTTCTCCCCATATCCCTTGGCTCCACTAGCCCCTAGAGCTCTATCTAACTCTCTCTTAAATCCATCCAGTGACTTGGCCTCCACTGCCCTCTGTGGCAGGGAATTCCATAAATTCACAACTCTCTGGGTGAAAAGTTTTTTCTCACCTCAGTCTTAAATGGCCTCCCCTTATTCTAAGACTAAAACATGATGGGTCAGTAGTGGTTTTAGTTTTAGATATTAGAGATACAGCACGGAAACAGGCCCTTTTGGCCCACCGGGTCCGCGCCGACCAGCGATCCCCGCACACTAACGCTATCCTACACCCACTAGGGACAATTTACACATACACCAAGCCAATTAACCTATAAAACCGTGCTTCTTTGGAGTGTGGGAGGAAACCGAAGATCTCGGAGAAAACCCACGCAGGTCACGAGGAGAACGTACAAACTCCCGTACAGACAGCACCCGTAGTCGGGATCGAACCCGGGTCTCCGGCGCTGTAAGGCAGCAGCTCTACCGCTGCGCCACCGTGACCGCCCACACAGTGGCCACACAGTCCTGGAGTAACTCAGTGGGTCAGGAAGTCGGGAAGTCCAGAACCAGGGGGGTCACTGTTTAAGAAATAAGGGGTCGGCCATTTAGGACTGAGATGAATAAAAACTTTTCACCCAGAGAGTTGTGAATCTGTGGGATTCTCTGCCACAGAAGGCAGTGGAGGCAATTCCCTGGATGTTTTCAAGAGAGTTAGATTTAGCTCTTCGGGCTAACGGAAATCAAGGGATATGGGGAGAAGCAGGAACGGGAACTGATTGTGGATGATCAGCCATGATCACATTGAATGGCTCGAAGTACTCCAGCACTCTGTGAAACGTCACCTATCCATGTTTCTCCACAGATCCACAGATGCTGCCTGACCTGCTGAGTTACTCCAGCACTCTGTGAAACGTCACCTATCCATGTTCTCCACAGATGCTGCCTGACCCGCTGAGTTACTCCAGCACTCTGTGAAACATCACCTATCCATGTTCTCCACAGATGCTGCCTGACCCGCTGAGTTACTCCAGCTCTCTGTGTCTTCCCCCAATTCTGATCGATGGATCGCCACTCTGCTCCTCCTGAGTTGAAGGTCCTGTGCCGGGATTTGTGGGAGGCACGGGGACGCAGCGGTAGAGTTGCTGCCCTACAGCACCAGAGACCCGGGTTCAATTCTAACTATGGGTGTGTCTGTATGGAGTTTGTATGTTCTCCCCGTGACCACGTGCGAGAGATGCAAGTGTGTAGGTTGGTTGGCTTTGGTGTAAATTGTTGCCAGGATAGTGCTGGTGTCCGGGATGGTCGATGGTCCACGCGGACTTGGCAGGCCGAGGGTTCTGCTGACGTCGCCGCATCTCTGAACGAAACCAATTTGTATCCTTCACTGACAATGTCCATGTTAATATAACTGTGGGAAAGAACTGCAGATGCTGGTTTAAATCGAAGATAGACACAAAATGCTGGAGTAATTCAGCGGGACAGGCAGCGTCTCTGGAGAGAAGGAAGAGTTAATCTTATCGGAGAACATCAGTCTGAAGAAGGGACTCGACCCGAAACGTCGCCCATTGCTTCTCTCCAGAGATGCTGCCTGTCCCGCTGAGTTTTTGTGCCTAACTTTACCGTATATCGATGTCGGTAAGTAGATGTTGACTACGCAAGTAACAATTTGTATTCCTCTTCTCTAGGCTCTAATATACTACTGGTTGGAGTGCATGGGCCCACTATTCCATGCGAGGAGGTATCGGTGAAGCATGTTGGCAATGAGCAGTACAACGTGGCATACTTGGTGAAGGATAAGGGGAGCTACACACTGGTGGTGAAGTGGGGCGAGGAGCACATTCCGGGCAGCCCGTTCCGCATCATCGTCCCATAGACCCTCCCGTCAACCTGGCCCCCTTCCGACGGAGAGCTTCAACTCCTCCCCACCAGTGTTTCAAAGGACGTTGCAATTTCATGTCCACTCGAGCTACAGAGTGGACCTCTTCTCAAGCACTGTCGGCCTGGCTCTGTCAAAGGTGGTGGCTAGATTGTCATTGTTATATGTAGAAAAACTGAAGATTGTATGGATTTATATATAAATATGAACTTAACAGATTCGATTGTCAAAACTGGATGATCTTAATGAGACCCCTGCCTTGCTGTAGTTAGGCTGAAGTTGTAGTTGCTTGGACTTTGTGGATTTAAACACTATCGGGTAGGTTGAGGGGGTTTCAATTCCGAATGGCTTATAGCTTGCAGATCTCGCTTCTAGTGTTGTGTACTGAGACTGGAGCCGAGTGCCGCTCCTATGGGTTGGTGGGTGGGTGGGTGGGAAGAGAGGGACCCTTAGTTTTTTGAGGAATGTGCATAAACTGCTTACAAGATTTGAGTGCGTCTGTTTAACCAGTAGAGCCCTGAGCACGGGCTTCAATTCCTGCCAAAGCCTCCGTATATAAATGCAAAGCCTAAATTATTCACAGCTGAGGAGAAGGCTGCTGCTGTGTTCCCTTCACCTCTGTTTTGTCCACAGCATGTTTTATGCATGCTCTATCCAGTAGGGCTGCCTGCAACAAGGTTGCAGAGAAGGTAGCGGATATGAACACACACATACATGGGCACACACACGCACACACACACGCACATGCCTACACGCACGCGCGCACACACACACACGCATGCACAGACGCACACACACGCACACACGTACACAGACACACACGCACACACACACACACACACGCATGCACAGATACACACACACACACACGTACACAGACACACGCACACACACACACACGCATGCACAGATACACACACACACACACACACACACACGCATGCACAGATACACACACACACCTGCTCTACCTCCATCAAAGCCGCTACGAAGTTGGAAATACCAGACACTCCCCACGTGCCCACTTCCCCTGTGACACTGATCACAAGTTCTGCCATTTTAAATCTATTCCAATTTGGTATTTCAGTCAAAATAAATTAACTTTGTGCTCAATTCTTGAGTGAGACGGGACAGTTTATTGTACAATTCAACATTTTTGTATTACCCGAAGCTACTGAATTGTGCAATTGTCTTTTAAAACTGTACTTTAGAATCTATTTATACTCTAGCCATGATCAATATTTTCCTGCTGTGGCAGTCTCTGTAACCGGGGAGGGGATGACTCTCAGTAAACGTTGTGCCTTGCTGTGGGAGGCTTGTTGTAACTAGCAACTGACAAACTTCAATAAAAGCATAATTTTCAACGGTTTAAAATCTGCAGTTAATCGAGTCCGCGGCTGGAAATCTGGTCGGGGCCGTGTGAGGCACAGCGTACGCCTGTTCTTGGTTCCATTTTTTGTGGTTACTCCGCGTTGCTTAGCAACAAGAAAACAATCTGAACCCAAACCAACCTTAACAAGAAACTTTATTTATGGATTCTATTCTTGCAAACATCACCCATTTTAATACGAAAAGTTAAACATTCAGTGCTCCAGTGAATAAAATCACTATGTTGGACACAGTTGACATGGATAAGCTTTTTCCATTGAGAGTAGGGAAGATTCAAACAAGGGGACATGATTTGAGAATTAAGGGACAGAAGTTTCGGGGCAACATGAGGGGGAACCTCTTTACTCAGAGAGTGGTAGCTGTGTGGAATGAGCTTCCAGTGGAAGTGGTGGAGGCAGGTTCGATTTTATCATTTAAAAATAAATTGGATAGGTATATGGACGGGAAAGGAATGGAGGGTTATGGTCTGAGTGCAGGTAGATGGGACTAGGTGAGAGTAAGTGTTCGGCATGGACTAGAAGGGCTGAGACGGCCTGTTTCCGTGCTGTAATTGTTATATGGTTGGCGACGTTTACACCAGTGGGAGAGTCTAGGAGTAGAGGTCACAGCCTCAGAATAAAAGAACGTACCTTTAGTAAGGAGATGAGGAGGAATTTCTTTAGTCAGAGGGAATTCTGTGGAATTCATTGCCGCAGAAGGCCGTGGAGGCCAAGTCAGTGGAGATGGGTAGATTGTTGATTAGTGTGGGTGTCAGGAGTTATGGGGAGAAGGCAGGAGAATCGGGTTGAGAGGGAGAGATAGATCAGCCATGATTGAAAGGTGGATAATTTAATCATTCTTCTCCTATGTACATTATTACATGTTGTCTTCCAACTGCATGTGTCTTTATCTTTCAATGATTCTGGTTAATAAGTTTTCATAAGTTATAGGAGCAGAATTAGGCCATTCGGCCCATCAAGCCTACTCCGCCATTCAATCATGGCTGATCTATCTCTCCCTCCTCACTCCATTCTCCTGCCTTCTCCCCATAACCCCTGACACCTTCGACAATGTCTACTCAGCCTCTGGCGTTCCAGAGAAAAGAGTCCAAGTTTGCCCGACCTCTCATCCGAGCTAATACCCTCTGTGACCACACATGCCATCTTGTCCGACAAGGCAGTCTGAAGAAGGGTCCTGGACCAATTACCTATCCATGTTCTCCACAGATGCTGCCTGACCCGCTGAGTTACTCCAGCACTTTGTGTCTTTTTTTTTGCAAAGCAGCATCTGCAGTTCCTTGTTTCTACAATTTAAATACGTGTTTAGTTTAGTTTAGCGACGCAGTGCAGAGACAGGCCCTTCGGCCCATCGAGTCACCACTGACCAGCGATCCCCGCACATTAACACTATCCTACACCAGGGACAGTTTTTACATTTATACCAAGCTAATTAACCTACAAACCTGCACGTCTTTGGAGGGTCGGAGAAAGCCGAAGATCTCGGAGAAAACCCACGAAGGTCACGGGGAGAAGGTACAAACTCCGTACAGACAAGCACCCGTGGCCAGGATCGAACTCGGGTCTCTGGCGCTGTGAGGCAGCAACTCTACCGCTGCGCCACCGTGCCTCCCTGAAATGACCTGATTTTCTTTGTGTAAAAATCGCAAAATTCCTAATGAGTAACAGAAAGGGATGATATCCAGCCGTAAAAACCTGCTTTGATGCTCTTGGCTGAATTCAAACTGACATAGGAAGTTAAGTGTAAAACTGTGTGGCTGGTTTCCAACCCAAATGTTTGGAAAGTATAAATAACTGGTCTAAGTACCAGGTTTTTTGGCCTTGTGTTCTACAGACAACACCAATAGTTCTGTAATCATATTATTCCTCGCTAATCTCAACTTTGTAATTCAAAAAGTACTTGAGGGGCAAGTAATGTCTCTGTCTCTTCTGGAACCAAAGCCCCAGTTTAAGAATAAGGGGTAAGCCATTTAGAACGGAGACGAGGAAACACTTTTTCACCCAGAGGGTTGTGAGTCTGTGGAATTCTCTGCCTCAGAGGGCGGTTCTCTGGATGCTTTCAAGAGAGAGCTAGATAGGGCTCTTGAAGATAGCGGAGTCAGGGGATATGGGGAGAAGGCAGGAACGGGGTACTGATTGTGGATGATCAGCCATGATCACATTGAATGGCGGTGCTGGCTCGAAGGGCCGAATGGCCTACTCCTGCACCTATTGTCTATTGTCCATGTTCATTATACATCGTGTGAGTAGGAGGCATTTTAAGGCTTTAGACTTTAGAGATACAGCGCGGAAACAGGCCCTTCGGCCCACTGAGTCCGCGCCGAACAGCGATCCCCACACACTGCACACTATAGACAATTTACAATTTTTACCAAAGCCAATTAACCTACAAACATGTGCAGGAAGGAACTGCAGATGCTGGTTTAAATCGAAGACAGACTGAAGATGTAACTCAGCGGGCCAGACAGGCAGCATCTCTGGAGAGAGGGAATGGGTGACGTTTCGGGTCGGTACCCTCCTTCAGAGATCTACAAGCATGCACGTCTTTGGAGTGTGGGAGGAAACGGGAGCACCCAGAGAAAACCCACGTGGTCCCAGGGAGAACTCCGTACAGACAGCACCCGCAGTCAGGATCAAACTCGGGTCTCTGGTGCTGTGACGCAGCAACACTACCGCTGTGCCACAGTGGTACCTTACTTGGAACGTATGACACTTCCAAACTGGAGGTTCCATTCTCACCGATGCTGGCAGTTTTGATTGGAATTGGTTATGAAGAGATTTAAGAGTTGCTGATGGGAACATTACCGCAGGTTTGATGACTGGTGTATTTATTTTTGGATTGCAAATGATTTGTTTAGTTTAGTTTGGAGATGCAGCGCGGTAACCGGCCCTTCGGCCCACCGGGTCCGCGCCGACCAGCGATCCCCGCACACTGACACTATCCCACGCGCACACTAGGGACAATTTTACATTTATACCAAGCCAAGTAACCTGCTAACATGCACGTCTTTGGAGTGCGGGAGGAAACCGAAGATCTCGGAGAAAACCCGCGCAGGTCACGGGGAGGACGTACAAACTCCGTACAGACAGCACCCGTAGTCGGGATTGAACCTGGGTCTCCGGTGCTGCAAGTGCTGTAAGGCAGCAACTCTACCGCTGCGCCACGTAGAAACACAGAAAATAGGTGCAGGAGGAGGCCATTCGGCCCTTCGAGCCAGCACCGTCATTCATTGTGATCATGGCTGATCGTTCCCAATCAATAACCCGTGCCTGCCTTCTCCCCATATCCCTTGACTCCACTAGCCCCTAGAGCTCTATCTAACTCTCTTTTAAATTCCCCCAGTGAATTGGCCTCCACTGCCTTCTGTGGCAGAGAATTCCACAAATTCACAACTCTCTGGGTGAAAACGTTTTTTCTCATCTCAGTTTTAAATAAACCCTTTATTCTTAGACTGTGGCCCCTGGTTCTGGACTCGCCCGACATTGGGGACATTTTTCCTGCATCTGGCTTGTCCAGTACTTTTATCATTTTATATGTTTCTATAAGATCCCTGTGAATACAAGCCCAGTCTTTCCAATCTTTCCTCATATGACAGTCCCACCATCCTGGGATTAACCTCGTGAACCTACACTGCACTCCCTCAATAGCAAGGATGTCCTTCCTCAAATTAGGAGACCAAAACTGCACGCAATACTACAGATGTGGTCTCACCAGGGCCCTGTACAACTGCAGAAGAACCTCTCTACCCCGATACTCAAATCATCTCGCTATGAAGGCCAAATGCCATTAGCTTTCTTCACTGCTTGCTCTACCTGCATGTTTACTTTCAGTGACTGATGTACAAGGACACCCAGGTCTCGTTGCACTTCCCTTTTTCCTAATCTGACACCATTGAGATAATAATCTGCCTCCTTGTTCTTGCCGCCAAAGTGGATAAATCATTAATATATATTGTAAATAGTTGCGGCCCCAACACCGAGCCTTGCGGCATTCCACTCGCCACTGCCTGCCATTCTGACAGGGATCCGTTTATTCCTACTCTTTGCTTCCTGTCTTCCAACCAATTCTCTATCCATGTCAATACCCTAGCCCCAACACTAATCTCCTGTGTGGGAGGAGGCGTTCTGAAAGTCCAGATACACATCTACTGGACTTTCAGAACCTTCTGTTGACCTTTGAAAGTTTCCCAATCCTCTGGCTTCCCGCTACTCTTTGCTATGTTATATATCTTTTCTTTTAGTTTTATTCCATCCCTAACTTCCCTTGTCAACCACGGTTGCCTCTTACTCCCCTTAGAATCTTTCTTCTTCTTTAGAATGAAATGATCCTGCATCTTCTGGATTAGGCCCAGAAATTTCTGCCATTGCTGTTCCACCGTTATTCCTGCTAGGATCCTATTCCAGTCGACTTTGGCCAGCTCCTCTCTCATGCCTCCATAGTCCCCTTGTTCAACTGCAACACTGACACTTCTGATTAAACCTTCTCCCTCTCAAATTGCAGATTAAAACTTATCATATTATGGTCACTACCTCCTAGCGGTTCCTTTATCTTGAGTTCCCTTATTAATTCTGGTTCATTGGACAACACTAAATCCAGAATTGCCTTCTCCCTGGTAGGCTCCAGTACAAGCTGCTCTAAGAATCCATCTCGGAGGCACTCCACAAACTCCCATTCTTGGGGTCCAGAACCAACCTGATTTTCCCAGTCTACCTGCATGTTGAAATCTCCCATAACCACAGTGGCATTACCTTTGTTACATGCCAATTTTAACTCCTGCTGCAACTTGCACCCTATATCCAGGCTACTGTTTGGGGGCCTGTAGATAACTCCCATTGGGGTCTTCTTACCTTTACAATTCCTCAATTCTATCCACAGCGACTCTACATCGTCAGTCCCTATGTCACCCCTCGCAAGGGACTGAATTTCATCCCTCACCAACAGAGCTACCCCACCTCCTCTGCCCACCTGCCTGTCCTTTCTATAGGACGTATAACCCTGAATATTCAGTTCCCAGTCCCGATCCTCCTGCAGCCATGTCTCAGTAATCCCCACAATGTCATATCTACCAATATCTAACTGAGACTCAAGCTCATCCACTTTGCTTCTTATACTTCGTGCATTCATATATAATACTTTTAATCCATTACTCACCTCACCTTTCACATCGATCCCTATTTCACTTGGCCATATTCTCCTATCCCTTTGTGAGCTTTCTGCCCCGTTAATTCTGGTGTCTTTCTTAACTTTTCCCTTTAACTCCATCTTTGTGTTTCCAATTTCCTGCCCTATAATCCCAGAATATTGTTGGTAGCCAGATTTATAATTTATTGCTACTACCATTTTGCAATAGACAATAGGTGCAGGAGTAGGCCATTCGGCCCTTCGAGCCAGCACCGCCATTCAATGTGATCATGGCTGATCATCCCCCATCAGTACCCCGTTCCTGCCTTCTCCCCATATCCCCTGACTCCGCTATCTTTAAGAGCCCTATCTAGCTCTCTCTTGAAAGTATCCAGAGAACCGGCCTCCACCGCCCTCTGAGGCAGGGAATTCCACAGACTCACAACTCTCTGTGTGAAAAAGTGTTTCCTCGTCTCCGTTCTAAATGGCTTACCCCTTATTCTTAAACTGTGTGTGGCCCCTGGTTCTGGACTCCCCCAACATCGGGAACATGTTTCCTGCCTCTAGCGTGTCCAAACCCTTAATAATCTTATAATGTTTCAATACTGTGGGGTTGCAATTTTGATAAATATTTCGCTGCAGTAGCTGTTCCAGAAACGTTGTCACCCAAATGTTTAATACAAAATTCTTTATTCTTGGCGCAAGGTGGGAAAAAAAATAAAAATTTGGAGACGGTAAACTCACCACTGTCTGATTGACGATGAAAGGGTTCTCAATATAATCTCGTCAAGTCGAGTTTAATTGTCACATACGCATACGAGATGTGGAGTGAAATGAAAAGTGGCAATGCTTGTGGATTGGGGAAAAAATATATATATATATCTGTAGCTGAGAATAATATTGAGTGCAAATTCAAACTCACAGCATTTGCAAAACACATTTAGAGGTGTATGTTTATTTCCATTGGCCAAGAGTAATAAACACTAATGGCATTTTGGGTGGTAAGACATATTTGACATTGAAAGATTATATTTAAACCAAAAATGAAAAGGTTTTCAAGATAATATATGTGGCTGCGAATTGTGTGAAAATTCTCATCGTTAATATTGCATATTAATTGAGTGCAGTAACAATTCTAAATTAAATTTGGAATTTAGTGAGTCCCGCAAATTGTAGGAGCAGCACCTCATATTTCGCTTGGGTAGTTTACACCCCAGCGGAATGAACATTGACTTCTCCAATTTCAGGTAGTCCCTTGCTTTCTCCCTCCTTCCCCTCCCCTTCCCAGCTCTGCCACAGCCCACTGTCTCCGCCTCTTCCTTTCTTCTTCCCGCCAACCCCCCACCCCCCCCACATCAGTCTGAAGAAGGGTCTCCACCTGAAACGTTGCCTATTTCCTTCGCTCCATAGACGTTGCCTCACCCGCCGAGTTTCTCCAGCATTTTTGTCTACCTCCAAACCTTACTGGGCATTTCAAACAGTCTTCAATTAATATTGGATAGTGGGTAGGAGGTGGCACAGCGATGCAGTGGGTAGTGCTGCTGCCTCTCGGCGCCAGAGTCCCGGGTACGATCCTGACATCGGCTGCTGTCTGTGTGGAGTTTGCACGTTCTCCCTGTGACCGTGTGGGTTTTCTCCGGGTGCTCCGGTTTCCTCCCACATCCCAAAGACGCGCGGGTTTGTTAGTACAATTTCCCGCTGTCATTTGCTAATGGTGTCTGGAATGGATGAGAAAGTGGGATGACTTAGAACTAGTGTGATCGATGGTCAGCATGGACTCGGTGGGCTGAAGGGCCTGTTTCCCTGCTGTGTATTTCATTCTATTCAATCAAAAAGGCAACTCGCTAACATTATGAATCTGCGGCAGTGAATAATCCAGCAGAATATTTCTTCAAACAACTATCTGAGCACATCAACATGGTTAAATGCAGAATCCATGTTGGGTGAAAATCCCACCTGCTTTCCTGGAATAAAATCAAGCGTCTTTTCCTCACACGGCAACAGCTTTTCTTTGGATCCGGAGAGAAATTCCTTGAGGATTTCTTCGGAAATGCCACCCCACACAGGATTGTCTTTCACAGGTCAATGTCGAGTAAGTTGAAGATGCAAGAAACTGCAGATGTTGGAATCCTGAGCAAAAAAGCAACAAAGTGCTGGAGTAACTCAGCGGGTCAGGCAGCATCTGTGGAGGGAATGGGCAGGCGGCATTTCGGTCAGGACCGTCTTTAAGACTGATGAGACTGCAGAGGGGACACCAGCTGCAGTTGCTTCCGACACTCTTGCATTCATTTGTTCTATATCTCTCTATATCACCGCCTATATCTCTCACGTTCCTCTCCCCTGACTCTCAGTCTGAAGATGTGTCTTGACCCGAAACGTCACCTATCCACGTTCTCCACAGATGCTGCCTGACCCGCTGAGTTACTCCAGCACTCTGTGAAACGTCATCTATCCATGTTCTCCACAGATGCTGCCTGACCCGCTGAGTTACTCCAGCACTCTGTGAAACGTCACCTATCCATGTTCTCCACAGATGCTGCCTGACCCGCTGAGTTTCTCCAGCGTTACTCTGTGAAACGTCACCTATCCATGTTCTCCACAGATGCTGCCTGACCCGCTGAGTTACTCCAGCACTCTGTGAAACGTCCCTATCCATGTTCCGGCAGCATCTATGGAGCGAAGGAAATAGGCAACGTTTCGGCCCGAAACCCTTCCGGGTTTCGGCTAGTCCCAGCCTCAACCACCTCCTCTGGCAGCTCGTTCCATACACCCACCGCCCTCTGTGTGGAACAAGTTGCCCCTCAGATTCCTCTTAAATGTTTCCCATCTCACATTGAACCTGTTCTTGATTCCCGTACTCTGAATAAAAGACTCTGTGCGTCCACCCCTATCTATTACCCTCATGACCTTATACACATTCATAAGATCAGCCCTCATCCTCCTGCGTTCCAGCGCACTAACCTGCCCCAACCTCTCCTGTAGCTCAGGCCCTCGAGACCTGGTTTACAAGGTTAATTCCCGGGATGGCGGGACTGTCATACGCTGAGAGAATGGAGCAGCTGGGCTTGTACACTCTGGAGTTTAGAAGGATGAGAGGGAATCTTATTGAAACATATAAGATTGTTAAGGGCTTGGACACGCTAGAGGCAGGAAACATGTTCCCGATGTTGGGGGGAGTCCAGAACCAGGGGCCACAGTTTAAGAATAAGGAGTAAGCCATTGAGAACGGAGACGAGGAAACACTTTTTCTCACAGAGAGTGGTGAGTGTGTGGAATTCTCTGCCACAGAGGTAGGTGGAGGCAGGTCCTCTGGATGCTTTCAAGAGAGAGCTAGATAGGGCTCTTAAATATAGCGGAGTCAGGTGATATGGGGAGAAGGCAGGAACGGGGTACTGATTGGGGATGATCAGCCATGATCACATTGAATGGCGGTGCTGGCTCGAAGGGCCAAATGGCCTACTCCTGCACCGATTGTCTATTGTCTATTGACCTGTCAAACATCCTCGTAAATCTTCTCTGCACCCTTTCCAGCTGAACAAGATCCTTCCATGGTGAGGTCAACTTGGCACACGATGCTCGAATAGTCGAGAGAATTTAATGCCTGTCACAATCCAATTTCTGTGGGAAAGAACTGCAGATGCTGGTATAAATCGAAGACAGACACAAAATGCCGGAGCAACTCAGCGGGACAGGCGGGATTCACAGCTCTCAAGGACGGGAGGGACACAATATATATTTCATCATAATAGAACAGTCTGCAGAAAAAAGAAGCAATTATCCTGCACAAAAATATATAGACTATAGGTGCAGGAATAGGCCATTTGGCCCTTCGAGCCAGCACCGCCATTCAATGTGATCATGGCTGATCATCCCCAATAAACAATATAATCAATAATATATAAACAAACAGATTGCATAGCTCGTTGAAGCTCATGCTTATTTGATGAGGAAACTTAAGAAATTGCCTTAGAGAGACACAAAATGGTGGAGTAACTCAGAGGGACATGCAGCATAATTGGAGAGAAGGAATGGGTGACGTTTGGGGTCGAGATCCTTCTTCAGTCTCAGTACAATCCAATTTCTTGCGCTTATTGAGTAAACTGTACCCATGTGAAGCTTCCACGGGCTCTCTCTGTGGGTCTGTTCGTCAGCGAACGACAGCAACACTTATCTCGGTAATAATCTGTTGTCTGTCACACACCAGAGAAAAGGGTTTTCATTCAGTGAATCACCTAACAATCGGCAACATTCCTATCCCCTGACATCAGTCTCTTCAACAAGAGACACTGTTCTTCTCTGTACCGAATCTTAGCCTCCCCCTCCCCCCTCCCCCCACCCCCCACAGGCTCACCTAACCACACTCAGGCAATTTAACTCCATGCCAAGCCCAAACCTTACTGTTTAGTCAGTCTGAAGAAGGGTCTCGACCTGAAACGTCGCCTATTTCCTTCGCTCCATTAGATGCTGCCTCACACCCGCTGAGTTTCTCCAACATTTTTGTCTACCTACAATATTCCAACGTCTGTAACAAGGTAGTCGGGAAGGAAATAGGCAACGTTTCGGGACGAAACCCGAAAGGGTTTCGACCCGAAACGTTGCCTATTTCCTTCGCTCCATTAGATGTTGCCTCACACCCACTGAGTTTCTCCAGCATTTTTGTCCACCTCCAAACCTCACTGGGCAGCTTTCACAATAGACAGTAGGTGCAGGAGTAGGCCATTCGGTCCCTTCGAGCCAGCACCGGTCCATTCAATGTGATCATGGCTGATCGTCCACAACCCCAGCGCCCCGCTCCTGCCTTCTCCCCACATCACGTATCGCGACCGGTGTGGGATATGCCAGTCGATGTTCAGTTAACTATGTTGTGGAACGCAGGGTCTTGACCTGAAGATGCAGCACAGAACGCCACAGGAGATCCTTCTTCCCTGTGGCTGTCACACTGTACAACTCCTCCCGCTCCTGTCGTGGTAGTAGACTGACTTCCCCTCCCCCCACCCCCCCCTCCACACCCCCCACTCCCTCCCCACCCACCCAAATCTTTGCACATTCACAATCCTTTCCACTTTGGATCTGGACCCTATCTCAGACTGGTTGACCAAGGTAAGGGTCCCGTATCAAAAATGTCGTTCGCCCATTCCCTCCACAATTAAACACAGAGTGCTGGAGTAACTCAGCGGGTCAGGCAGCATCTGTGGAGAACATGGATAGGCGACGTTTCACAGAGTGCTGGAGTAACTCAGCGGGTCAGGCAGCATCTGTGGAGAACATGGATGGGTGACGTTTCACAGAGTGCTGGAGTAACTCAGCGGGTCAGGCAGCATCTGTGGAGAACATAGATAGGTGACGTTTCACAGAGTGCTGGAGTAACTCAGCGGGTCAGGCAGCATCTGTGGAGAACATAGATAGGTGACGTTTCACAGAGTGCTGGAGTAACTCAGCGGGTCAGGCAGCATCTGTGGAGAACGTGGATAGGTGACATTTCACAGATTGCTGGAGTAACTCAGCTGGGTCAGGCAGCATCTGTGGAGAACGTGGATAGGTGGCGTTTCGGGTCGAGACCCTTCTTCACACTGAGAGTCAGGGGAGAGGGAGACACAGAGATAAGGAAGGGTAAGGTGTGAAAAACGAGAGATCAGCGGGGACGACCCGCTGAGTTCCTCCAGCACTTTGTGTTTTGCTGAGTTTCAGCACCTGCAGTTACTTGTGTCTCCATCTGTCGCACGTGGTCTTGTCCAAGTTAATTACAAGCCTAAAAAAGTTGTATTTCAGGAAAGAGCCACTATTAGTGTAACAGTTTCAAGTTTATGAGCATGACTTTCCATTCTCCCAATCCTGCTAGCCCTTGCTGTCCCCTCCCCTTCATCAGCCCTCTGGTTGTCTCCTCCCCTCCCCTCCCCCAGCCCTCGGGCTCCTCCTCCGCCTTTTTTTCCTTTCTTCTCCCCACCCCCTATCAGTCTGAAGAAGGGTTTCGGCCCGAAACGTTGCCTGTTTCCTTCGCTCCGTAGATGCTGCCTCACCCGCTGAGTTTCTCCAGCATTTTTCGTCTACCTACAATATTCCAATGTCTGTAATGAGGTAGTCGGGAAGGAAATAGGCAACGTTTCGGGCCGAAACCCGAAAGGGTTTCGACCCGAAACGTTGCCTATTTCCTTCGCTCCATAGATGCTGCCTCACCCGCTGAGTTTCTCCAGCGTTTTTGTGTACCTATGAGCATGATTTGATTCAACGCCATCATTCTCTAATTAACTTGCTTGAAAATGAAACTGTAAGAATGAAGGTGGACAAAAATGCTGGAGGAACTCAGCGGGTGTGAGGCAGCATCTATGGAGCGAAGGAAATAGGTGACGTTTCGGGTCGAGACCCTTCTTCCTCCTTCGCTCCATAGACGCTGCCTCACACCCGCTGGAAGGGAGGTCAGAGCCGATGATGGACTGGGCAGTGTTTACTACTTATTGTAGTCTTTTCCTCTCCAGGGCGCTCAAGTTGCCGAACCAAGCCACGATGCAACCGGTCAGCATGCTCTCTACTGTGCACCTGTAGAAGTTAGAGAGTCCTCCTTGACAAACCGACTCTCCGTAATCTTCTCAGGAAGTAGAGGCGCTGATGTGCTTTCTTTATAATTGCTCCAGTGTTCTCTGACCAGGAGAGATCTTCAGAGATGTGCACGCCCAGGAATTTGAAGCTCTTCAAATTCCTTGACGCCCAGGAACAGCTGCTTCCCCTCTGTTACCAGGCATCTGAAAGGTCCTTCCACAAGCTAGGGTACTGTCCGATTCACCTCTACCCCATTGTGGACATTGGACTTTGTCTCTGGGACTGATGCACTACAATGCTGAGAACTATATTCTACACTCTGTATCTTCCCCTTTGCTCTACCTGTTGGACTGGAGTTTGACATTGCTGATGCTGTGTATTGAGTTTTGTGTTCAGTTTTGATTAGTGCGGGTGTCAGGGTTTATAGACAAAAGACAATAGGTGCAGGAGTAGGCCATTCGGCCCTTCGAGCCAGCACCGCCATTCAATGTGATCATGGCTGATCATCCCCAATCAGTACCCCGTTCCTGCCTTCTCCCCATATCCCCTGACTCTGCTATTTTTAAGAGCCCTATCTAGCTCTCTCTTGAAAGCATCCAGAGAACCCGCCTCCACCGCCCTCTGAGGCAGAGAATTCCACAGACTCACCACTCTCTGTGAGAAAAAGTGTTTCCTCGTCTCTGTTCCAAATGGCTTACTCCTTATTCTTAAACTGTGGCCCCTGGTTCTGGACTCCCCCAACATCGGGAACATGTTTCCTGCCTCTAGCGTGTCCAAGCCCTTAACAATTATGGGGAGAAGGCAGGAGAATGGGGTTGAGAGGGAGAGAGATAGATCAGCCATGATTGAATGGCGGAGTAGAATTGATGGGCTGAATGGCATAATTCTGTTCCTATCACTTGTGAACTTATGTTTTGGTCTCATTGCTACAAGACAATGTTGTTAAGCTGTGCAGGGTGCAGAGGAGATTTCTGAGGCTGTTGCCAGGACTCGAGCGTCTGAACTAAAGGACTTTATTCTTTGGAGAGTAGAAGGTTGAGGTGCGATCTTATAGAGGTGTATAAAATCATGAGGGGAATAGATAGGATGAATGCACAGTCTTTTACCCAGTGTAGGGGGATCAAGAACCAGAGGACATAAGCTAAAGGTGAGAGGGGAAAGATTTAATAGGAACCAGAGGGGCAACGTTATCACACAGAGGGTGGTGGGTGTACAGAGCGAGCTGCCAGAGGAAGTTATTGAGGCAGGTACTATAACAACATTTGGACAGGTACATGGATACCTGTACCTGTCCTATCCATGTACCTGTCCTATCCATGTACCTGTCCAAATGTTCTTATAGTACCTGCCTCAATAACCTCCTCTGGCAGGTTTAGAGGGATATGGGCCAAACGCAGGCAGGTGGGACTGGTGTAGCTGGGACATGTTGGTGGGCCAAATTGGGAAGAAGGGCCTGTTTCCACGCTGTATGACTCCACGACTCACAGCACGGAAACAGGCCCTTCGGCCCAACTTGCCCATACCAGCCAACATGTCCCAGCTACACTAGTCCCACCTGCCTGCGTTTGGCCCATAACCTGTCCCATCCACATGACTGTCCAAATGTTTCTTCTATGTTTGAAACTGAAATGAATTGAACGGCGGACACACGGACACACACACGCACGCACGCACGCGCGCACGCACATGCGCACACACACACCACACACACACACGCATGCACGCACCCACACATACGCACATGCACACGCACACATGCGCACACACACACCACACACCACACACGCATGCACGCACCCACACACACGCACGCACGCACGCACGCACCCACACACACACCACACACACACACACACACACACACACACACACACACACACACACACACACACACACACACACACACTCACACACACACACACACGCACGCACACACACACACACACACACACACACACACACACACACACACACACCACACACACACCACACACACACACACCACCACACACACACACACACACACACACACACACACACCACACACACACACACGCACACACGCACACACACACACACACACACACACCACACACACACCACACACACACACACCACACACACACACCACACACACACACACACACACACACCACACACACACACACGCACACACGCACACACACACACACACACACACGCACACACACCACACACACACACACACACACACACACACCACACACACACACACACTACACACACACACTACACACACACACACACACACACACACACACACACACACACACACACACACACACACACACACACACACACACACACACACACACACACACACACACACACACACACACACACACACACACACACACACACACACACACACACACACACACACACACACACACACACACACACACCACACACACACACCACACGTCCTCCTTCCAGCAGAGGTCCCTTTGCATTTGAGAGTTTGTTTGGGCTTTGTGAGTTGCTGGAAGCGTAACCACGGTGTTGCTAAGTGCGGTGTCCCTGCCTGAAGCACAAACACATCTCCGCTGCTGCACGGAATTGAAACCCATCCTTTACCCAGTCAATGCAAAATGAAAAACCTGATCGACAGCCAGAGTCAGAAATGCTGGGCCGAACTGATCAACAAGGAGACAGTCACCCGGGTGAACTGGAAGGAAAAATATGGGGATAAGTTCTCCCTGATTCCCGACACTGCTCCCAAGAAAGAGCCGAAAGTGTTCCAACTTCCCGCCAGGGACGTGGTCTTCCCGGCCATTCGCTCCGCCAGGCGGCAGGAAGGGACGAGGAGGGTGGTCGCGGTGACGGGGCCGGTGGAGGAGATGAGGGGGGTGTGTCCGCAGATCCGCAGCCTGCTGTACGACGGCTTCTCCAAGGAGCAGAGGGGCCGCCACCTGTACCTGAGAAAGAGGGCGGCCAAACTGCCCGAGGACAGGTACCACTATCCCGTCCTCTCCTCCTGGACGTACGGCTGGAGGCAGGGTAAGTGTCACCCCACCCCCTCCCCCTCTCACCCCTGCTCACTGGATATAACCATATAACAATTACAGCACAGAAACAGGCCATCTCGGCCCTTCTAGTCCGTGCCGAACACTTACTCTCACCTAGTCCCATCTACCTGCACTCAGACCATAACCCTCCATTCCTTTCCCGTCCATATACCTATCCAATTTATTTTTAAATGATAAAATCGAACCTGCCTCCACCACTTCCACTGGAAGCTCATTCCACACAGCTACCACTCTCTGAGTAAAGAAGTTCCCCCTCATCTTACCCCTAAACTTCTGTCCCTTAATTCTCAAATCATGTCCTCTTGTTTGAATCTTCCCTACTCTCAATGGAGAAAGCTTATCCACGTCAACTCTGTCTATCCCTCTCATCATTTTAAAGACCTCTATCAAGTCCCCCCTTAACCTTCTGCGCTCCAAAGAATAAAGCCCTAACTTGTTCAACCTTTCTCTGTAACTTAGTTGCTGAATCCCAGGCAACATTCTAGTAAATCTCCTCTGTACTCTCTCTATTTTGTTGACATCCTTCCTATAATTTGGCGACCAAAATTGTACTCCATACTCCAGAATTGGCCTCACCAATGCCTTGTACAATTTTAACATTACATCCCAATGTTCTGATTTATAAAGGCCTTCGGGTTTCGGCCCGAAACGTCGCCTATTTCCTTCGCTCCAAAGATGCTGCCTCACCCGCTGAGTTTCTCCAGCACTTTTGTCTACCTTCGATTTTCCAGCATCTGCAGTTCCTTCTTAAACAAAGATCGAACCAATGTGGGGCGAGTCCAGAACCAGGGGGCCACAGTCTTAAAATAAAGGGGAGGTCATTTAATACTGAGGTGAGAAAAAACGTTTTCACCCAGAGGGTTGTGAATTTGTGGAATTCCCTGCCACAGAGGGCAGTGGAGGCCAAGTCACTGGATGGATTTAAGAGAGAGTTAGATAGAGCTCTAGTGGAGTCAAGGGATATTGGGAGAAGGCAGGCACGGGTTATTGATTGGGGACGATCAGCCATGATCACAATGAATGGCGGTGCTGGCTCGAAGGGCCGAATGGCCTCCTCCTGCACCTATTTTCTATGTTTCTATGTTTCTAACCCCTAGACTACCAAAGTAGTGTCGCCAAAGAGTGAATAAAAGAAAGAAAGAAGAGAGGAATAGAAAAAAAAATAAAAGGACAAAAAGAAAAAGAGAAAAAAAAGTGGATGTCTTCAAGAGAGTGAAGGGCCGGTCCCACTTGGTGATTTCTTTCGGTGACTGCCGGCGTGTATCAGTGGCGCCAAAAGTTTAGAAGGTTGAGGGGGACCTCGTTGAAACTTACAGAATAATGAAAGGCTTGGATAGAGTGGATGTGGAGAGGATGTTTCCACTGGCGGGAGAGTCTAGGACCAGAGGTCTCAGCCTCAGAATAAAAGGGCGCTCTTTTAGAAAGGAGGTGAGGAGGAGGAACTTCTTTAGTCAGAGGGTGGTGAATCTGTGGAACTCATTGGAGGACAAGTCAGTGGATATTTTTAAGGCAGAGATAGACAAATTCTTGATTAGAACGGGTGCCAAGACTGATTATAACAGGGAGAGAGGTTGGAGAATGTGGTTGAGAAGGATCGAATGGTGGAGAATACTCGATGGGACGAATGGCCAAATTCTGCTCCCATGTCTTTTGGACCTGAAACGTCACCTATCCATGTTCTCCACAGATGCTGCCTGACCCGCTGAGTTACTCCAGCACTGTGTGTCTGTCATTGAATTTTCATACGGGTGTCAGAGGTTATGTGGAGAAGGCAGGAGAATGTGGTTAGGAGGGAAAGATAGAATGGTGGGAGAATCTAGGACTAGAGGTCCCCACAGCCTTAGAATGAAAGGATGTTCTTTTAGGAAGGAGATGAGGAGAAATTTCTTTAGTCAGCGGGTGGTGAATCTGTGGAATTCTTTGCCACAGAAGGCTGTGGAGGCCAAGCCAGTGGATATTTTTAAGGCAGAGATAGATACATGTTTGATTAGTACGGTTGTCAGGTGTTTTGGGGAGAAGGCAGGAGAATGGGGAGAGATAGATCAGCCATGATTGAATGGCGGAGTAGACTTGATGGGCCGAATGGCCTAATTCTACTCCTATCACTTATGGTCTCATGATCGTATGATATGAGATATGTAACTAGTGTTTAAGAAGGAACTGCAGATGCTGGAAAATCGAAGGTAGACAAAAGTGCTGGAGAAACTCAGCGGGTGCAGCAGCATCTATGGAGCGAAGGAAATAGGCAACGTTTCGGGCCGAAACCCTTCTTCAGACTGATGGAGGGTGGGGGAGTGGGGGGCGGGGAGAAGAAAGGAAAACGGAAGAGGAGGAGCCCGAGGGCTGAGGGAGAGCTGAGAAGGGGAGGAGACAGCAAGGGCTACCGGATATGGGAGAATTCAATGTTTATGCCACTAGGGTGCAGACTGCCCAAGTGTAATATGAGATGCTGTTCCTCCATAACTAGTCCTTTTCCACACTCGGTTGTCCAGGTGATGTCATTGGAGAACTCCAGTTACCCGCTCACGGCCGACTGAGGATCGTTAACAACACTTTCTTCAGGAGAAACGGGATCTTCCACAAGCAGTCGGTAACTGATGGGCTTGCACGGCCGAACTGAAGGATGGAAACAGCAACTCCCGAAAGACCATTGAAGTAATTCTCTGCTCTCGCCCACGTCTCCCTGTCTCCCGGTGTGGCAAACTTCCCAACATTCCCAGCAGAAGGCAGACAAAAATGCTGGAGAAACTCAGCGGGTGAGGCAGCATCTATGGAGCGAAGGAAATGGGTGACGTTTCGGGTCGAGACCCTTCTTCAGTCTGAAGGAATAGGTGACGTCACCTATTCCTTCGCTCCATAGATGCTGCCTCACCCCGCTGAGTTTCTCCAGCAATTTCGTCTACCTTCGATTTTTCCAGCATCTGCAGTTCCTTCTTAAACTAATACATAAACAAACAGATTGCATAGCTCGTCGAACCTCATCCTTATTTGATGAGGAAACTTCAGAAATTGCCTTAGAGAGACACAATGTGCTGGAGTAACTCAGCGGGACAGACAGGCAGCATCTCTGGAGAGAAGGAATGGGTGAGGTTTCAGGCCGGGACCCTTCTTTAGACTGTGGTTTGCAGGAGGAAGTATCTTCAACTCTCGCCTGTAAACTGCCCACAAGGTGGTGAACGATGGATGGCCAGCGAGCTCAGGAATTAAAAAGCCTCAGAGACTATTACAATGTCGGGGTTGTACATCCACAGAGGATATTCCTTGCTTGCTACCTGCTGGGAAGATATTGTGGAGGCAGGCTTGCAGAATCCACAAACATTGAAATGTCTCATCTCTAATCCTGTCTCGACCCGAAACGTCACCCATTCCATCTCTCCAGAGATGCTGCCTGTCCCGCTGAGTTATACCAGCATTTTGTGTCTACCTTTAATCATACGTGAATGCATTTTTGAGTCATTTTTGTGTTTAATTTCATATTCGGAATTTGAACAAGCAGTTTGATTTCAGTTTTTTTTTGCACTGTCAATAAACTTGTGAAAAACATAAGTTATTTTTTGCTTAAACCAGTTATCAGAAAAATAAATTATGTGTTCCTTATGAACTTTAAGTTTATGAAAGAGAAAGAAAGAGATTAGTAAAGATATATAATGATTTTTATGTACGGGTTCCCTGAGACATGAAAATTATTTCAAGGGTTCCGCAAGGGTCAAAAGGTCGAGAAAAGCTGATGTAGGGAGTGGATGAGAAAGTGGGATAACATGTGGTCGGTCGATGGTCGGCACGGGCTTGGTGGGCCGAAGGGCCTGTTTCCACGCTGTATCTCTAAACTCAACCAAAGGGCACAAGATGCGAGGTAGAATTTAAGCTGTGGAGTCAAACGGTACCCAGACGTGACGTCGAAGGTCGAGAAGCCGAAGCAAAGAAGTGGAAGCCAAGATACCGAACGGACACGGCGCCGAAAGGTTACGAAGCCGAACGGACTCCACACCGAACGGACAAGACGCAGAATGGACACGACGTCGAAAAACCGCCGAACGGACATGACGTCTCCGGGGACGGGATTTGTCCAAGACCTTGTCAGCGATTGGTCCAGACCCCCTCCCCCCCCGGGTCCATCACATCACTGGGCGGGGGGGGGAGACGGGAGTTGGGGGGGGGGGGGAAGCTCGAGCTTGTGTTTGTAAAATGGTGGCAGTGACTCCAAGCTGCTGCGATTGCCACAGAGGCTTTTCGACGTCATGTTCGTTCCCCGTCAGATTTTAAGCCGAAAAAACAATCTGACGCCGAACGCACATGAAGCCGGAATGATAAATCGGTACGAAACACTGAAACACTTTACAAAATCAATATTTGCTGCAAGAATACACAAACAAAATATTATTTAACTATTTTAAAATGTAACAGGGTACAACAAATTTAACTATTTACGAACATGACGTTGAAAAGCCTCTGTGGCAATCGCAGCAGCTTGGAGTCACTGCCACTATTTTACAAACGCAAGCGCAAGCTCCCCACCCCCCCCCCCCCCCCCACCCTCCCATCTCCCCCCGGCCAATTATGTGATGGACGCGGGGGTCTGGACCAATCGCTGACAAGGTCTCGGACAATCCCGTCCCCGGAGACATAGAAACATAGAAACATGGAAAATAGGTGCAGGAGTAGGCCATTCGGCCCTTCGAGCCTGCACCGCCATTCAATATGATCATGGCTGATCATCCAACTCAGTATCCTGTACCTGCCTTCTCTCCATACCCCCTGATCCCTTTAGCCACAAGGGCCACATCTAACTCCCTCTTAAATATAGCCAATGAACTGGCCTCAACTACCTTCTGTGGCAGAGAATTCCAGAGATTCACCACTCTCTGTGTGAAAAATGTTTTCCTCATCTCAGTCCTGAAAGATTTCCCCCTTATCCTTAAACTGTGACCCCTTGTTCTGGACTTCCCCAACATCGGGAACAATCTTCCTGCATCTAGCCTTAAGAATTTTGTACGTTTTTATAAGATCCCCCCTCAATCTTCTAAATTCTAGCGAGTATAAGCCGAGTCTATCCAGTCTTTCTTCATATGAAAGTCCTGACATCCCAGGAATCAGTCTGGTGAACCTTCTCTGTACTCCCTCTATGGCAAGAATGTCTTTCCTCAGATTTGGAGACCAAAACTGTACGCAATACTCCAGGTGTGGTCTCACCAAGACCCTGTACAACTGCAGTAGAACCTCCCTGCTCCTATACTCAAATCCTTTTGCTATGAATGCTAACATACCATTCGCCTTCTTCACTGCCTGCTGCACCTGCATGCCTACTTTCAATGACTGGTGTACCATGACACCCAGGTCTCGTTGCATCTCTCCTTTTCCTAATCGGCCACCATTCAGATAATAGTCTACTTTCCTGTTTTTGCCACCAAAGTGGATAACCTCACATTTATCCACATTATACTGCATCTGCCAAACATTGCCCACTCACCCAGCCTATCCAAGTCACCTTGCAGCCTCCGAGCATCCTCCTCACAGCTAACACTGCCCCCCAACTTCGTATCATCCGCAAACTTGGAGATGTTGCATTCAATTCCCTCGTCCAAATCATTAATATATATCGTAAATAGCTGGGGTCCCAGCACTGAGCCTTGCGGTACCCCACTAGTCACTGCCTGCCATTGTGAAAAGGACCCGTTTACTCCTACTCTTTGCTTCTTGTCCGTCTTGTCCGTACTGTGTCTTGTCCTTTCAGCGTGGTGTCTGTTCTGCATTGTGTCCTTTCAGCATGGTGTCCGGACTGTGTCTTGTCCTTTCAGCGTGGTGTCTGTTCTGCATTGTGTCCTTTCAGCGTGGTGTCCGTTCTGCGTCTTGTCCTTTCAGCGTGGTGTCCGTTCTGTGTCTTGTCCTTTCAGCGTGGTGTCCGTTCGGTATCTTTGCTTTTCGGCGTGATGTTCGTTCGGCTTCTTGGCTTCCACTTCTTGGCTTCGGATTCTCGCCCTTCGACGCCCCGTCCGCACGCGAGTCGAACGGCCCCGTTACAGATAGAAGTAACGGTACGAAGGTCTATGCTGGGGGTAAGATGTACGTCATCGAGCTGACATCACCTGGAGTGGAGGGTTCAAGTGGAAGAGATCTCCAACATCTCACCATGCCCTCAGCCCAGAGACTCGTAGAGTCATCCAGTGTAGAAACAGGCCCTTCGGCCCAACTTGCCCATGCCGACCAACATGCTCCATCTACACTAGTCCCACCTGCCCGCGTTTGTCCCGTATCCAAATTGCCTGAACTCATTAGAAGCCAGATGTATCCAGCTGTGGTTACTGTCAGCAGTGTATCTAATGGGTTCATGATGAACTGGTATCAATAATTTAACAACAATAGATATTTAAGTGCCCTGATGGTTCATTCACGTTACAACCTGGTACAACATGGTCTTCAGAGTCTGAAGAAGGACCTCGACCCGAAACGTCACCTATTCCTTCTCTCCAGAGATGCTGCCTGTCCCGCTGAGTTACTCCAGCATTTTGTGTTTGCCTTCGATGTAAGCCGGCAATTTGCAGTTCCTTCCTACCCAAGGTGTTAACCAACTGTCTATTAATTGCTTATCAGTCGAAACGCGAGATAGCCCTGGTTCTACGTGAATTGAATGTTTCATTTGATGCTGATGAATGTGTGGACAATAAATAACTCTTTGTGACTGCCTTGTCTGTGATTTTACTTCAATTTAGATCAATGAGGTTAATGTATTCGCTCTGTTGTAGGCAGGTGGAAGGTTGTTGTGCAAAAATAACCTTCCAATTAAAGTGAAGGTAGACAAAGATGCCGGAGAAACTCAGCGGGTGAGGCAGCATCCATGGAGCCAAGGAAATAGGTGATGTTTCGGGTCGAGACCCTTCTTCAGACTGATGTGGGGGTGGGGGAGGGGGAAGAAGAAAAGAAGAGGAGGAGACAGTGGGTTGAGGGAGAGCTGGGAAGGGGAGGGGAAAGAGGGAGAAAGCAGGGACTACCTGAAATTGGAAATTGGAATTGAAACGTCCAACTCTACATTGACTTCTCCAATTTCAGGTAGTCCTTGCTTTCTCCCTCCTTCCCCTCCCCTTCCCAGCTCTCCCACGGCCCACTGTCTCCGCCTCTTCCTATCTTCTTCCCGGCCCCCCCACCCTCACATCAGTCTGAAGAAGGGTCTCGACCCGAAACGTCACCAATTCCTTCGCTCCATAGACGCTGCCTCACCCGCTGAGTTTCTCCAGCATTTTTGTCTACCTTCGATTTTTCCAGCATCTGCAGTTCTTTCTTAAACATTTCCAATTAAAATGAGATGATGTGTGGATGAGTTGCCGTTTCATCGTCCTCAGGGTGGCAATATGCCCGAGATGGTTGCTTAGAGACGACTGTTTGGATCTTTGGCATCTGATTCAATGGGAGTTTGGGCATTAAGGAAATCTGGGTTGTGCAGCTGGTAGAGCTGGTATAGCTGCTGCCTCACAGCGCCACAGACACATCCTGACCCTGTGTGGAGTTTGCACGTTCTCCCTGTGACCACGTGGGTTTCCTCTGCGTACCACCCAAATCTTTTTCAATCATTTTCCTCTTTCAGCAGTTAAATAACACTGAGTTTGTGACTCTACTGCCATTTGTTGGTGCTGGTTCTGCTAACAGCCCATACAACCGGGGAGATATTTTCCTTATTTTGTTCACTCTGGGAGGTATCAGTCAGTCAGAAAAGACTAGGCTTGTATTCACTGGAGTTTATAAGGATGATGGGGGGATCTTATAGAAACATCTAAAATTATAAAAGGACTGGACAAGCTAGATGCAGGAAAAATGTTCCCAATGTTGGGCGAGTCCAGAACCAGGGGCCACAGTCTTAGAATAAAGGGGAGGTCATTTAACACTGAGGTGAGAAAAAGCTTTTTCACCCAGAGAGTTGTGAATTTGTGGAATTCCCTGCCACAGAGGGCAGTGGAGGCCAAGTCACTGGATGGATTTAAGAGAGAGTTAGATAGAGCTCTAGGGGCTAGTGGAGTCAAGGGATATGGGGAGAAGGCAGGCACGGGTTATTGATAGGGGACGATCAGCCATGATCACAATGAATGGCGGTGCTGGCTCGAAGGGCCGAATGGCCTCCTCCTGCACCTATTTTCTATGTTTCTATATTTCTATGTTCCTGCTTTTGAAATACTTGAATTCAACGAGCAAGTGGGAAGTGGTTCTGGGATGGATCGGGGGGTGAGAGACCGAGGCAGCATCGGGGGCTGCACAGTTTGCACTTCACATCGCCGAGAGCAGTGCGTGGAAGCCTGCGCCACATCCTCGAGGACAACGTGTTGTTAACTGCGACAGACATCTAACTCCAGAGAGGGCCTCAACATGTTTGCCGGAGTCGCCGCGGCAACAGTCACCCCACAGATAACGGCGTTAGAAGTAAGTGGTTTCATTGCCTTTATTAAAGTTTGAACAAGGACTGTGAGTGTGACGTGTGATGATCACAGTGCATTAGAGTCATAGAGCGATAGAATTTAGGAGATTGAGAGGGGATCTTATAGAAGCGTACAAAATTCTTATGGGGTTGGACAGGCTAGATGCAGGAAGATTGTTCCCGATGTTGGGGAAGTCCAGGACAAGGGGTCACAGCTTAAGGATAAGGGGGAAATCCTTTAGGACCAAGATGAGGAAAAACTTTTTCACACAGAGAGTGGTGAATCTCTGGAACTCTCTGCCACAGAGGGTAGTTGAGGCTAGTTCATTGGCTATATTTAAGAGGGAGTTAGATGTGGCCCTTGTGGCTAAAGGGATCAGGGGGTATGGAGAGAAGGCAGGTACGGGATACTGAGTTGGATGATCAGCCATGATCATATTGAATGGCGGTGCAGGCTCGAAGGGCCGAATGGCCTACTCCTGCACCTATTTTCTATGTATCTATGTATCTATGATACAGTGTGGAAACACGCCCTTCGGCCCAACTTGCCCACATGTCCCGTCCACACTAGATCATAAGTGATAGGAGCAGAATTAGGCCGTTCGGCCCATCAAGTCTACTCCGCCCTTCAATCATGGCTGATCTATCTCTCCCTCCTAACCCCATTCTCCTGCCTTCTCCCCATAACCTCTGACACCCGCACTAATCAAGAATCTATCTATCTCTGCCTTAAATATATCCACTGACCTGACCTCCACAGCCTTCTGTCCAAGCTGCTTCTTGTCCCCCTGCCCATTGCCCTCTAAACCTGTCCTGTCCATGCACCTGTCTAAATGTTTCTTAAACGTCGCGATAGCACCTGTATTGACCTTGACGTTGTATTGGCCTGTATTGTATTGTCTTTTGACAATAGGGGGATTCCAGTTCTGTCTTCAGTGTAAATCAGCATCTGCAGTTCCTTCCTACACAAAATGAACTGATGGTTTACATGCTAGTAGTCATTGTAACAAATATTTATCCTGCCAAGTAATGATAATGACATATTTTATTCATATTTATAGTCTCGTGCCAAATGAAAGCACCTAACTTGATCTCCCTGCCAATCTGCTCCTGGGCCTTGGCCAAGATGGCCATCCGCGGCTCCAGGCAGCCGCTAGTCGACGGCCGCGCCAGGGTTGACTGTCTGCCCCTTTTCCGGGCCTGCGTCCGTGCCCGCGAGTCCCTGGAGAGGGACTCTGGAGGCCTTCCGTGAACGCTGGTCGCCGCGGGAGGTTGAGTGTCTTGTTGATAAAGTTGGCGTTATATTAACTTGAGTAAGTAAATAAGTAAGTTTATTGGCCAAGTATTCACATACAAGGAATTTGCCTTGGTGCTCCGCCCACAAGTAACATGACATACAGTGACAGTTACGAATGACTCAGAAAACACTAAACATTAATAATAATAAAACATTAATGATAAAACACCATTGATCAAGCATGTGAACCAACAAAATACCAGATCAAAGGGAGGCTACAGATTTTTGGCTGTTGAGTAGAGCAACTACTCGTGGATAAAAACTGTTTTTACGTCTGGCTGTGGCAGTTTTGACAGTCCGGAGTCGCCTTCCAGAGGGAAATGATTCAAAGAGGTTGTGGCCAGGGTGAGAGGGGTCAGAGATGATCTTGCCCGCTCGATCGTTTGTTTGTAAAATTGTCAACATAGGCAGTCTTTGGTTGTGTTAATTTGTATGCTTAGTCCTTTCCTGCCACTAAACGTCGCTCTCCGACATGTTAATCAACCACTCCACTTTCTGTGAGTTTTAGTTAAAATTCACCTCCTGTCCTGTGATCTTGCCAAGGGTGGCACGGTGGCGCAGCGGTAGAGTTGCTGCCTCACAGCGCCAGAGACCCGGGTGTGATCCTGACTACGGGCGCAGTCTGTACGGAGTTTGTACGTTCTCCCCGTGACCTGCGTGGGTTTTCTCCGGGTGCTCCGGTTTCCTCCCACACTCCAAAGATGCGCAGGTTTGTAGGACAATTGGCTTGGTAAATGTAAATTGTCCATAGTGCGTGCAGGATAGTGTTAGTGTGTGGGGATCGCTGGTCGGTGCGGACACGGTGGGCCGAAGGGCCTGTTTCCGGGCTGTATCTCTGAACTAAACTAGAAGCTTAAGATGTAAGATGTGTAAGAAAGAACTGCAGATGCTGGTTTAAATCGAAGGTAGACACAAAGTGCTGGAGTAACTCAGCGGGTGAGGCAGCATCTCTGGAGAGAAGGAATGGGCGATGTTTCCTTTGGGTCTCGACCCGAAACATCGCCCATTCCTTCTCTCCAGAGATGTTGCCTCTCCTGCTGAGTTAAAGCCCTGTCCCACAGTACGAGTTCATTCCAAGAGCTCTCCCGATCTTAAAAAAAAAACCCAAACTCGTGGTAAGCACGTAGAATGTACGTAGCGGGTACGTCGGAGCTCGGGGACGTCTCTTAGCGCTAACGGCAGGTACTCTGGAAGACTCGCTAACGGCAGGTAAGCACGGGAAGATTTTTCAACATGATGAAAAATGTCCACGAGAGCCCCGAGTACCGACGAGTGGCCATTACCGTAAATCTCCGAGTTCGAATCAGGGCAAAACCCGGGAGAACTCTTGGAATGAACTCGTACCGTGGGACAGGGCTGTTACTCCAACATTGTGTGTCTACCTTAGAAGCTCAATACGCATGATAGAAGCAGAGGGTCCCATTGCAAGGCGAGGTGTGGCCGCCATGGGTTGAGTCTTCCTCTACCCTCGCGGGCCTTTGTGGGACTTGAGCCAACTGAAGAAGCCGTGAGACTCGCGCAGGTCAACCTCCACGGGGTAGTGGTCACTCACGTTCAGCGCCTGCCAATGGGAGAAAGAAGACAAGGTCAACGGTGGCCTCAAGCTCATAGTCCCAGAGTCACACAATTCTCTGCCTCAGAGGGCGGTGGAGGCCGGTTCTCTGGATACTTTCAAGAGAGAGCTAGATAGGGCTCTTAAAGATAGCGGAGTCAGGGGATATGGGGAGAAGGCAGGAACGGGGTACCGATTGGGAATGATCAGCCATGATCACATTGAATGGCGGTGGTAGCTCGAAGGGACGAATGGCCTACTCCTGCACCTATTGTCTATTGTCTACAGCATGGAAACAGACCCTTCAGCCCAACTTGCCCACACCGGCCAACATGTCCCAGCTGCACTAGTCCCACCTGCCTGCGCTTGGCCTATATCCCTCCAAACCTGTCCTATCCATCTACCTGTCCAACTGTTTCTTAAACGTTGGGATAGTCCCAGCCTCAACTACTTCCTCCAGCAGCTCGTTCCATACACCCACCACCTTTTGTGTGAAAATGTTGCCCCTCAGATTCCTATTAAATCTTTTCCCCTTCACTTTAAACCTATGTCCTCTGCTCCTCGATTCCCCTACTCTGGGCAAGAGACTCTGTGCGTCTACCCGATCTATTCCTCTCATGATTTTGTACACCACCTGTCCAAATGTTTCTTAAACGTTGTCATAGTAACGACCTCCTCCGGCAGCCCGTTCCATATACCTACCATCCTCTGTAAAAAAAAGTTGCCCTGCAGGTTCCTATTAAATTTAAATCTTCCCCTCCAGCCTTAAATCTACATCCTCTCAGATACATAATGTTTCAATTAGTGTAGTGATCCTGACTTGTGTTTTAACTTGGGCTGCAACAAGGTGCAGAAAGCAGTGACTCAATTTACTGCCCTTTTAAAACATTTTATTACACCTTCTTATGAATAATTTTATGATGTAATTTTATTACGCCATTTTCTTGTGAGGTTGTATTTGGATAACCACAAAGGTCATAAACTATGAACAGAGGCCAGAGGCCAAGATGATGCCCAACCCAAGTAACTATTTGCCTGTTGGCCACAGGAGCACATCTACAAACTCATATAATATTCACCCCACACTCTTAAATCACTCCTACAGCAGCATTTCTTACTGTATCTGTATACTGTAAATAGACAATAGACAATAGGTGCAGGAGTAGGCCATTCGGCCCTTCGAGCCAGCACCTCACCTCCATTCAATGTGATCATGGCTGATCATCCCCAATCAGTACCCCGTTCCTGCCTTCTCCCCATATCCCCTGACTCTGCTATTTTTTAAGAGCCCTATCTAGCTCTCTCTTGAAAGCATCCAGTTAACCGGCCTCCACCGCCCTCTGAGACAGGCTTGATTTTAATCATGTATTGTCTTTCCGCTGACTGGACAGTTTAATTGGCGTGGTATAATTGTCTATTGTCCTTAGTGGTGGAAGTGGTGGAGGCAGGTTCGATGTTATCCTTTAAAAATAGATTGGATGGGTATATGGACGGGAAAGGAATGGAGGGTTATGGTCTGAGTGCAGGTAGATGGGACTAGGGGGAAGTATTTATTTTTAATTTAATTTTAAAAAAAATGTTCGGCACGGACTTGAAGGGCCGAGATGGCCTGTTTCCGTGCTGTTATGGTTATATGGTTATTGTGTGTGTAGATTAGTGTTAATGTGCGGGGATCGCGGGTCGGTGCGGACTCAGAGGGCCGAAGGGCCTGTTTCTGCACTGTATCGCTAAACTAAACTAAACTAATGAGTACAATCTATGTGGATGTACAATTACAAATCACAGGTACGATCAAAATCAATGGCTTGTTTGTAATCATGTGTTGTCTTTCCGCTGACTGGATAGCGGGCGACAAGAATGCTTTTCGCTGTACCTCGGTACACGTGACAATAAACGAAACTAAAGCAGGTAGACAAAAATGCTGGAGATACTCAGCGGGTGAGGCAGCATCTATGGACTGAAGGAAATAGGCAACGTTTCGTCCCGAAACCCTTGGGAAATAGGCAACGTTTCGGGACGAAACCCTTGGGTTTCGTCCCGAAACGTTGCCTATTTCCTTCGCTCCATAGATGCTGCCTCACTGGCTGAGTCTCTCCAGCAATTTTGTCTGCCTTCGATTTTCCAGCATCTGCAGTTCCTTCCGAAACTAAAGCAGGGATCGTTCATGTTGCACTTTGCTCTTCCTGAGGTAATCCCATGCCGTTCCCGTATCATTTTAGAGACCAGCCATTCTTTGTTAAATCCACAACGATCGTTTGAGCATCACGCCCTCATTGATCCAATTCTTTAGACTTTTAACTTTACTTCAGGGATGCAGCGTGGAAACAGGCCCTTCGGCCCACCGAGTCCGCGCCGACCAGCGATCACCCCGTACACTAGCACAACCCTACACACACACACACACACACACACACACACACTCGGGATAATTTACAATTTTACTGAAGCTAATGAATGAATGAATGTATAAGTTTATTGGCCAAGTTTTCACATACAAGGAATTTGCCTTGGTGCTCTGCCCGCAAGTGACAACATGACATACAGTGACAGTTAGGAATGACGCATAAAACATTAAACATTCATAATAAGACATTATTGATTAAACATGCGAATTAATCTGGTCTGAAGAATGATCTCGACCTGAAACGTCACCTATTCCCTTTTCTCCGGAGATGCTGCCTGACCCGCTGAGTTACTCCAGCATTTTGTGCCTGTCTTCTGAAGAGTCAACAAAAGCTCAGACTTACCTGCTGCTCAGTCATGCCGTAAGCCTCCTTGAAATTGAACACGCTGACTGAATCAGGAACCACCGCCTTCAGCAACTTCTCACCACGAAGGACAATCCTGGTTTATGGAAACAATAAGAAGGATGATCATATAACAGCCCTGTCCCACGGTACGAGTTCATTCCAAGAGCTCTCCTGAGTTTGCCCCGATTCGAACTCGGAGATTTACGGTAATGGCCGCTCGTCGGTACTCGGGGCTCTCGTGGACATTTTTCATCATGTTGAAAATTCTTCACGAGTCTTCCCGTGCTTACCTGCCGTTAGCGAGTCTTCCCGAGTACTTGCCATTAGCGTTACGAGCCGCTAAGAGGCGTCCCCGAGCTCCGACGTACCCGCTACGCTCATTCTCCGTGCTTACCACGAGTTTGATTTTTTTAAAACTCGGGAGAGCTCTTGGAATGAACTCGTACAGTGGGACAGGGCTATTAATCTCAATCTGAATTTCTGCAAACAATTCACAGTTTATGGTGACACCTGGAACAGTGATGATAAACATATAAGATTATTAAGGGTTTGGACACGCTAGAGGCAGGAAATATGTTCTCGATGTTGGGGGGAGTCCAGAACCAGGGGCCACAGTTTAAGAATAAGGGGTAAGCCATTTAGAACGGAGATGAGGAAACACTTCTTCACACAGGGAGTTGTGAGTCTGTGGAATTCTCTGCCTCAGAGGGCGGTGGAGGCCGGTTCTCTGGATACTTTCAAAAGAGAGCTAGATAGGGCTCTTAAAGATAGCGGAGTCAGGGGATATGGGGAGAAGGCAAGTAATTGTGGACGATCAGCCATGATCACATTGAATGGTGGTGCTGGCTCGAAGGGCCAAATGGCCTACTCCTTGCACCTATTGTCTATTGTTTTGTGTCTATTGATAATCTACTTAGGACAAATCAAAAACTGGTTTAGTCGCAGTGTGGAAATAGGCCCTTCGGTCCGTCTACTCCATGCTATCTCACATCCTCATCCAGTCCCTACGCACTCGGGGCAATCCATTGAGGGCGGGCTAACCTACAAACCCGCACGTCTTTGGGGTGTTGGAGGAAACCGGAGCACCCGGTTTAGAAACCCACGCAGTCACAGGGAGAACGTGCAAACTCCACACAAACAGTACTTGAGGTCAGGATTGAACCTGGGTCACTGGCGCCGTGAGGCAGCGGCTCGACTCTATCAGGAGATGGATAGAGGATTTGAGTACGCCAGTCAGCTCGCTGAAACCAACGCGAAGATACCCGATAAACTGCTGGTGATTGAAGCCTGGTGCAGAATGAATCTGTTCACACATGCACTCGTGTGAAAGATGTCTGAGCCCTCTCACACCACTCCAAAGCCATGGGTGAAAGTCTGATCACCTTTACTGAGTGGGAACCAGATCATGTGTGCATGTGTAAGACATGCCTGATCACACATTTGTGTATATCAAATATGTCTAATTCATCAGAAAACAGCAAGATCAGGTTGAATGCTGACTGGGATTCCTCCGGGTTCCGGTTTCAATAGCCAATAGACAATAGGTGCAGGAGTAGGCCATTCGGCCCTTCGAGCCAGCACCGCCATTCAATGTGATCATGGCTGATCATCCCCAATGCCTCCACCGGCCTCCACCGTCCTCTGAGGCAGAGAATTCCACAGACTCACCACTCTCTGTGAGATAAAGTGTTTCCTCGTCTCTGTTCTAAATGGCTTACTCCTTATTCTTAAACTGTGGCCCCTGGTTCTGGACTCCCCCAACATCGGGAACATGTTTCCTGCTTCTAGCGTGTCCAAGCCCTTAACAATTATGGGGAGAAGGCAGGAGAATGGGGTTGAGAGGGAGAGAGATAGATCAGCCATGATTGAATGGCGGAGTAGAATTGATGGGCTGAATGGCATAATTTTGTTCCTATCACTTGTGAACTTATGTTTTGGTCTCATTGCTTCAAGACAATGTTGTTAAGCTGTGCAGGGTGCAGTGGAGATTTCTGAGGCTGTTGCCAGGACTCGAGCGTCTGAACTAAAGGACTTTATTCTTTGGGAGTAGAAGGTTGAGGTGCGATCTTATAGAGGTGTATAAAATCATGAGGGGAATAGATAGGATGAACGCACAGTCTTTTACCCAGTGTAGGGGGATCAAGAACCAGAAGATATAGGCTAAAGGTGAGAGGGGAAAGATTTAATAGGAACCAGAGGGGCAACGTTATCACACAGAGGGTGGTGGGTGTACAGTACGAATTTGGACAGGTACATGGATACCTGTACCTGTCCTATCCATGTACCTGTCCTATCCATGTACCTGTCCAAATGTTCTTATAGTACCTGCCTCAATTACGTCCTCTGACAGGTTTAGAGGGATATGGGCCAAACGCAGGCAGGTAGGACTGGTGTAGCTGGGACATGTTGGTGGGCCAAATTGGGAAGAAGGGCCTGTTTCCACTCTGTATGACTCCACGACTCACAGCACGGAAACAGGCCCTTTGGCCCAACTTGCCCATACCGGCCAACATGTCCCAGCTACACTGATCATCCCCAATCAGTACCCCGTTCCTGCCCTCTCCCCATATCCCCTGACTCCGCTATCTTTAAGAGCCCTATCTAGCTCTCTCTTGAAAGCATCCAGAGAACCTGCCTCCACCGCCCTCTGAGGCAGAGAATTCCACAGACTCACAACTCCATGTGAGAAAACGTGTTTCCTCGTCTCCGTTCTAAATGGCCTACCCCTTATTCTTAAACTGTGGCCCCTGTTTCTGGACTCCGGCAACATCAGGTCAGTTCAACCCTCAGCCCCCGGCACTCCAAACAATGATGTACCCAGCCTCTCCATGTAATTCAAGCTGTTCTTAATCAGTACTTAATCAGTGCATTGGTAGAAACAAGGAACAGCAGATGCCAGTTTACAAAATGTGCTGGAGTAACTCACACGGCACGGTGGCGCAGCGGTAGAGTTGCTGCCTTACAGCGCTTGGAGCGCCGGAGACCCGGGTTCGATCCCGACTACGTGTACTGTCTGTACGGAGTTTGTACGTTCTCCCCGTGACCTGCGTGGGTTTTCTCTCTCGATCTTCGGCTTCCTCCCGCACTCCAAAGACGTGCAGGTTTGCAGGTGAATTGGCTCGGTGTAAATGTAAATTGTCCCTAGTGTGTGTAGGGTAGTGTTAATGTGCGGGGATCGCTGGACGGCACGGACTCGCTGGGCCGAAAGGGCCTGTCTCCACGCTGTATCTCTAGAATAAACTAAACTAAACTAACCTTAGGGGTTCACTTAAAAACAAATGACTGAAGAAAAGTCTTTTCCCTCCCCATTGCAGTCGGTTCCCTGGGCCATGAGATTGTTTCATTATTATCTAGCCTGCACTTGGAACTTTTTCACTTGAAGTTCTTTAGAAGAAGGGACCCGACCCGAAACGTCACCTATCCATGTTCTCCACAGATGCTGCCTGACCCGCTGAGTTACTCCAGCACTCTGTGAAACGTCACCTATCCATGTTCTCCACAGATGCTGCCTGACCCGCTGAGTTACTCCAGCACTCTGTGAAACGTCACCTATCCATGTTCCGGCAGCATCTATGGAGCGAAGGAAATAGGCAACGTTTCGGCCCGAAACCCTTCCGGGTTTCGGCCCGAAAAGTTGCCTATTTCCTTCAGGGTTTCGGCCCGAAAGGTTGCCCATTTCCTTCGCTCCACAGATGCTCCCTGACCCGCTGAGTTACTCCAGCACTCTGTGAAACGTCACCTATCCATGTTCTCCACAGATGCTGCCTGACCCACTGAGTTACTCCAGCACTCTGTGTCTGCAGTTCCAGGACTTTCAAGGTCCTTTCTAAGGTGGTTTGCCATTTCAGATTCCCAGGAATGAGTGGGTTAGCATATGATGAGCGTTTGACGGCACTGGGCCTGTACTCGCTGGAGTTTAGAAGGTTGAGGGAGGACCTCATTGAAACTTACAGAATAGTGAAAGGCCTGGATTGAGTGGATGTGGAGAGGATGTTTCCACTGGTGGGAGAGTCTAGGACCAGAGGTCACAGCCTCTGAATTAAAGGGCGCTCTTTTAGAAAGGAGGTGAGGAGGAGGAGGAACTTCTTTAGTCAGAGGGTGGTGAATCTGTGGAAGTCATTGCCACAGAGGGCTGTGGAGGACAAGTCAGTGGATATTTTTAAGGCAGAGATAGACAAATTCTTGATTAGAACGGGTGTCAAGGGTTACGGGGAGAAGGCAGGAAAACGGTGTTAAGGACCTGTCCCACTTGGCGATTTTTTCGGTGTCTGCCGGCGTCGTACCGGTGTCGCCAAAAGACTTTGAACATTTCAAAATCCAGCGGCGACAAAAAAAATGTTGCAACACTTGAAAAAAAACACCGCGTGTCAATACGTCATCACGCCGCGTATTTTTCGGTGACCTGATACGTCAGTCAATGTAGACTCGACGGGCCGAATGGCCTAATTCTACTCCTATAACTTGAGATCTCACCTGTCGTAGGCACAGTGCGTGCTTTCTTTCACCGTCGTGTCCTCGTCATCGCCAATCAGCCAGGCAAAGCTGGTATCGTTTCGCAGTCTGATATTCTTCCATTCCTTCCTCCTGACATAATCGCAATCCGCATTCAAGTCTCCCATGATGATGAAATCCTGTTGAGGGCAAAAGTTTAGTTTAGCTTAGAGGTACAGCGGTTAAACAGGCCCTTCGGCCCATCCAGCCCGCACCGACCAGCGATCCCCGCACACTAACACTATCCTACACACACTGGAGACAACTTACACTTATAACAAGCCAATTAACCCACAAACAATCATCATAATCACAATAATACTTTATTAGCCAAGTATGTTTTGCAACATACGAGGGGTTTCATTTGCCAAGTCAGTCATACAAATAAAAAGCAACGGAACACGCAAAATACATTTTAACATAAACATCCACCACAGTGACTCCTCCACATTCCTCACTGTGATGGAAGGTGAAAAAAAAAGTTGAAATCTCTTCCCTCAGCTCTCCCGCAAACCTGTACGTCTTTGGAGTGTGGGAGGAAACCGGAAAACCTGGAGATAACTCAAGCAGGTCGCGGGGAGTACGTGCAAACTCCGCACAGACAGCACCTGTGGTCAGGATTGAACCTGGCGCTGTGAGGCAGCAACTCTACCGCTGCGCTGGGCAGCTCAGTGGCTTCAGCTGGAAGGTAAATCAAGGGGTGCAGCAACGCACACGGTGAAAGGGCGGGGAAATAATTCTTCCTATGTTCAAGGACTTTGGTCGTGCCGCCTCTGGAGTAGGGCCTGCAGCTGCGGTTAAACTCAAAACAGATCGCTGGTGTGTGGGGGTGTGTTTGGACGTTGCGATGAGAGTCAAGAATGTGGGGAGAATAAATAAAACAAGGGATTGATGCAGCAAGAGTGTAAATATTCACTGGAATTTAGAAGGATGAGAGGCATTCTTTGGAAACATTTAACATTCTTAAGGGATTGGACACGCTAGAGGCTGGAAAAATGTTTCTCATGTTGGGGGAGTCCAGAACCGGGGGCCACAGTTTAAGAATAAGGGGTAAGCCATTTAGGACTGAGATGAGGAAAAACTTTTTCACCCAGAGAGTTGTGAATCTGTGGGATTCTCTGCCTCAGAAGGCAATGGAGGCCGATTCACTGGATGTGTTCAAGAGAGAGTTAGATTTAGCTCTTAGGGCTAATTAAATCAAGGGATATGGGGAGAAGGCAGGAACGGGGTACTGATTGTGGATGATCAGCCATGATCATATTGAATGGCGGTGCTGGCTCGAAGGGCCAAATGGCCTTCTCCTGCCCCTATTAGGGATAGCGGAGTTAAGGGATATGGGGAGAAGGCAGGAACGGGGTACTGATTCTGGATGATCAGCCATGATCATATTGAATGGCGGTGCTGGCTCGAAGGGCCGAATGGCCTAGTCCTGCACCTAATGTCTATTGTCTATTTTTATATAGGTGGTTGATGCTCGATGTGTAGGGCTGATGGTGTTGTATCTCTCAATGACTCTGTCCCTACAATAGTGAGTCTGAAGAAGGGTCTCGACAGAGCCCCAGTGAGACCACACCTGGAGTATTGTGTGCTGTTTTGGTCCCCTAATTTGAGGAAGGACATTCTTGCTGTTGAGGGAGTGCAGTGTAGGTTTACAAGGTTAATTCCCGGGATGGCGGGACTGTCATATGCTGAGAGAATGGAGCGGCTGGGCTTGTACACTCTGGAATTTAGAAGGATGAGAGGGTATCTCATTGAAACATATATGATTGTTAAGGGCTTGGACACGCTAGAGGCAGGAAACATGTTCCCGATGTTGGGGGGGTCCAGAACCAGGGGCCACAGTTTAAGAATAAGGAGTAAGCTATTTAGAACGGAGACGAGGAAACACTTTTTCTCACAGAGAGTGGTGAGTCTGTGGAATTCTCTGCCTCAGAGGCTGGTGGAGGCAGGTTCTCTGGATGCTTTCAAGAGAGAGCTAAAGCTAGATAGGGCTCTTAAAAATCGGGGGCTATGGGGAGAAGTCAGGAACGGGGTACTGATTGGCGATGATCAGCCATGATCACATTGAATGGCTCGAAGGGCCGAATGGCCTACTCCTGCACCTATTGTCTATTGTCTATTGTCTATTGACCCAAGACATCACCCATTCCTACTCTCCAGAGATGCTGCCTGTCCTGCTGAGTTACTCCAGCATTTTGTGTCTCTCATCGGTCTGAGCCAGCATCTGCAGTTCCTTCCCACAACCCACTGCAGTGAAGATGGTCCATGTGTACCTTGGCTCTCCAATGCTGCTTCATTGCCGTGTAGACGTCGTACAAGGCATCGATCTCACACACAGAGGAATCTGGCATTGAGTGCAGGGGAATAACCACAAAGTCTTTCACAGCTTAAGGATGGAAACAGAAATTAATTATTAAAGAAACCTGCTCCAATATCTTAAAGGGCCTGTCCCACTTACACGATTTTTTTCGGCGACTGCCGGCACCCGTCATAGTCGCAGCAGGTCCAGCAGCGACCAGAAAAAGGTACGACTCTTTGGGCGACTACTCACGACCGTACAGGGTTCACCCTGCGACATGTCAACATGTGACGCCTGTTTGGTCGTGAGTAGTCGCCCCAAAGAGTCGTACCTTTTTCTGGTCGCCACTGGCAACTCGTTCCAGGCACCCACCACCCTCTGTGTAAAGAGATTCCCCACATATTTCCTCTAACCGTTGCCCCTCTCACCTTAAACCAATGCTTCAAAGTAATAAAGGTATTTATTGTTATCTGCTTCCAACGTTTTGCCACAGTAAGGAGATTTTTTGCATCTTACATATTTGGGAAAAGTGTTACGCCATGAATGTATGTGTTTGTTTATGATACATTTAAGGGCCGGTCCCACACGCGATTTTATCGGCAACTTTAAAAAAATGTAACAAAAAGACAATTCCCCCCCCCCCCCCCCCGCGACAAACTACGACTAAAGTGCAACCCCGTGGCCGGAGCGGAATTCCTCACCGACCCCGCTGATGCTTGGCTTCCCTCAAGCCCGCCCGCCCGCTGCTGGGCTGCCGAGGAAACCGCTCCAGCACCGCCTCGCCAAAGCCGCCCTCAGTCCCCTTCAATTTCGCACCGGGTGGGTGGGGGGGTGGGCGATTTCACTGAGGAAGGGTGGGGGGAGGGGGGGAGAGAGAGTGGGTCGACAGGTGCTGTGATATGGAATTGGCTGTGGTCAATGTGGGGTGAAGGAAAGAGCGTTCACGTCGCGGCCCTGTTTCCACCACCACGCACAAGAAGCACAAGAGGCGACAAGACAGACACCATTGTATGCAGACCCCGAGAAGTGTGTTCAGCCCTGGCTGATCTACTCCTAATCTTGTGTGTGGACTCGACAAGAAGAAGATTGTCTGTGTGTGTGTGTGTGCGTGTGCGTGCGTGAGAACAACGCTCGGATAAGTGTTGTGTGTGTGTTTTGTGCTACGCCTGCAGACTGGATGATTTCGGGTTATGGGCCGGATCCGGCCCGCGGGCCGTAGGCTGCTGACCCCTGGTCTACACAATCCATGCCTCATATAATTGTATATAGGTCTATCAGGCCTTCCCTTCAACCTCTGCCGTTCCAGAGAAAACAATCCACTCTGTGTAAAACGTCTCGGCATCGCTGGCCCCATCTGTAAGTGTGTACTTCATACGGGAAAGGGGCGCAGTTACTTACAGGTGGAGGGTGATGAAAACCAAACCACAAAAGGTTCTCGTGCAAACACATCCGCGTTGTTTGCTGGGAAATCCGGATATTGATAACTTCTTTTGACCGATAATAATTTGTGTCTAAAATGGAAGCAAAGACAGACATGTCCAATAAGGACCATGGAACTTAACAGATCATTGGCTCACATTGAAACCAAGTGAGATTGCATTTTGGGTAATAGACTGATACTGTCGACACAAAAAGCTGGAGTAACTCAGTGGGACAGGCAACATCTCTGGAGAGAAGGAATGGGTGACGTTTCGGGTCGAGACCCTTCTTCAGACTCAACCCGAAATGTCGCCATTCCTTCTATCAATTCCATTCCTTCTACAGTGTACGCTGGCGCGGTTTGGCTGCCGCTTCTCTCCCTTCACATTGTGTTTCTGAATTTTGTTGTTGTCTTTTTTTGATCGAATTTCTGTTTTTAATTTGTGTATTGGTGATGTCTTTATAACTTATTTTACTCTGATTATATGTTTCTTTGTTAAATTTTGTAAGGTGTCCTTGAGACTTTTGTATAGGCACCCTTAAATAAAATCTATTATTATTATTATTATTATTATTATCAAGAGATGCCGCCTGTCCCGCTGAGTTACTCCAGCATTTTGTGTCTTTCTTCGGTGTAAACCAGCATCTGCAGTTCCTTCCTACACAAATAGTTTGACTTCATCCCTTGAACTGGATTCTTCTATATTGAAAAAGTTACTACTTAAAAGTACTTAGGTGGACAAAAATGCTGGAGAAACTCAGCGGGTGAGGCAGTATCTATGGAGCGAAGGAATAGGTGACATTTCGAGTCGAGACCCTTCTTCAGACCACACTCTTAAACATACTTTGCTGCTTACTTGAACTGTGACTTTAGGAACAGCTTCTTCCCCTCTGTTATCAGGCTCCTGAACGGTCCTTCCATAAGCTAGGGTACTGTCCGATTCACCTCTACCCCATTGCGGACATTGGACTTTGTCTCTGGAACTGATGCGCTACAATGCTGAGAACTATATTCTACACTCTGTATCTTCCCCTTTGCTCTACCTGTTTGACTTGAGTTTGGCTTGAGTTGAGGCAGGTACCATGACAGCATTTAAAAGACACTTGGACAGGTTCATGGTTAGAAAAGTAGACAAATGGGTTTAGCTTAGATGGGGCATTCTGGTCGGCGTGGGCAAGTTGGGCCAGGGGGCCTGTTTAAATGCAGTATGACTTTAAGACTAAATATTTTAGGCCCGCACAGTCCACATCCCAAAGACATGCGGGTTTGTAGGTTAATTGAGCTCTGTAAAGGGGCTGTCCCACTTGGGCGACCTAATCCGCGAGTTCTGGCGAGTTTGCTCTCGACTCATACTCGCAGCACGGTTGACAAAAGGTCGTAGGAGGTCTTTGTAACTCTCCTTCATGCTCGAGAGTGGTCCCCGCGTACTCGAGGCCCCAGCTAGGTCGCAGCGTATTTTTCAACATGCTGACAAATGTAACCGAGTAAAAAAAGGTTGCCATGGAAAAAATCGATACTTTTTTTACTCGTAAGTTTAGTTGTAGTAGGTCGCAGTAGGTCGGCATGTTAGTCGTAGGTAATCGAGGGTAGTCGAAGGTAGTTGTAGATAGTCTTCAACATAGTCGAAGTAGGTCTTCAACATGTCATTTTTTCAAACTCTCCTCAACTCTTCTAAACTCACCAATTAGGTCGCCCAAGTGGAACAGCACCTTAAAATTGCCCCTAATGTACAGGGCGTGGGTGGGACAGTGGGATAACATCGTCGGCTGTGGGGGCTTTGATCGTCCCGACCGCGGGAGAACAGAGAGGAAGAAGATTGTGGAATGTGGAATCCACTGTGGTGGATGTTTATGTTAACTTTTACGTGGCTGTGTGTCTTGTTGCTTAAAGGGCCTGTCCCACTTGGCGATTTTTTTCGGCGACTGCCGGCGCCGTATCAAAATCCAGCGGCGACAAAAAAAATGTTGCGACACTTGAAAAGACACCGCGCGTCAATACGTCATCACGCCGCGTCACGCAGCGAATTTTTCGGTGACCTGATACGTCAGTCAATGATGCCGGCAGTCACCAAGTGGGACAGGCCCTTTAGTATGGCTGTACAGTAACTCAAATTTCACTGTACCTTAATTGGCGCATGTGACAATAATCTGACCTTGAACCCTTGAGCCAATATGAAAAGGTTTGTTTCAGTGCTGTATCTCCAAACGAAACTCAACTCAAAGTGAGTCTGAAGAAGGGTCTCGACCCAAAACATCACCCATTCCTTCTCTCCAGGGATGCTGCCTGACCCGCTGAGTCACTACAGCATTTTGTGTCTATCTTCAGTTTAAACCAGCATCTGCAGTTCCTTCCTACACATAAAAGTGTACTTGGTGTTCTGATTGTTTCGTGCTTAAGGCCCTGTCCCACTGTACGAGGTAATTCAACAGTTCTCCCGAGTTTGCCCTGATTCGAACTCGGAGAATTACGGTAATGGCCGCTCGTAGGTGTGAATGTAAATTTTGAATAAACGCTGTAAGATTGTTCTGTGAAGGTAAAATGGTTGACCAGGTGGACTGGATTGAAACATAAAATGTCTGCTGACCAAAATTGCTGAAAATGTAGCTGCAGGGGTCAGGAAGTTGTGGTCAGGAGAAATTCACATTGTCCTGCTGTTACTGCATATTCGCGACTATGGTATTAACTGCACCCGTCTGACTGAGATAGCTGGCTCTCAGAAGTCTAAGGAATATACAAACCGCCGCTCTCAGAAGTCTGAGGAATGTACCTGTCTTATCTCTAGTATTGTTCCACTAAATAACACCTCCCAATATGTACTTGCCTGTGATCCTGACCTTCGCGTTCGTGTCTGTTGCTTTGTTTCAGTAATATGGGAGGCATAAACTGTAGCCCTTTAAGTATATAAGGCATTACAAATTAAGGCATTGAGCTTGACTCTTTGCTAGGTTGTTAACCTATGTGAAGACTCAGTGCTGAATAAACGTACGTTTAAAGCAACCCCGGTGTCCGGTCGATTATTGTCGAAACAACCGATGTGAGAGAAAAACGTGAATCAACATAGGTACTCGGGGCTCTCGTGGACATTTTTCAACATGTCGAAAAAACTTCACAAGCTTACCGCGTTTCCCGAGTACCTGCCTTTAGCGTTACGAGCCGCTAAGAGACGTCCACGAGCTCCGACGTACCCGCTACGTACATTCTACGTGCTTACCACGAGTTTGATTTTTTTTTTAAACTCGGGAGGGAACTTGGGTAAACTCGTACAGTGGGACAGGCCCTTAAGATTGTAGAATCCAGCCTTTCTTCTTGTTATTATGCACCCTCTCTCCTCACCCCCCCCCCCCACACCCCCCCCCAACACCCTGCAAGTGTGTGCTCGGTCAGCATATAGGAATGAAAGGGTACCTGTAAATAAAGGCATACTGTTCCTTGTAGGTGCCCGTGCCCAGACGGACACTGATGATCGATTCATATTCGTTCCTGTTGCCGTGACTAAAATAAAATGAAAATATGTTATAGAAACATAGAAAATAGGTGCAGGAGGAGGCCATTCAGCCCTTCGAGCCAGCACCGCCATTCATTGTGATCATGGCTGATCGTCCCCTATCAATAACCCGTGCCTGCCTTCTCCCCATATCCCTTGACTCCACTAGCCCCTAGAGCTCTATCTAACTCTCTCTTATATCCATCCAGTGACTTGGCCTCCACTGCCCTCTGTGGCAGGGAATTCCATAAATTCACAACTCTCTGGGTGAAAACGTTTTTTCTCACCTCAGTCTTAAATGACCTCCCCTTTACTCTAAGACTGTGGCCCCTGGTTCTGGACTCGCCCAACATTGGGAACATTTTTCCTGCGTCTAGCTTGTCCAGTCCTTTTACAATTTTATATGTTTCTATAAGATCCCCCCTCATCCATCTAAACTCCAGTGAATACAAGCCTAGTCTTTTCAATCTTTCCTCATATGACAGTCCCGCCATCCCAGGGATCAATCTCGTGAACCTACGCTGCACTGCCTCAATCACAAGGATGTCCTTCCTCAAATTAGAAAATGTTCTTCATGGCTGTACATCATTCAAAATCAGGTGTATTTAGAATCAAAATTCGCAAACTAAATAAGGGCGGCACGGTGGCCGAAATAGACCGAATGGCCTACTCCTGCACCAGTTTTCTATGTTTATATGGAACTAAGCCCCAGCCACGAACAACTTGAAAACCATTGCCCACTGTCCTAATGTTGTCCTGGATTAGTTGGCTGTCAAATGGCGCAGCGGTAGAGTTGCTGCCTCACAGCGGCAGAGACCCCGGTTCGATCCCGACTACGGCTGCTGTCTATAAGGAGTTTGCACGTTCTCACCGTGGGTTTTCTCCTAGATCTTCGTTTTCCACCCACACTCCAAAGACGTGCAGGTTTGTAGGTTAAATGTTCAAGAAGGAACTGCAGATGCTGGAAAATCGAAGGTAGACAAAAGTGCTGGAGAAACTCAGCGGGTGCGGCAGCATCTATGGAGCGAAGGAAATAGGCAACGTTTCGCACCCGCTGAGTTTCTCCAGCACTTTTGTCTACCACCAGGCTTGTAGGTTAATTGCCTTGGTGCAAGTGTAAATTGTCCTTAGTGTGTGTGGGATAGTGTTAGTGTGAGGGGAATCGCCGGTCGGCGCGGACTCGGTGGGCCGAAGGGCCTGTTTCCGTGCTGTATCTCTAAACTAAACTAAACAAAATGAAATACTGAATTGCAATCATGTGTTGTCTTTCCGCTGACTGGATAGCACGCGGCAAAAAGGTTTTCACTGCACTTCGGTACACGTGACAATAAACTAAACACAAACTTAAAATGGTGCTTATGTTCTGGTCTAGGCTGCTTATGTTCTGATTCAACGAGCTTTCTAGTTCCTTTTCTCAATGGAAAGTCATATTGGTTACTTCCTAGATTTATTGCCTTGCAAGGAAATGAGATATAGGGTGGTAAATAAACACTGTGTGGTGAACAGTGATGTAGTCAGCAAAAGGCAATGACCATGTAAACGCAGCAACAGGAGGGCCATCTGAGTATAGGAGCAGGGAGGTTCTACTGCAGTTGTACAGGGTCTTGGTGAGACCACACCTGGAGTATTGCGTACAGTTTTGGTCTCCAAATCTGAGGAAAGACATTCTTGCCATAGAGGGAGTACAGAGAAGGTTCGCCAGACTGATTCCTGGGATGGCAGGACTTTCATATGAAGAAAGACTGGATAGACTCGGTTTGTACTCGCTAGAATTTAGAAGATTGAGGGGGGGATCTTATAGAAACGTACAAAATTCTTAAGGGGTTGGACAGGCTAGATGCAGGAAGATTGTTCCCGATGTTGGGGAAGTCCAGGACAAGGGGTCACAGTTTGAGGATAAGGGGGAAGTCTTTTAGGACCGAGATGAGAATTTTTTTTTTCACACAGAGAGTGGTGAATCTGTGGAACTCTCTGCCACAGAAAGTAGTTGAGGCCAGTTCATTAGCTATATTTAAGAGGGAGTTAGATGTGGCCCTTGTGGCTAGAGGGATCAGGGGGTATGGAGAGAAGGCAGGTACAGGATACTGAGTTGGATGATCAGCCATGATCACATTGAATGGCGGTGCAGGCTCGAAGGGCCGAATGGCCTACTCCTGCACCTATTTTCTATGTTTCTATGTTTATATGGAACTAAGCCCCAGCCATGAACAACTGCAAAACCATTGCCCACTGTCCTAATGTTGTCCTGGATTAGTTGGCTGTCAAATGGCGCAGCGGTAGAGTTGCTGCCTCACAGCGCCAGAGATGATCTGAGTTCGATCCTGACCACGGGCGCTGTCTACACGGAGTTTGTACCTTCTCCCCGTGACCTGTCTGGGTTTTCTCTGGGATCACCGGTTTCCTCCCACACTCCAAAGACGTGCAGGTTTGTAGGTTAATTGGCTTGGGTGTAAATGTAAGTTGTCCCTAGTGTGTGTTTCTTAGGCCCCCTTCGGTCATGGCTGACCACGGGCGTCTCCAGGGTTGGAGGACGCCTGTGCGTGACTTTGTTTAACGTGGGACTGGTGCACACAGACAGCCACCCCACGGTCCTTGACAGATCTGGGTCAGGATCCAGTGGCACGGAGCCCAAGACGACCGGAGACCCTTTTCTGCTGCAGCCTTCATCCGCCTTCCCAGCCGTTGCTGACGCTCCACTAAGGTCAGCCATCGTCCTCCGCCTGTTCCACCGTTGAGGTCTTGGTTGGATTGCTCTTTGTCAGGGACCTCCCCCTCGACCTTACCGCCATGGGTGGCCTACCAGGAGCATCGCTCCAGACGGCATTGCTCTCAGGATCTCAGGACCACACAAGCTTCTCCACCACGGCAAGGTGTGTGTAGGATAGTGTTAGTGTGCAGGGATCGCCGGTGGCGCGGACTTGATGGGCTGAAGGGCCCGTTTCCACGCTGTATCTCTAAACTAAAGTGAACTATCTCCTGGGCTTACTTGTTCAGTCTTCTCATGAGCGCAGAAAGGCTCGGTTGCTTGCATCTTTGATCTCCATCATCAACAACAGATCACAGCGGGAGATTATCTGCAGAAGTTACAGCAATTCCAAGTGACTTCTTTATAAACATGTCCGAAAGGAATATGAAATAAAAATAACCAATAACGTTAACTTTTCTTTCCACCTCCCCCCCCCCCCCTCCACCCCCAAGCAGTCTGAGGAAGGGTCCAACCCAAAACGTCACCTATCCATGTTCTCCACAGATGCTGCCTGACCCGCTGAGTTACTCCAGCACTCTGTGAAACGTCACCTATCCATGTTCTCCACAGATGCTGCCTGACCCGCTGAGTTACTCCAGCACTCTGTGAAACGTCACCTATCCATGTTCTCCACAGATGCTGCCTGACCCGCTGAGTTACTCCAGCACTCTGTGAAACGTCACCTATCCATGTTCCAGCAGCATCTATGGATGCGAAGGAAATAGGCAACGTTTCGGCCCGAAACCCTTCCGGGTTTCGGCCCGAAACGTTGCCTATTTCCTTCAGGGTTTCGGCCCGAAAGGTTGCCCATTTCCTTCGCTCCACAGATGCTGCCTGACCCGCTGAGTTACTCCAGCACTCTGTGAAACGTCACCTATCCATGTTCTCCACAGATGCTGCCTGACCCGCTGAGTTACTCCAGCACTCTGTGAACGTCACCTATCCATGTTCTCCACAGATGCTGCCTGACCCGCTGAGTTACTCCAGCACTTTGTGTCTATCTTGGGGACAAATCTCTGCATTATTGTAGCTCCTTTTCACAGGTTTTATGATAGAGACATGGATATTCAGGGAATAGAGGGATATAGATCACGTGTGGACAGACAAGATGAGTTTAGCTTGGTATTGTATTGTGGGCTGAAGGGCCTGTTCGTGTGCTGTACTGTGTTCCATGTTCATTTTTATTTGCACATGCCATGAACCTTGAACATACAGTCGTTAGATTTGTATTTGAGTGGTCCGTAAGGGTGGCAGGGTGGCGCAGCGTAGAGTTGCTGCCTCACCTCGCCAGAGACCCAGGAGCGACCCTGACTACGGGGTGCTCTCTGTGCGGAGGTTTGTACGTTCTCTCCCTTTGCCCGCGTGGGTTTTCCCCGGATGCTCCGGTTTCCTCCCCACTCTCAAAGCCGTGCAGGTTTTGTAGGCTAATTGGCTGTGGTTATCATTGTAAATTTCCTAGTTGTGTGTTGTGTGTGTAGGATAGCGTTAGTGTGCGGGGGAGGGGATCGCTGGTCGGCGCGGACTCGGTGGGATGAAGGGCCTGTTTCCGCGCTGTATCTGTAAACTAAACTAAAACTAAACTAAAGATTCAAGATTCAAGATCAAGATTCATGGAGCTTATTGTCATGTGTCCCTGATAGGACAATGCCATTCTTGCTTTGCTTCAGCACAACAGAACATAGTAGGTAGACAGAAATGCTGTGAGAAACTCAGCGGGTTCAGCAGCATCTATGGAGCGAAGGAAGATAGGCAACGTTCGGGCCGAAACCCTTCATTGACTACAAAACAGATCAGTGTGTCCATATACCATTATATAAATATATACACACATGAATAAATAAACTGATAAACTAAACTAAGCTAAACTATACTCAGAGCAGCATAGATGTAAGGATGATGAAAACAGCTTCCAAGAACTGTAAATAAATCTGTCAGTGTGCCACTAGAATTGTTAGTTATTATGGGGGCTATTTTTAAATGCAGCTTCTGTCTGAGTTCCGTTTGGGTATTCCCAATCTTCCCTGTTGTTTTCCCAGATGTTTATGGGATGCACAGGAGGGGTCTCTTCTGCCGAACGAGCATCATGTAGGAGCTGCATGCTCACCGGGATCTTGAGACATGAACGCGTCACTTTTATTTAGAGATGCAGCATGGAAACAGGCCCTTCGGCCCCACCCAGCCCATAAGTTCAATCGTTATCCACTTCTCCCCATCCGCTCCTCACGCACGAGGGGCGATTTAACAGAGGTCCAATTCGCCCACAAAGCCCGCCCGCCCGCGCGTCCTTTGAGATGAGGGAGGGGAACCCATCAGGTCACAGGGGAAAACGTGCAAACTCCACTCCGAGGTGGGGATCGAACCCGGGGTCTCTGGCGCCGCGAGGCAGTGGTCTCTACCCGCTGCGCCATCTTGCTGCCCATAGCTGGTGTCGCAAATTAACCTCTTGTCTTGTCACAATGACACGGGGTGATTTAATCTCGCCATCCCGCAATCTAGGCATAAGCTCAGGGGCGACCGCACCTTTTGCGTTTGCGGCTCCTAGGACTGTGGAACAGCATCCCTCTTCCCATCAGAACTGCCCCCTCCATCGACTCCTTTAAGTCAAAACTAAATCGTATCTATACTCCCATGCCTTTCTTGACGTCCTCTGAGCGAGGGCTACATGTATATATTGTATGTAGTTTGTTTTGTTTATATTATTCTTATACCAATGTAATGCACGTTTGCCAACGAGAGTTGTTTTTTAAATGTGCTATTTATATAAAGTGACTTGACTTAACCTGACATACACAATCAAAAATCTAATTACTTTACTTAAATACGATATAGTTTAGATCATCCGATGGGAATTTAGTAGCATGTAACGTATGTTCACAGAGTACCGTGTTGACATGTTCTGTTTTGCTGCCACAAGTAAACAACGTTCTGTTTCGGGACATTGGACAATAAAACAATCCCGACTCAGAAAAACACAGAGACAACCCTGTACTTAATCAGTGCATGAGGTAGAAACAAGGAACAGCAGATGCCAGCTTACAAAAAAAAGACACAATGTGCTGGAATAACTCAGGCATCACGGTGGCGCAGCGGTAGAGTTGCTGCCTCACAGCGCCAGTGTCCCACGTTCGATCCCGACTACGGGTGCCGTCTGTACAGAGTTTGTACGTCCTCCCCGTGACCTGCGTGGGTTTTCTCCGAGAACTTCGGTTTCCTCCCACACACCAAAGACGTGCAGGTTTGCGGGTAAATTGGCTTGGTTTATGTGTAAATTGTCCCTAGTGGGTGTAGGATAGTGTTAATGTTCGTGGATCGCTGGTCGGTGTGGACTTAGTGGGCCGAAGGGCCTGTTTCTGTGCTGTATCCCCAAAACTAAACTAGATGTGTAGGAAGGAACTGCAGATGCTGCTTTAATCGGGATGTTCCCCATGTTGGGGGAGTCCAGAACCAGGGGCCACAGTTTAAGAATAAGGGGTAAGCCATTTAGAACGGAGACGAGGAACTTTTTCATCCAGAGAGTTGTGAATCTGTGGAATTCTCTGCCTCGGAAGGCAGTGGAGGCCAATTCTCTGGGTGCTTTCAAGAGAGAGTTACACAGAGCTCTTAAAGATAGCGGAGTCAAGGGATATGGGGAGAAGGCAGGAACGGGGTACTGATTGGGGATGATCAGCCATGATCAATGTGAATGGCGGTGCTGGCTCGAAGGGCAGAATGGCCTACTCCTGCACCTATTGTCCTTTGTCTAAGCCGAAGATTGACACAAAATGCTGGAGTAACTCAGGCAGCTTCTCTGGAGAGAAGGAATGAATGGGTGACGTATCGGGTCGAGACCCTTCTACTGATATCGAATTGAATATTAATGCCTCACCTTCACGAGTACGTCCAGCATTCCCTCCTTGGCAGCTTTGGATTTTCCGAAGGTCCTCACGTTGAAGGAGCAGATCTTAAGGGAATGAATGCCGTGAAGCCCGGCGAGGAAGAGCGCTGTGGAGATGAGGAGCTGGCGCATCATCTTCAGCGGGAATAGGGAAAGCTAAACTCCCCCGGTCTGAGTACAGAGGCTCGCGGAGAGAGCAGGTTTTATTCACACCGGCGTTAATACACTCCTTCTTACTTTAGCTCTCACAGCCAATGGGCAGGGTGGCCGACACCAGGCAGTAAGATCGGAATCGCTCAGTGGTTTTTCACGCAAGCTGACAACTCCCACGGTGATTGTTTTAATGT